>OX328123.1:47080252-47570252 GCA_946811695.1 Gonocerus acuteangulatus
AGCGAAATCTATGTGGATTCGTTGCCATGGACCTGTAGGGGATTCCCAAGGATGGAGTTCACACTTCGGAGGTTGATTTCTCTTCAGGCAACATTGGTTACAAGGTCCAGCCAGCAGTTCACGAGCTATCCCTTGCCAATAGCAGTAGCTCCTTGCTAATGCCTTCATCTTAACAACCCCTAGGTGCCCAATGTGTAGTTCCTTCAAAATCTCACCTCTAAGTGATTTCGGAATAGCGACTCTTGGTCCCTTGAGAATACATCCACTTTCCAGAGTGTACTCGTTGTCATTCATTCCAAATTTCTTCAAACTGGTTCCCTTCTTTAAAGCAGATATGACTTCTTTTATTTCTGGATCTTGGTCAGTCTCCTTTGCAATCACCTTCCTGCCTATTAAAAGGGTTCCTATTTGATTTAACTGAAATACAGTTTGATCATCCACACTATTCCTATTACAATGTCCCACTGGAAACCTTGACAAATAATCAGCATTTCCATGTTCTTCGGATCTGTACCGTATGGTATAATCAAAACCTGAAAGAAAATGGGCATAATTAAAAATCCGAGTGGCAGAAAGGGTTGGTAATGTTCTGTGTGGGTCAAAAAAGGATATCAATGGTTTGCGATCCGTCACTAATGTAAATTTACTGCCATAACAATAAGGAAAGAACTTCTTCAGGCCCCAATATATTGCCACTGCTTCTTTGTCGATTTGACTATATTTTGACTCACTCTTTGTTAAAGTCCGCGATGCGAAAGCTATTGGCCTTTCAGAGCCGGAAACCTGTGGGATAAGACTGCTCCAAGACCTACTGGTGATGCGTCCGTTGCTAGTGTGAGAGGTAAGTTGAGATTGAAATGGACCAACACCCTTTCACTCATGATTTCCTTCTTCAATGTCCTGAAACTCTTCTGGCATTGTTCTGTCCACCTGTAGTCTTGTCCTTTTTGAAGTAATCGGCACAATGGGTGTACGATGGTTGAAAATCCTGGGATAAATTTACTATAGTAAGTTGCCATACCTAGGAAGGTTCTTAATTTACTTACGTTCTTAGGGATTGGGGTTTTTTCAATTGCTTCAGTTTTATCCCCACATTTATGAAGCCCCTTCTCATCAATAATATGGCCTAAATATTTTATGCTTTTTTGAAAGAAACTGCACTTATCCTTGTTTAGGCGGAGGTTATATTTTCTGATGAGGCTTAACACAGTCTTGAGTCTGGCTAATGTTTCCTCGAACGTCGAGCCCTGGACTATTATATCGTCGAAAAAGCATGCCACTCCATCAACTCCTTGCAACATGGTGTCCATAAATCTCTGCCAAAGTGAAGGAGCAACCTTAACTCCAAACATAAGCCTATTCACTTTATATAGACCTTTATGCGTGCTTAGAGTTTGCATCCTGCTACTATCCTCGTCCATCCTCATATGTAAATAGGCATGACTGATGTCTAATGTGCAAAAGAACTGTCCCCCAGTCATTTTCACAAAAATATCTTCAATTCTAGGTATAGGATATTTTTCGTCCATGATAAATTTATTAAGGGTTACCTTATAATCAGCACAGATTCTGATATTTCCATTTGCCTTCACAACGGGTATAATAGGAGTGCCCCAAGCCGAGCGTTCAATTTTTGAATTGATTCCTAGGTTTTGCAACCTCTGGAGTTCAGTTTCCACCTTATGTATCAGTGAGTAAGGGACTTTTCTTGGTTTTATAAATACTGGTTTTGAATCTTGACTTATATGTAATCTGGCCCTTTCATTTGGAATTTCTCCGATTTCAGATCGGAATTCATCATCGAATTCTTCCAGTAATTTGGTAGCCCTTCCTTGGCACCTATTGATTTCATTTCAGACCAATCCAGTTTTACCTCCCTTAGCCAATCCCTTCTAAGAATGGCATCAACATCTTGATTCACTATAAATAGTTTCCCTATAAAGGATTGCTCTTTGTATCTGCATCTAACAAACACAAACCCTTTGGGTTTTATAACCTCACCAGTGTATGTGCGAAGTTCCACAGCTGTTTTCTGTAGCTTATTTCCAATGTCAAGACTGTCGAATTCTTTTAGAGATATCACACTTAGGGCTGCTCCAGTGTCAACTTCCATTGCTACAGATTTTCCTTCAATGTCTAATTTGACGATAAATTTATCTGTGCTTCGCCCTGATAAACTATTTATTTCGTGGGAATCAAGTTCTGCTACTTACTCTTCAGCTTGATGCACAGATTTTCTCTTAAATTCTCCACAGACTCTAGCAAGGTGCCCAACAGTCTTACATGCTCGGAAAATTGCAGATTTAAACATACATTGATTGGCTATATGAGAAGTATTCTCACACGTGAAACAACGTCTACCAGATGAGCGATTTTTATCCTTATTTTGAGAAGCCTTATCTATTTTCTCCACATAACCTTTTTGTTCCTTAGATTCTAGCTTATGTAAAGAATTATTTTTGGTGGATGTGAATATCTCATTCTCCGCTTTTGATAATTCAATAGCTTTAGCCATTTCTAAAATCTCATTAAATTTTTTTATTTCCCTTTCTTGCATGATTCTAGTTCGAATTTCCAAGTCTTTCAACCCTCTAATAAACTGTAGGTAAATTAACATTTACAGAGGTCATACAGTTTCTGATGAACGAGTGGAGTTAATGCATGTAGTAGCGTGTGGACTTTAATCTGTTCATCGTTTATCCCTTTTAAATGCATAAAAACTTTTAACCTATTCACAAAATTAGTGAATGATTCCTGCTCATCATATGGAACAAAATTAAGGTTAGCAGTAGTACTTACTAGGGAGGACTTAACTTGATCTCTAGTTTCACAATTAGGTCCATTCAGAGATTCAGAATTTAAATACTGCTTGAGCCTTACCTTCAATTCTGTGAAGATATCGTCCACTCTATGGCGGTGCTCAATTTCATTTTCAAATTCCTCATCAATAGTTAACAATTCTATTTTCTCTTGAATGTCATTAAACTTTTCCCAGTTTGCTTCTAAAAGACTCAATCTTACACTTATATCTTCTTGAAATTCTGGCTTCCCTTGGTCCAGATATTTTCGCAAGTGAGTTAACCTACTCTTGATAGATGCTCTAGAAAGCTTTAACTTTCTTAGCTCTTCAGCAATCTTGATTTCCATTTATTCTTTTTATCCTCGTAACCAAAACATTACTATATTCTTTTTCACTGACTATTACAAAGCAATTCCATTGTTAACAAATAAACATCTGTAACCATAGCAACAATTACAGCTGAGGAGACATATCAGTATTAATTTACAGGCAGTTGCAGCAGCTAGTGCTTTGTCTGACAGGTTGTGTATCGCGACTGGAGGTAACTTCACTCTGCCATTGTCAGAAGAGGAAGTGCTGTCTTGCTGTGAAGACTGTGGCTATGGATGTGATGGTGGATACCTCGACTCTGTTTGGAACTACTTTGCCAACAAAGGCATAGTTACTGGTGGTGACTACCAGTCTAATGTTGTAAGTAATCACTGATACCAGCAAATATTTATCGCTCGTTAATTTTGATAGTTTAGTAAAATTTTCAATTACAAATAAAAAATAAGTTTTCTGTTCATTTAACATAGTACAAAAATTAGGAAATTTAGCTACAAACGGACTTTTCCCCCTCCCGAGGAAATGTCAAAAGGATTTGTATAATTTTTGTTAAAGCATTTAACACTAAAATTTTAAGTCAGTATAATATGAAAAACAGTTTTTAACATAGTTTGTCTTTCGAATAAGGGAGAGTAATTTCTGCGCCCAGATGGCTATAGTCAGTTTCCTGTCAATTGCGGGACCTAAAATCTTGCTTTACTTATAAAGTAGTATCACAAGGAAATATTGACAAGGATTTATTTACGCCATGGGCGTATATAGAAAATAATTTCGGGGGGGGGGGCTGAGACCATTTCCGGTGTATGGAATACTAACAATTTAGATCTTGGAAGAGTTTTAGCCAACTTAAACGCTATTTCACCCAAAATAGAATAGGTTTTATGAACTAAATGATCTTATTTAATTTATTTTTAATGGTTTTACGAAATTTTTACCAAAAATTTCAAATCAAAATTTCGAAATTTTTTTTGCCGTTCAAATCAAAATTTCGGGGAGGGGGGGTTGTGCAGCCCCCTCAGCCCCCCCCTCATATATGCCCATGATTTGCGCAACTACAACACCAAATACTAGTTACTATCAACTAATTTCTACATTCTATGAAGAAAGAACTAGAGAACGATTTTCTCTTAAACTGAGCCTTAAACGTTTTAGGGCTGCCAGCCATATGAAATCGAAGGATGTGAGCATTTTAAATCGAGTGGCCCTCTTACCGCGTGCTCTTTGATGGCTGATTCTCCTACACCTAACTGCACAAGCAGATGTACCAACCCATCCTACCGAACCCCATACGAGGAAGATCATCACAGAGGTAGGGGCAGTAACTTGTAATGAGTGTGTGAAGCAAGAGTAAAGTTTTTGAATATTAATTTCGATTTCATCTTCTTCTTTTGTTACGTTTTGTCATCAACAAATCAATTCTATTCCAGTGAAGAGTGGCTACAGAGTGAGTGACCAAGTAAGTGAAATACAAAAAGAAATTATGTTGCACGGTCCGGTAGAAACAGGGTTCCTTGTGTACAGCGACTTCAGCGTATATAAATCAGGTACAAATATGAAAACTTATTTATTTATTTCTATAAAATCATTCTTTCTAATCTGATTATCCTCTTTTGTCCTCTTTTGAGTCTTCGTTGTCTTACAGAAATCTTTTAAGATATATTCTATTCGAACTGCCTTGCAAAATATCAAACATCTAATAATCTATTAAATTGAATGTTATCAGGTAATGAATTTTATTTTCGTTATTTTTTATTATATTATAGAAGTGGTCTTCTTCTCTGGTCAGAATTCTATCGATTGGTTTGCAGCAAATATCCCCCTCTTCTTCGGCATTCCTCTGTGTCTTGAGCCATTCTCTTCAGCTCCAAGTAGGTTCCGGAGCCATAACTTGTTTGTTGTTGATCTTCCGCGAACACCTTTCTTGGCTGCATTCGTTCCCTCAATGGTGCCTTCTATGATGGTGTATAGGAGTCCTTATTGTCGAATTAGATGCCCAATACACTTGGCTCTTCTCCCGGATATGGGGGTACATAAGACTCCTTTCTTTGCTTTTCGTTTAAAGCACTTCTTCGTTTGTTACGTGGTCCCTCCATGACATTTTTAGCATTCTTCTGTAACAACACACTTTAAACACTTATAATTTCCTCTTATTGCTTTCATAAATTCACCATGCCTCACAGCCGTATAACAATATGCTCCAAACCAGTGTTTTAGCATACTTTTCCTTATACCTATGTTGCTGTTATTAGATCATTCATATTTTCTGCCTCTTGGGCCTTTAGTGCAGTAGTTTCCCCCTGCTTTCCGCATGTTGCCAGTTCCAGTTCCTCCGACTTTAGGTAGCTTTTTCTCTCCCATGGACAAGAGAGTGCTCAAGCTCTAACAGCCAAGGAGTTAGGTGGGAGTCCTTGACCAGACCCTACTCGATACCTGTCTGTGCAGAATTGATAGGTATGTTATATACCGTATGTAGCAAACATACTCCCATACGATACTACCACAACAATTTAAAGAAAAATAATAATAATAAAAATAACATGACAATCCATAAATTTTAAAATCAAAATTCTGAAAATATTTCAATATTTCCTTTTATTATTTAAATTGTATTGAATATATATCACTCACAGGACATTTGAAAAAATACTACTTTAATAGAAATTTGTTTAATTATATCATAAAAATTTAAGTTTTTACGAATTAAAAATAAAAATTCTAATCTAGCCTGGAAAAAAATTAATACGATATCGTTTAATATCAGTATCTACTGTTATTTTAGTGGTCCCTGACTTATTGATCAATTTACCTCCATTTTGCACTCCAATATGGATTAATTGTCCTAGGTAAAAGGGGGATCCCGAGATAGTGTGCAACAGACAAAGAGTGGTTGGAAATGTAGTTAAATCCGGCAAAAGTGTTTTAAAGCAACTTAGCTGGACACACTCCAGTGTTGCCTCTGGGGTTTACTCCAGACCAGGGACCAAACGACATGCGCTCTATCTCTTTCCTGTTTTATTTGCTTTTATGGAGACGCCTTTATTATTCAAAAGTCCGTCACGCAGGAGCTGCATAACTAAGCACTTTCCTTAGAATTTGGGTAGTGTAGACTGCTTTCCAGAACAATTTGCTTAAAATATCCTACATAAATAAAAAACATGAATAGTTCTCTTTTAAATTTGTAATGAGTAACTGATGAATTATTAATTTGCTTCCAGAGTTATGTTTACACATGGTACCTATTACACTACGTAATAAATACAAAAAACCTCATATTATCGTATTTCTAATGAACCGATTTAGTTTCTTTTTACAACACATATTTACCTGTAGATTAGCACTACGAATACCGAGTTTCGTCGAAATATACCAAAAATCACGGCTGCTAGTAGCGAATTGGTATTGTGGGTCCGGAGTAAACCCCCCTCCTAATGAACCGATTTAGTTTATTTTTATATCTCACTTTTCTCTCTATATTACCACTACGAATACCAAGTTTCGTTGAAATATAACAAATATTACGGCTGACATAGTCAAATTAGTGTTTTGGGTTCGGGGTAAACCCCCCTTCCGGTGGACCGACTTTGGTGGTTAACGAACTCGTTCAATCGTTTGCTAATTGAATGCTATATACCAAGTTTCGTGACGAAAAAACAAAAACTCTGGCCGCTATCGTGTTAACAGACACACACATATATATATATATATATATATATATATATATATATATATATATATATATATATATGCATATATATATATATATATATATATATATATATATATATATATATATATAGATAGATATATATAAATTTTAACGGGGGTCATTTTCGGTGTCTACTAGGTAGGATCGATAAAGTTTTGAAGATTTTTTTCAAAAATTCCGTCATGAGTCCAACCTCAATAGCTACTTTCCTTCGGAGGAAAGTGCTAAGAAGATCAACAGACGAATATGCTAAAGTTTTGTCTATTAATTAAGTAGTGTAGTTCCACGCATACACAAAACTCTGGAAGGAAACTAATTAAAAAATTAATAATTGAAACACTTGCTCATTACAAATGTAAAATAAAAGTCCGATTCGCAGGAACTGCGTCATCTTAGCGCGGTTCCGTTCTTATCTCTAGTGTTTATGAAGGCATAGAATAGAAACAGTTATTACTTTATTTAGATCAATAGCAAAACACCTATCCAAATGAAATCTCAAACAAACCAGTCTTGAAAGGTCTTGATTTACAATCTTACCTGTACGGGTCAGCTATCCCATAATTCGGGCAGAAAGGCCTCCGCTCAGAGGCATTTGGAAAGCCTTGGGATCTCTCTCTTTGAACGCTACATTTTTAACAATAAATTTATCTTCAGATTTTACTTAATAAGCAATTTAAAAATAACAAGGCATAAAAACAGACAAAAAGAACCGTTCGAATAAACGAAATCAATTACTTCAAAATTTAAGCACTTATTTCTCCGATTGACATCGCTTATTCAAAACTTTCTTCAGAACCTTTTTTGTAGACCATTTAGTAAGCTTTCGAATGGTAACCTTTTGCTTTCCAAGATTTTCAACCGTTTTCGAGATATTAATGAAAATATACGAAGTTACCAAAACTTTTCATTATTTCTAGCAACAGAAAATTGGTCTCATTTTACCTATCCTGTTTTACACACAAATACATTTTCCTTAAAAATACAACATAAGAAATTACAAAAATAAAAAGCAATAAAAAACTAAGGGAAAGAGAGAAAAATTACAAAAAGAACGACAAAAACCCGTTCATATGAACTAAACAGACGTATTTGAAGTTTTAAGCACTTATTTCTTCGATCGACATCACCTAATCAAAAATTGTTTCAGAATCCTTTTTGTAGAGAATTTAGAAAGCTTTCAAATAGTTTCTATACACTTATCAAAATTTCCCAACCGTGTTCGAGATATTAATAAAAGTATACGAAGTTCCCAAAACTTTTCATGTCTGTTCATAAAATATGTTATTCTAACCCTTCCTTAACTCCAAACGTAACCAAAAGTTTAACATGTTAGTTTTGATGAAATTCAAACATGCAAAAAATGTTTCAACTAAATCCCATGATTGTAAGTACCCAAACCAAAAACGTTATTCAGCAACTATTTTTCCAATTTTCTCGAAAACGGTTGAAGTTATCGCCTTAAAAATTGTGTCATTCGTTTTCCTAGGTCAAGAAGCCTATTAAACGAGTACTTAAAAGCATATGAACTCAAAAAGTCCGACTCGCAGGAACTGCCTCATCTTAGCGCGGTTCCGTTCTTATCCCTAGTCTAATTTCGAATG
This sequence comes from Gonocerus acuteangulatus, assembly GCA_946811695.1. Classification (NCBI taxonomy): domain Eukaryota; kingdom Metazoa; phylum Arthropoda; class Insecta; order Hemiptera; family Coreidae; genus Gonocerus; species Gonocerus acuteangulatus. The sequence continues at coordinate 47,088,687 of OX328123.1, forward strand.
ATTAAAATGGAAGCAGTTATTATTTTGTTGACAGGAGATCGTTGACCGTTGATGATGCAAGGTAGGGATTGTCCGGGTTCGGTCACTGCTACTTAATAATACATACCCCATATGTGTATGTATGTGGGCATATATATGTACATATGTGTGCGTGTATATGTGTATGTGTATATGCTTATATATAAATATATATATATATATATATATATATATATATATATTTATATATATATATATGTTTGGTATATTTACATAGATATGTGCATAAATTAGTGTTAAATATGTCCTACTCGTATTTACAGCCCTGATGAAGGCTTGAAGTTCAAGCCGAAACGTCGGCACAATAAAACCATTTTTACGATAAAATGTAGTTTTATTAAGTAGCAGTGACCGAACCCCGACAGTTATTATTTTGGTTCCACCAGTCTTGAAAGGTAGGATTTACAATCTTACCTGGAAGCTTCAGCAACACTAGAAACCGTCCCGCTAGTTACAAGGTCTTGGAATCTTGGAACCTGTTTTATTTTCCAATACATTATCCAACTATAAGCAATTAAAAAATAACAAGGAATTAAAAACAGACAAAAAGAACAGTTCGAATAAGCGAAATCAATTACTTTAAAGCTTTAAGCTCTTATTTCTCCGATTGTCATCGCCTAATCAAAACTTTCATTAGAACCTTTTATGTAGAGCATTTAATAAGCTTTCTAACGGTATTCTTCCGTTTACCAAGATTTTCAACCGTTTTCGAGATATTAATGAAAGTTCCCAAAATTTACATTATTTCTAGCAACAGAAAATTGGTCTCATTTTTCATATCCTGTTTTACACACAAAATTTTCCCAACATAAGAAATTACAAAAATAAAAAGCAATAAAAAACGAAGGGAAGGAGACAAAAATTACAAAAAGGACGACAAAACCCCGTTCATAAGAACAAAACAGACGTATTTGAAGTTATTTGAATTTCTCCGATTGACATAACCTAATAAAAAATAGTTTTAGAATCTTTTTTGTAGAGAATTTAGTAAGCTTTCAAATAGTTTCTATCCACTTACCACGATATCCCAGCCGTGTTCGAGATATTAATGAAAGTATACGAAGTTCCCAAAACTTTTCATGTCTGTTCATAAAATATTTTATTCTAACCCTTCCTTAACTCCAAACGTAACAAAACTTTCAACATATTAGTTTTAATGAAAGTACAACATGCAGATAATGTTTCAACTGAATCCCGTAATTCTAAGTACCCAAACCAAAAACGGTATTCAAAAACTATTTTTCCAATTTTCTCGTAAACGGTTAAAGCTATCGCCTTGAAAATGGTTCCATTCGTTTTCCCAGCCCAAGAAGCCTATAAAAAGAGTACTTACAAGCTTATGAACTCAAAAACGTAAGCGTTACGATTTTTTTTGCGCGAATTTCGCCCCAAATGCCATCTTCCAGTGGGCGGATTTTGCTGGTTAACGAACTTGACCTTTTAAATTGGACGACGGATTTTTGTACGAAATTTCATCAAAATCGGACCATTCGTCTTCCACCTAGAGAGCGAACAGACAAATATATATATATATATATATATATATATATATATATATATATATATATATATATAAATATATATATACATATATATATATATATATATATATATATATATATATATACAAATTTGAACCACCGTTATTTTCGGTCTCTAGGGGTTCTGAAACGCGAAATTTTCTTGTCGGCACTTCCGGATTGTTTCATTGTATCAACCTTATAAGCGGGGTTCCTCCCTATGGGGGAGGGAGGAACCGCGCTAAAACGTAAGCGTTACGATTTTGTTTTGCGCTAATTTCGCCCCAAACGCCATCTTCCAGTGGGCGGATTTTGCTGGTTAACGAACTTGACCTTTCAAATTGGACGAAGGATTTTTGTTCCAAATTTCATCGAAATCGGACCATTGCTCTCTGAGCTACGCCGCGAACAGACAAATATATATATATAAATTTGAACCACCGTCATTTTCGGTCTCTAGGGGTTCTGAAACGCAAAATTTTCTAGTCGGCTCTTCCGGATTGTTTCATGTGATCAACCTTATAAGCGGGGTTCGTCCCTATGAAGGGAGGGAGGAACCGCGCTAAAAAGGTGTACTAAACAGGTATAATGTATTTTTTTTGTTGAAGGTGTCTATCAAGCAACCATGGCTGCACCATATGGCCGCCATGCTGTTAAAATCATCGGCTGGGGCACGGAAAACGGGACTCCTTACTGGCTCATCGTCAACTCCTGGAACGAACGATGGGGAGATAATGGGCTCTTCAAGATGATCCGGGGAATCGACCATTGTGGAATTGAATCTTCTGTAACAGCTGGCGTCCCCTTAATTCAATAGTTTATGCATTATTAAATTGAATTATTCATCTAATAAAATGATTACATACGTCTTCAAATATCTTCTTCCTCCAGATTCATTAAGGTAATTGTTTAATATTTCTTCCAACGAGGACAGGGTCTTTTTGCGAATACCACATCCAGTTACTTTGAAGTAACTGTCGTGATTTTAAACAGAGATTTTGCTTCTTACGGATTAGCTTAATGGTTCTTTGCTGGTTATCTATTACTTATTTACCGGGTATCTGAGGTTAGAAACCCTATCTTCTATATATTTGTCAAATACCACTCACTCACTCACTTACCTATCATCTCCCAGCCCAAACCACTCGACAGAAAAATTTGAAATCTTGCTTGGACACTCTCTTTAGCATGTAAACACTCGCTAAGAAAGAATGTTTTGATATTAAAATGTTTAAGTATTTTTAGAGGGGTTTGAAGTTTTAGTTTTAAAGAGACCATGCTCGCCTTAGCAGAATGCGTGGACGATAACAGAATAGCTGTTACCGTACTGTATCTATTTCATAGTATTATTTTTAATTGCGGTTAATTTCAAGTATGATGACAGTCCTTGAATTATTAGAAATAAACTGTCCATCATAGAGTTTACGCTATGAGGGCAAAATCACCATTTTAATTGGGGTTCATTTCAACTTGTCCCCCATTGAATACTAACAATCTAGAACTTTGAACTAAAACACTATTACACCAACAAAAATACTATTTTTTCTGAACTAAGTGATCTTATTTAATTTATTTTTCAGGGTTTTATGACAAATTTGTATCGATCAAATCAAAATTTCAGGGGGGGGGGGCTGCAGCCCCTTCAGCCCCCTCTTATATACGTCCATGGGCAACCTATAGATAACGGGTTATCTCTAGGTTATCTGTTTCTTGACATTGGTCCGGAGCGCCCCAATTTCAAGAAACATTATACTTTGATTACTTATCAATTGATGAATAACTTATAGTATGACGGGAACCGTGCTATAATAAACTGCACAAAATTATGTAGTAGCGTTACTTATGAGGATACATTATTTAATGCAATAAAATTACTACTTATCTGCCGTGACGAAGCACGGGCATTCAGCTAGTTATATAAATAATCACAAGTTAATATAGTAATGAAAAGCATTTAAAATCACATAAATCAATATTAAAAGTAACTTTGGTACTTACGTACTAGTTGCAAAGATCTAGAGAATTGGGTCTCGTTAAGGGATCCGGATCATGAAATGAGAACTCAAATGAAGCGTTTCTATTGGGTCAGTCCTACGGGCAATTCCATTGGCTATTCTTTCTTCCTTTCCAGTCATCGTTTTGTGTTCACTTACTGTTAGGTTTGTGTTTTTACAAGTTATACTTATTTTTTTTTGTTTTGTTTTACGGCGCATCAACTATTTGGCTATTAGCGCCGGGCTATCTACAGGTTGCCACCCTGTTCTAATGCCAACAGCACTTGGTCGGTCTCCCATTCAGGTACTGACCACGCCAGACGTTGCTTAACTTCGGTGATCTACGGGAACCGGTGTATTCAACGTGGCTATGGCCGTTGGTAGTTATACTTATTGTTTCTTGTTTCACTTCTTAGTGTTCTTTGTGTTGTAGTGTTCTTTGTTTCCTTTGTGCTGTTCTTTCAGCTAGGGAAATGAGTATTTGGGATTTATCAAAGACTGAAAAAGTATCTACTCTTTTCAAGCAATGTTAAATTGCACATCGGCCAATTTTCCACCAAAAAAAACAGTGATCTATATTACCAACGAGTTGGATTAACTAGAGTTTTGATACAACCTTGAGAGAGCGTAGCGAGCGGAAACGCATAGAAATTATGAAATTAACATAAGTGCTAATGTTATACAATCTAGGAAATTAATAGCAATTATGTTAATGGCATAATTGCTATGCGTTTCCGCTCGCTCAAGGTTATATCAAAACTTTAGTCAATCCAACTCGTTGATAATGTTAATGGTCTTAATAAATCGTCGCCATATTGCCTGATCCGGATCACTGACTGGGAGCCACTTCTCGAGATCGGTGCAACTAGTACGTAAGTACCGTAACTTTTTTTTTACTACTATATTTATATGATATGGTTTCTAACTAACCCTTAGATAACCTTCATTTGTAAATAATACCTTTAGGCTTGTAAAACATAAATGAAAATACGCAGAATATATTTCAGCAAGCAATATTTATTAATAAAGAGGATAATATTATAGAAATCAATGGTAATTGTGAAGTTTAGGGGCCTCATCACCGATTTTTTTCCGAGAGTTCTCTAACATATTTATATTTCATATTTGTTTCGCATTATGGGCATACGTGCTAATAGTTTTCGCTCGCTACGCTCGCTCAAGAATATATCAAGACTAATAGAATTATACTAATTTTAACGAGTTGGATCGACTGGAATGTTGAAGGTCACTTTACAACCAGCAACAACGAATAGAAGTACTAGTGAGTTATGCGCAGGCGCTGAATCACTGTTATAATCACCACAGATACTTCACAAGTAACTGGATGTGGCCTTCGCAAAAAGACCCGAGGACAAGGTTCTATGAGTACTGATGATGATTTCATAATCGTCCTCATGAGCATATAAGGGGCTAAATAATCCCCTTATTTTTATTTTTGGGCTGCAGCCTCCCCCCCCCCCCCCGAAATTTTGATTTGATCGGTAAAAATTTCATAAAACCGTTAAAAATAAATTAACTCAGATCATTTAGTTCATAAAACATATTCTATTTTGGGTTTAATAGCGTTTAAGTTGGCTAAAACTCTTCCAAGATCTAAATTGTTAGTATTCCATAAACCGGAAATGGTCTCAGCCCCCCCCCCCGAAATTTTCCCAGCCCCCTCCGAAATTATTTTCTATATACGTCCATGTTATGTCTTTAAGCAAAAAATACTTAAGCCTTATAATTAAAATTAATTATTTAAACTTGTAGTTGCTTTCCCGGCTTTTAAACCCGATGGCTTAGAAAATAAGGAAAACAGTATGTTTCTGACGATAAAACTATGTCTGATTTCTTCATTGAAAATATAGAAATCACAGTATTTATAGCCTTCGCAAGTGAGAGAACGTTTAGTTAATTCTATTCCAGCGAAAAGGAAGAAAAAATTATCCAACCAAGCTTAGAATTCTATAAAAACAACATAACATATTGTTATAATATAATATATTAATTCTTAATTGTGATATTAGCGGCCCCCTCCCGTTTTGTATATAGATTTTTCATTTATTGATGTATTTCGATAAGCGATCAGATGATCGATTTATTGTTGAAAACAATTTTAAACTTTAATGTTTTGATTGTGTGCCTGAAAAGAAGTACTTTATTTGCCTTGCACTTAACTAATTAGTGATTTTTGTTTAGTTTTCCGGAAATGTTACTATTTTCAATTATTTCATTGCTCTCCTTTGAGGAGAATGAATACTTAAATGTGGGTTTTTTTGAAGACCGTAGATTCAATGGATTTTTATATTTTTGGTTACTTGCTTTGTTTTGTTAATTATCCATTGAACAAAGTTGGAGGCTTTATGACTATGGACTGTATATTCAATTGCAAAGAATTTAGAGAACCCCTGGCTGAAATATGTTGCAATAACTCTTCAGGTACTCCTCAGAGAAGTAAACCATCTCATTTAGACTCAATTCCATATTCTGATACATATTCCGAACAATTATGTCCCCAGGATCCTCCGGCAGAACCGTTTCTGTCTTTGCTGAATGCAGATTGGTACTGGGGCAATATATCAAGACAGGAGGCAAATAATATTTTACTTGGGACACCGGATGGTAGTTTTTTATTGCGTGATTCCCAAAATAGTATTGGTGACTTCACTCTGACTCTAAGGAAAGGAGGAAGGAATAAGCTCATTAAAATTACATGTAAATCTAACAAGTATGGATTTAGTGAACCCTTCGAGTTTAGAACAGTTTGTGATTTAATAAATTATTATCAGCATGTTCCTCTTTCCCAATTCAATCCCAATTTAACCATACGGCTTTTGTATCCAATCTCACGTTGCATGAAAAAAGATAATTTTTACCACAAGGAGGACTTGAATAAAATAAAGCAACAGCTCATACATTATAATAAATTGTATCTTAATAAGTCCAGGGTTTATAATGAATATTCCGAAAAGAGTAATGCTCTCTTAATTGAAATTTCACGCGGCAAGTCTATCTTAAATGCCTATAAGAAAACCTTAGAATTGTTTAAAGAACAGATGGATTTTCATGCAGACAGGCTGAGTATAGTTGAACCTCATGAAATAAAGGCCTACCAAGCGAACTTCGATATTCTCAAGGAAAGGAACACAAACCTTAATGAAAGTACTATACAATTACTGAACAAACTAACAAAGAAAGAACATTTTCACAACATGCTTCAAAATGGAATGCATAATTTAGAACTCGATATTCTTGAATTAATGAAAAATATTGAAATTTTAGAAGGTTTGCTTATATCCCATGGTGAAAACATTCAAGAAATAAAACTTTTAATGAGCGGGAAAGTTGTATTGGATGAACAGATTGTTAATTTACCTCATTATAATAAATCTACTTGGTTTACTGAGGATTGTTCAAGGAGTCAAGCCGAAGAAATTTTATATGGTGCAAAAGATGGTACCTTTTTAGTGAGACCCAGCAAGACTGGTCAATACGCCCTCTCAGTTGTGTGCAATAGGACTACAAATCATTGTATAATAATAAAAACTGACAGAGGTTATGGTTTTGCTGAGCCGTTCAATGTACATAAGACTTTAAAAGATCTGGTATTGCATTACTATAATAATTCTCTTGAAGAGCACAATGATTCTATGCATGTTACTCTTGCGTTCCCTGCTTTCGTGAACAGGACTACAGTTGACGCGAGTGAAACTATTGATATTTGAGATTCAATATCTCTGAGTTAAAACATTCCACTAAAATAGCCTTATGTATTAAATACAGTTGTCTATTATTTTATCATTTTACTAACTTATTTATTTTAGATTTTAACAAAAGTATTTTTCGATGCAATGTAAAAACCTTAACATCTAAGGGATTTTTTTTTCTTAAAGAACAATTAAGACGTTCAATATATGAATAAGGTTTTATATATTTTACAAAGTCATAAATTATTTAGTAAGGATTTTCCTGCAGTTTGTTATTTTCAAAATAAGTTCAACTGTCCATTGAAATCAGAGCACCTTTTATTTTTTTAAAGCAAGAAAACAGTTTTTTTCTTATTTTCTGTAATATTTTAATTCTGGTATTTTAAATTAGGAAACTGAATATAGAATTTTATTTATTTAATGTTTATTGACTCGTGATGTAGCACAATATTTTTGGTGTACAATGTTTATACAAGTCAATATAAACTAAAACATGTTTTTATAGATGATTTAAATGTGACTTTATTAGTATCAAATTTTGATTTGTTTGTTTAAAACCCCTTTCAATGCTTGTTAATATGTCCTGATCTAAATGAACATAATAATTTACTTATATTAAATATATTGTCTTACATCTATAAATTGATTTTTTATATATACATTATTCCAAAAATTCTTGTCTGCCCCAAGCTGGATCACTGTTCATCTAGTTATTTCGAATTGCTTAAACCTACGTACAAAATTGATATTGATATTTTTTAGTGATGCTTCCAAAATAGTGTCTGGTGATATGTAAATATTTCAATAACACTTAAAAGTATTTCAGTAATTGCAAATAGTAGTGTCAAAACAAATTTATGAGCCCCTAATGGTGAGTCGATTGCGGACTATTTTCCAAAAAGCTATGAAAGATATATAGATTTAATTAGGGGTTGGTTGCCTTCTTCAAAACACACACATTAGAACACTTTATATTAGAGCACAACTTGCATTACAAAAGGGCAGTTAACGACTAAATTTAAAGTTACAAGGATGTCAGCTATGCCCATGCCACTGCTATATCCATAATATAAATAATTGAATTGCCAAATGTAGAAGAAATATTTTTAGTGACATTTCCAAAATAGTGTCTGGTGATATGTAAATATTTCAATTACACTTAAAAGTATTTCAGTAATTGCAAATAGTAGTGTCAAAACAAATTTATGAGCCCCTAGCGGTGACTCGATTACGGACTATCATCCAAAAAGCCAAAATCTGTCCTGTAATATATGTTATGAGCACCCGATGAGGCAAATACTATAATTGTATTTACTTGTTAACCTTACAGCATACTAGGGAGATAGTGTGGTAGGTACTAAGCTCCAGCTGTCAGACTTTTCCCATTGGAGGTACTCGGTACCCATTGAAGGCTAGGGACACATATTGGGGCGAACCTACACATTTGGTGGATATAGGACCAATATCGGAAATTTCGTTCCCCCATATTTTTTTGTTTAAGCTATTCTTCTTAGTTTCTATTACCGTTGCCCATCGCCAGTTTTTTTTTTTTAATTAAAAATTTCCACCTAAGATATCCTTTCAAAACGACCGTCCATGGAAAATGTCCTTTTTTTTAAAAAAGTACCACAACTATTTTGATGAACCAAAATTAATGAATCGTCTTCATTACGATAATTTAACTTTATTATCATAATTTAAGTTTATGCAGCTTGAACTTTTATAGACTCTTAATGTTTTTTTAAAACTAAAAGGTTTATAGTTTACTTTCCATTAATAATTACATGCGGGTTCGTGCTGGTTTACGAAAAATTGTTTTCCTTTTCGCTCTTGCTTCTTTCCAAAATTGTATCCCTATAAATTCCAGTTTCTTTGTTTTAAATGTTTATTTATAATTTATGAACGTATTATTGTCTTTAATCCTCATGAATTGTAAAAACATGAAAGTCAAAGAAATAAAATTCAGTATTGCGATAGCATTAATGGCAATATGAACAAAAATCAAGAAGTTTTTAATTTTTTCAGAAGAAACCATATAAGATTCAAAGTTTATGACTGGGCCTATGGAGAATGGATTAACGATCTTAGACTCGAAAATATTCCTAAGAAAAAGGAGTTCTAGACTAGCAGGGGCTTAATGTTTCCAAAGGTATATTCTCAAGACCTTCCATTTTTGTCCACTCGAGGTATTCCTACTAAATCAAAATCATTTGAGCATTTGTCAGAAAGACAGAAACTGATTTTGTTTAAACAAAAACACATTCAAATCTGAAAATGCTCGTTATAAATAATAAAAATAAAAAAACATTTGACATTTTAGAAATATTATATATTCTTCCAGCTTAAAATTCTTATTATTTTACTAAATAAATTGATTTATTTTAATTTTTATGACTAGATACATTTTTGTTTATAGTTTTAGTTTGTGAACTTGTGAAAAAATAACGAGATACATAACATGTATGTACACATTTAAAAGTCACCCATTATATCGCAGCTGATGAAATTGCTAATCATGTAGTTGAGTAGAGTATTAGATTAGGTTTAAAATGACACAAGAAGCAATACTCTAGGACCAGTAGAGAGGGAGATATTAATGTATGTCTGGCCTATCCTGTCACTCGCCCCACTCTGGTGCTCCAATTTCAACGACTCACCAGAGGATAAAATCTTAAGGGAATGCCCAAGTTTCACACCTAGGTCCTTCGGCACGAGTTTCCAGTGGTATACCACTATATAAATAAATTTAATTTAAAAAAATAAATACTTCTCTTCTTGAAAAATTCTAGCCGATGAAGAAGCATTTTCATTTGTAGAATTTAAGTAAGATATTGAAAATCCACTGCACATTAACTTATCCTTTAGTTCTTCACGACTTTCCTTTAGCAACTCCCTCCCCCTTTCAGTAACGTATTGTGTATATTTCACAAAATATATTTTCACAGTATATATTTTCTGTATATATTCATATATTTTATATAAACAAAAAAAGTGTTTTAAAATGGCATACTCACACTAAAATATTTCTTAGTCATTAATTGTAAACATATTATTAGTTAATTTTCTAATTAAATTTTTCCACATAAATAACTTAACACTTAAAAATATTATAGTATAAAAAAGTATTCAATTCATATTATGTCCTTATTACACAATAATTTAAACAGGTTATGATTTTTAGTACACTTCCTTATTGGGAAGCAAACTGACAACTCAGAATCCCCTGTTCAAAAGAATACTGATCATTCAAGATTAGATTGTTATAATCTTTACAATTTATATATATATATATATATATATATATATATATATATATATATATATATATATATATATAAATATATATATACAGGGTGTCCCCAAAATAAACGGCAAAACTTTGGGAATTGATGCAGGATGTAAAAGAAAGAAAAAAAAGTCCTTTGGCATTTTTCTCGTTTTTGCTTTGTTTCCAAGAAAAACGCAAAAAAACTAAAACACAATTGTGCATAGAAATTCTTTCATAATTCCTATATAAGAATCAATAAATGTATGTTTTATCTTCCACCCCCCTCTACCCACTCCCCTCTCCCCCCAAAAAAACTACAAAAAATCTTCTTGGTAAAAAAAATTAAACGACGACATGTAAAGCTGCAAGTTCAAAATAATTTAAAACAGCTAATTTTCTTCGGAAAAGAGCTAACACAAAACATAAAACTTTCAATTCTTAATAAAATTAAAGTTTAAATTTTTAAAACAGTTTAACATTCAGCAATACAGGCATCACAACGCAAATTGACAGACAGGATGGTAATTTTGCATTGCATGCGATGGATGAGGTGCTCCCTTGAGCCAATGGGCTTCCTGTAGACCAAATCTTTAATTTGTCCTCAAGCAATGAAATTCAAGGGCATGAGGTCTGAAAATTGCCCCGGTTAAGATACTGGCCCACCATGTCCTATCCAAAGCCATGGATTGTTACTCTCCAACCAATTTTGAATGGTAGTGGACTCCCGTAGTGGACTGGACAACTGTCGATGTGGAACCAGCTTCCAAATCTTTGTGTCAAAAGTACTTCCTCCAAGAATAACGACTGTTTATTGTCGAGGAATGCGTGGACTGTGTTAAGTCGAGTGACCAAAAACTGGAGACCTATTATTTCAATACACATAAAATCAGAGGCATACTCACTCCTATATTTTTGGGGTGGGGGGATTAAAGGAGGTGGGGCTGGTAGGGTGTGTGGAGGGAGTAGAAGATAAAACATATACTTTTAATCATTTTTAGATAGGTGTTATGAAAGAATGCCTATTCAAAATTGGTATTAGTTGTTTGCGTTTTTCTTGGAAACGAAGCAAAAACGAGAAATACACCAAAGGACTTGTTTTCTTTCTCTTTTCATTCTGCATTGATTCCTGAAGTTATGCCGTTTATTTTGGGGAGACCCTGTATCTATACATACATACATATATATATATATTGAGACTTTATTTGAAGATATAAAATACAACATTAGCAATACACAAAAACATTATTGTACAAATTGGCCAATGATACAGAGATACAAAATGAGCGTCTCCTTCGCTCAAGATTTGCAAGACTTGCAGACAAGCCTTGCTTATATTGTTCTCTCCTAATTATAATGTCTGAATAAACTAGGCAATCCTTTTCAAACTAATTTTTGAATACACTATAAATAAAGCTACAAAAGACAATAAGAATTACTTATAGTACTATTACAAATAGCCGATGTATCTATGAACCTTAGATAAATAACAACAAAATATGAGGAAAATACATGTATGATTAGGTCAAATATAAAAAAAAAACAAAAAACAAAACTAAGATAAATAACCACTGGATTCAACCACAATTCCTTAGTACAAAGATTAGATGGCTTAGTACTGCACTTAGAAATAATTAAATAACTATAGGAGAAAAATAAGGCAATTATAAAAAATCAACCTAAACAGATAACCATAGAGTAAAATAAAAGAATACAAACTTGCAGTCAAATAGAATAAAAATAAATAAAAAGACTATACATAATTAAAAGGGTCAGTCAATTAACACACTATACATTACATGCTAACTGTGGTAACTACATGTTAATAAACATAATACTCAATTCTCAGTTTATGCTCAAAAATATTAAATTTAACACCATAAATGCAAAAATAATGACTCAATATCAGCGGCCCTGCACTGATAAGAGAGCCCTTCATCTGCCGAAGATGATACTAGACCCTTTCAAAACACGTGCTGTTATTTTCCTAAGGCATGTTGCAGAAACACCAAGGTCTTTAAGACTCCTCGCAGAGGCTCCGCACCAGACTCCCCTCCAGCTGATTGTGCAGGATGTAACATTCACATGAGTGTGAGGCACACCAAACATACGGCCAATTGCCAAGCGGACTTCAAGAGCACTATACTTCCTGCATTTCTCACGATGAGCCGAGCCAAGGTCAGGACTAGCATTAACTACTTGTGCAGCCACAATTGTCACTCTACCATCCCTAGCCGCAATAATGTCGGGCATCCAGCGGCGACCACCAGCTCTCAAAGTTGTCTCAACATGGACCTCGTAACCCTTCTTGGCAAGGTTATCCCCCAATACTCCAACCACAGAATCATGCCTTAAGCATCGGCCTTCATGTGACACATAGCACTTTTGGACAGCGTGAGTACCGGTTTCATTCTCTAAACAACCAGCCCTGCAATGAAGTACCCGACCCTCACGCCTACCTCTTGTGCACCTAACAGTTGTCGGTAAGGCATTGATGTGAGTTCGGGCAAACTGGACGAAATCCCAGCCAGTTAGGAATTCCGATCCCTTGTGCAACCAATAGGAAGAGGCTTTACTTGCGTTGGACTCCCTGAGCCCAGTTCCATCATTAGAGGAATAGAGCTTCTTAGCCCACCAATCCTTTCTGCTCTGAGGGTACCATGCATCTTCGCTCAAACCCTGACGGATCAAAGCCACTCTTGCATCTCGTATCCTTCTGGTCACTGACGCTGAAGAAAACGCAGCCCTCGCCTCAGCCAATCCAGAAATCTCCAACCTAAGAAGTCGTCCCAGTGTCAACGGAGGAACGAGGACGTTCATACAGAACACTCCTAACCCCTCACTCCCACATGATGCATGAAAATATCCTAGGGGCACATCTCTAGAGAGTTTTAACCATCTTCTAACAGCAGCTCTGACCTTTACGTCAATCTTTCTTAGTGTCTGACCCGATGAACCTCCGAGAGCCATAACTTCTGTTGTGGCTTAAGAGGTGCTTGTCCAATTCTTTGGAGTGGTACATCTAGGCTTACATCAGGCCCCTGCGCGCCTTGATTTTTATAAAGCACGCCTAAATACGTTATTGAATCAAGGTACCTCATCTGTCCAACAGGAGCTCCACCGATGTAAAACATAACGTCCTCAATCACATTCATCTTGTGCATCATGGGAGCCGGCATCAGAGAGAGGGTTCGGCACTTGCTCGGACTAAGCTCCATCCCTAACTTGGAGACGGCAGACTTCACTCTTGAGAGAGCAAACTGCATGCCAGCAACTGAAGAGGTAACCAAGACTAGGTCATCTGCAAAGGCCAGATAACAAATTTTCGTTCCTTCCAAGTAAAAGCCAACCTCGATTGGAACTGCCTGAAGAACCCAATCCATCGCGGGGTTGAACAGGCACGGAGACAATGGATCCCCCTCCCGCTTATGATTGGGTCTGTCCAATTCCTTCCATCAGTAATGCGGGTATATCCGGAAAATATATATATATATATATATATATATATATATATATATATATATATATATATATACATACACATACACACACACACACACTTTTTCTTCTAGTGTCTTCGTTCATGGGTTGAATTCGGCCTCCCTGACCGTCCTTAGGCCAACCCAGCCTTTAATTAATTAAATTAATAATGGGTACCTTGGGTGCTAATGACTCCAGCATTCGAAGCAGCCAAGGGGAAAATCAGGCGGCTGGAGCATAGTACTGACCACACTATCGCCCTAGTGTGTCGTATGGTCATGAATCAGATACCTCTATAGTATCTGGCCCTCGTGGCATGTCACGGGACTGATATATATACATATATATATATATATATATATATATATATATATATATATATATATATATAATATATATAAACACACACATATACATATACATACATAGTGGCTCTCAGTCAAAATGATGCAAACCAAGATTCCTATTTCTATTGCTAGATACTCTCAATTTGTTAAAATTTAAATGCAAATGAACTTGAGGGCAAAATGATTCACTGTCTTACATTAAATTTATATAATCAATTTAACTCTACAACATTTATTCAAATAGAAAAAAAAAAAAAACTTGTAGGGATTGAAGGTGAGAGTGAAAAAGATGCAATGTTTTCTTCTGTTTAGAAAATAAGTATTCTTCAATTCCTGGGTACATTAGTTTACTAATATTTTAATTCCTTTTCAATCTTTTAATGAAAAAAATAAATAAACAGTCGAACATGGAGATGGGCATGTTATGGTTTGGGGGTGTATGGCTGCTTTGGGAGTAGGAAATCTTCATTTTATTGAGGGAACAATGGATAAACATTTATATTGTGACGTCCTGAAAAAAATCTCGCCACCCAGCTTGGAATAACAAATTATTTTGCTTTTTATAAACATAATGATCCCCAGCATTCTTCTTATCTAGCGAGTTCATATAGTTGCTTCAAGACTATAAAAGCACCCCTCCAATCACATGCCCTCGACATCATAGAGAATTTAAGGAGTAAATTAGGAACGGAAGTGAGGAATCATAAGATATCAAACAGAAAAGAACTCAACCAAAAGATTCCAGAAAAATGGGATAAGAGAAGTCCATCTTACACAGAAAAGCTTGACTAATCCATGCCCAATTGTTTGAAAGATGTTAAAAATAACAAACATCGGCACTAATTGCCTAGATGTCGATGCACCGAAAAAGGAAAAAAAAGAAAAAAAAAAAAAAAAAAAGGATTACCTACAAAGTACTGACATTTAAAATATTCTTGAATTCTTGGAAGTTTTCCATTTTGCACCATTTTCATTGTGACATTAGAAGTGTACAGTAATGTATAAAGGTTTTGTTTAATTTTATGATTTAATCTCAAATAAATGTTTAACTATTGTATATTCTAGCCTGATGATCCTACTGTGTTTTTTTGTAAACAATGATCTTTGAGAATAAATTCTGGCTTGGTATAAAAATTTTTTTTTAAAGTAAATATCTTGCATCATTTCGACTGTGATATATATACTAGCTGACCTGGCAAACATTGTTTTGCCATATAATTTATTTCTAGGTGGCTATTTTGATAGTCAAATAAACAATAACTAAGTTATTGTAAGTGTCTTGGGATGTGGTCTTTGACTGAAAGAATAGAGCGTTGTGAACGATGACATCCTATAAAAATAACAATACACCAAACATATATTTTTTTAATTCAATGTACTTTATTATCTTAACTAATATATTTCAAATTATATCTCTATCACTAATTATGACAATAAAAAAAGAACAATATCAATTTCCTAGTACAGTGGAGTGTACAATATTTTTGGTTAGTCCATCTTTAGCCAACACAAACAAACTTTTCCCTCCTTCAAACTTGATGGTTTGAAAAGAGAAATGCTCGATTGCTTTTAAAAAAATGAAAATGAAATAAATAAAAATAGTAAAAATTTAAATTAAAAAAAAAAACAATAATAATAAAAATAATATATATAAAATTATAAATACATAAATAAAATAATCTAATGAGCATTTTATTTCTACATGTCCTATCTAGATTTTGTCTATCAACTTGGTGGCCCTTAAAAATTCAAAAAGCCGCTCTACTTAGTTGGTATGATCACCTAGAATTTGATCTAAGGAATCTGATAGTTGGTGTTGCTCATAAGCAATTAGTCAAGATGTGCTTCACAGTGAGGATCACATTGCATGAGTTACAAATTGGTGGAGGGTCCTCTGACATATGGAAGGAATTTCAAAAGACCCTCCACCAATTTATAACTCATTCGAATGCATTTGAATTCAATTAGATCATCTGCGGGAATAATGATGGCCGAAAACTGTGTAGGGAGTGTGAAGAAGACAGGAGGTTTCGTTCTGATCCCTACTCCGTGCTGTTTACTGGATGAATGTATGTATGAATAAGGTTTACGGACGAAGAACGTCAAAGGTTACCATCGTCCTGATTTTTTTACTGGATGAGACCGGTAGACGCCAGGCAGGGATAACTCATCGAGTGATGAATGATGTTCAGCTATCGCCCACCAAGGATGAAAATTGTTAGCTATTATAAAATGCAGATTGGCGGTAGAAGGGTCAAAAGTTAGGGTAGTATGCATTTTGTGGTGCCAAATCATAAAAAAAAAATTAAATATTTTGTTAAAAAAATATTTTTTGGGTGAGCACCCCTTATCGCTTAGGGGTATGAAAAATATTTTACTTCCTATTCTCACACCTACTGAATATACACAAAAAAAGTCCGACTCACAGGAACTGCATCATCTTAGCGCGGTTCCGTTCTTATTCCTAGTGTCATTTGAAAAGAATGAAATAGAAACACTTATTATTTTGGTCCGATCTTTCTTGAAATGTTTTATGACAAAGGGCCAGCGTACCCTTTTACCTGGAACACCCTAAAGCTGGCTTGGCCAGGCTCCACTGCTACAGACATGAAATTCTTATTTCATTGTTCAATGTATTCAAAAATATCAAAATGTTTCTAATTTCTAAATGTTTCTAAAAATAAATATAATTTAAAACAACCAATTAAAAAGGGAGCTAAACAACTACGAAAACCCGTTCAAAAGAACAAAACAAACACATTCAAAGTTTTAAACACTGTTTTCTCCGATTGACATCGGCTAATCAAAAATCTACTCAGAATATTAATTATAGAGAATTTAGTAAGCTTTCAAATAGTTTTTATCCACTTACCACGATTTCCTAACTGTTTTCGAGATATTAAGGAAAATATGCGAAGTTCCCAAAACTTTTCATGTCTCTTAATAAAATATTTTATTCTAATTCTTCCTTAACTCCAAAAATAACCAAAATTTACACATCTTTGTATGTATGAATTTCAAAATGCAGAAAATATGTTAACCGAATCTCATGATTCTAAGTAACCAAACCAAAAAAAAGTCCGACTCGCAGGAACTGCGTCATCTTAGCGCGGTTCCAGTATTTTTTTTTTTTTTTTTTTTTTGTTTTTTTTTGTTTTTTTTTACGGCACATCTACATCTAGGTCATTAGCGCCGACATCTAGGGTGTAGCGAGGAATTTCACCAGCGAGCCGTGGGATGATGAAATTCCTGCCGGAGGTTGGGAATCGAACCCACCATCTCCCGCTTATGAATCCAAGGCGCTAGCCATTAGACCACGGGAGACCCCGGTTCCTGTTCATATCCCTATTCTCATTTGAAAAGCATAGAATAGAAACAGATAATATTTTCCTCGGCCTTTGTTCAAAGGGTTTTATGGCTGGCTATACCTGGGGTCAGGTCCGCAAGACCCTAGAATCCTCTTCTACCGATACTTCATTTCATACGTTTCAATGAATTGGAAAATATCAAAATTATTCACATATTCCTGTGTTCTTTTACTATAGTTATAATTCTACAAATAAAATCAATTAAAAAATAAAATAAAAAACCAACAGAATAAAGTCAATTGAAAATATTCAAAAGACGTCATCGAATCTCTTTCTCTTGGCAAGCTATGTTTCTAACAATGAATTGTTTTTCTTATTTTACATAATCTTTTTTATTGTCAAATACATTATCCAACTTTAAGCAATTAAAAAATAACAAGGAATAAAAACAGACAAAAAGAACTGTTCGAATAAACGAAATCAATTACTTCAAAGTTTAGGCACTTATTTCTCCGATTGACATCGCTTATTCAAAGCTTTATTCAGAATTTTTTTTTTGTAGACCATTTAGTAAGCTTTCGAATGGTAACCTTTCGCTTCCCTAATTTTCAACCGTTTTCGAGATATTATTGAAAGTATACGAAGTGCCCAAAACTTTTCATTATTTTTAGCAACAGAAAATGGGTCTCATTTTACCTATCCTGTTTTACACACAAATACATTTTCGTAACATAAAAAATTACAAAAATAAATAGCAATAAAAAACTAAGGGAAAGAGACAATAATTACAAAAAGAACGACAAAAAACCGTTCATAAGAGCTAAACAGACGTATTTGAAGTTTTAAGCACTTATGTCTTCGATCGAGATCACCTAATCAAAAATTGTTTCAGAATCTTTTTTGTAGAGAATTTAGAAAGCTTTCAAATAGTTTCTATCCACTGATCATAATTTCCCAACCGCGTTCGAGATATTGATGAAAGTAAACGAAGTTCCCAAAACTTTTCATGTCTGTTCACAACATATTTTATTCTAACCCTTCCTCAACTCCAAACGTAACCAAAAGTTTAACATGTTAGTGTTGATGAAATTCAAACATGCAAAAAATGTTTTAACTGAATCCCATGATTGTAAGTACCAAAACCAAGCTAGGCTTTGTATTTGTGTCGGCAGATACCTGGGGTATATTTACAACTCTTGAGGATTAACTCGTAGCAGGTACATTTTTTGTGGACCCACAGGCAGTGAACGGACTCTCTATTCCCTCAAAGTATCTAACCTGTGTGAAGTTGAATATTGTTTCTAATTATACGTATCCTGTTTTATTGACAAATAC
Organism: Gonocerus acuteangulatus; assembly: GCA_946811695.1. Taxonomy (NCBI): domain Eukaryota; kingdom Metazoa; phylum Arthropoda; class Insecta; order Hemiptera; family Coreidae; genus Gonocerus; species Gonocerus acuteangulatus. The sequence goes on from OX328123.1 coordinate 47,107,685, forward strand.
ATTTGACTACTATAAGCAATTACAAACACTAGGGAACATGCCAAAGAACTCGGAGTAGGAGCCTTGACAGTTTCAAGTCATTTGAAGGAAATCGGCAAATCCAAAACTGACATTTCATACGGTACAGCCTGATATATTTCTAGCAATGAATTGTTTTTCTTATTTTTAATAATCTGTTTTATTGTCAAATACATTATCCTACTATAAGAAATGACAAAATAACAAGGAATAAAAACAAAAAAGAAGAATCGTTCAAATAAACGAAATCAATTACTTCAAAGTTTAAGCACGCATTTCTCCGATTGACATCGCCTAATCAAAAATTGTTTCAGAATCTTTTTTGTAGAACATTTAGTAAGCTGTCGCATGGTAACCCTCCGTTTACCAATATTTCAAACAGTTTTCGAGATATTAGGGAAGGTATACGAAGTTCCCAAAACTTTTCATGTCTGTTAATAAAATATTTTATTTTAATCCTTCCTTAACTCCAAACGTAACCAAAATTTCAACATATTAGTTTTAATGAAAGTAGAACATGTAGAAAATGTTTCAACTGAATCCTATGATTCTATGTACCCAAACCAAAAACGGTATTCGAAAACTATTTTTCTAATTTTCTCGAAAATGGTTAAAGCTATCGCCTTGGAAATGGTTTCATTCGTTTTCCTAGCCCAAGAAGCCTATAAAACGAGTACTTACAAGCTTATGAAGTCAAAAACGTAAGCGTTACGATTTTTTTTGCGCGAATTTCGCCCCAAACGCCATCTTCCAGTGGGCGGATTCTGCTGGTTAACGAACTTGACCTTTCAAATTGGACCACGGAATTTTGTACCAAATTTCATCACAATCGGACCATCAGGGAAGCCAGAAATGAGCGAACAGACAAATATATATATATATAAATAAATATATACATATATATATATATACAAATTTGAACCACCGTTATTTTCGGTTTCTAGGGGTTCTGAAACGCGAAATTTTCTAGTCGGCACTTCCGGATTGTTTCATTGTATCAACCTTATAAGCGGGGTTCCTCCCTATGGGGGAGGGAGGAACCGCGCTAAAACTTGGTTTAACAACTATTTTTCCAATTTTCTCAGAAACGGATAAAGCTATCGCCTTAAAAATGGTTCCATTCGTTTTACTAGCCCAAGAAGCCTATAAAACGAGTACTTACAAGCATATGATGTAAGTGTAAATATTTGTTTCGCGCGCATTTCACTCCAAAAACCATGTTCCGGTAGACGGATTCTGCTGGTTAACGAACTTGACCTTTCAAATCAGACGAAAGATTTTTGTACCAAATTTCATCAAAATCGGACCATTATTGAGGCCAGGAAAGCGCGAACAGACAAATATATATATATATATATATATATATATATATATATATATACATTTGAACCACCGTTATTTTCGTTCTCTAGGGGTTCTGAAACGTAAAATTTTCTAGTCGGAACTTCTACTCTACAAATAAAATTCTTAATACAAATAAATCAATTTTACAGACTTAGTATATTATATAATTTTAGCGCGGTTCCTCCCTCCCCCATAGGGAGGAACCCCGCTTATAAGGTTGATCTCATGACGCAATCCGGAAGTGCCGACTAGAAAATTTTGCGTTTCAGAACCCCTAGAGACCGAAAATGATAGTGCTTAAAATTTGTATATATATATATATATATATAAAAGTCCGACTCGCAGGAACTGCGTCATCTTAGCGCGGTTCCAGTATTTTTTTTTTTTTTTTTTTTTTTTTTTTTTTTTTTTTTTTTTTTACGGCACATCTACATCTAGGTCATTAGCGCCGACATCCAGGGTGTAGCGAGGAATTTCACCAGCGAGCCGTGGGATGATAAAATTCCTGCCGGAGGTTGGGAATCGAACCCACCATCTCCCGCTTATGAATCCAAGGCGCTAGCCATTAGACCACGGGAGACCCCGGTTCCTGTTCATATCCCTATTCTCATTTGAAAAGCATAGAATAGAAACAGATAATATTTTCCTCGGCCTTTGTTCAAAGGGTTTTATGGCTGGCTATACCTGGGGTCAGGTCCGCAAGACCCTAGAATCCTCTTCTACCGATACTTCATTTCATACGTTTCAATGAATTGGAAAATATCAAAATTATTCACATATTCCTGTGTTCTTTTACTATAGTTATAATTCTACAAATAAAATCAATTAAAAAATAAAATAAAAAACCAACAGAATAAAGTCAATTGAAAATATTCAAAAGACGTCATCGAATCTCTTTCTCTTGGCAAGCTATGTTTCTAACAATGAATTGTTTTTCTTATTTTACATAATCTTTTTTATTGTCAAATACATTATCCAACTTTAAGCAATTAAAAAATAACAAGGAATAAAAACAGACAAAAAGAACTGTTCGAATAAACGAAATCAATTACTTCAAAGTTTAGGCACTTATTTCTCCGATTGACATCGCTTATTCAAAGCTTTATTCAGAATTTTTTTTTTGTAGACCATTTAGTAAGCTTTCGAATGGTAACCTTTCGCTTCCCTAATTTTCAACCGTTTTCGAGATATTATTGAAAGTATACGAAGTGCCCAAAACTTTTCATTATTTTTAGCAACAGAAAATGGGTCTCATTTTACCTATCCTGTTTTACACACAAATACATTTTCGTAACATAAAAAATTACAAAAATAAATAGCAATAAAAAACTAAGGGAAAGAGACAATAATTACAAAAAGAACGACAAAAAACCGTTCATAAGAGCTAAACAGACGTATTTGAAGTTTTAAGCACTTATGTCTTCGATCGAGATCACCTAATCAAAAATTGTTTCAGAATCTTTTTTGTAGAGAATTTAGAAAGCTTTCAAATAGTTTCTATCCACTGATCATAATTTCCCAACCGCGTTCGAGATATTGATGAAAGTAAACGAAGTTCCCAAAACTTTTCATGTCTGTTCACAACATATTTTATTCTAACCCTTCCTCAACTCCAAACGTAACCAAAAGTTTAACATGTTAGTTTTGATGAAATTCAAACATGCAAAAAATGTTTTAACTGAATCCCATGATTGTAAGTACCAAAACCAAGCTAGGCTTTGTATTTGTGTCGGCAGATACCTGGGGTATATTTACAACTCTTGAGGATTAACTCGTAGCAGGTACATTTTTTGTGGACCCACAGGCAGTGAACGGACTCTCTATTCCCTCAAAGTATCTAATCTGTGTGAAGTTGAATATTGTTTCTAATTATACGTATCCTGTTTTATTGACAAATACATTTGACTACTATAAGCAATTACAAACACTAGGGAACATGCCAAAGAACTCGGAGTAGGAGCCTTGACAGTTTCAAGTCATTTGAAGGAAATCGGCAAATCCAAAACTGACATTTCATACGGTACAGCCTGATATATTTCTAGCAATGAATTGTTTTTCTTATTTTTAATAATCTGTTTTATTGTCAAATACATTATCCTACTATAAGAAATGACAAAATAACAAGGAATAAAAACAAAAAAGAAGAATCGTTCAAATAAACGAAATCAATTACTTCAAAGTTTAAGCACGCATTTCTCCGATTGACATCGCCTAATCAAAAATTGTTTCAGAATCTTTTTTGTAGAACATTTAGTAAGCTGTCGCATGGTAACCCTCCGTTTACCAATATTTCAAACAGTTTTCGAGATATTAGGGAAGGTATACGAAGTTCCCAAAACTTTTCATGTCTGTTAATAAAATATTTTATTTTAATCCTTCCTTAACTCCAAACGTAACCAAAATTTCAACATATTAGTTTTAATGAAAGTAGAACATGTAGAAAATGTTTCAACTGAATCCTATGATTCTATGTACCCAAACCAAAAACGGTATTCGAAAACTATTTTTCTAATTTTCTCGAAAATGGTTAAAGCTATCGCCTTGGAAATGGTTTCATTCGTTTTCCTAGCCCAAGAAGCCTATAAAACGAGTACTTACAAGCTTATGAAGTCAAAAACGTAAGCGTTACGATTTTTTTTTGCGCGAATTTCGCCCCAAACGCCATCTTCCAGTGGGCGGATTCTGCTGGTTAACGAACTTGACCTTTCAAATTGGACCACGGAATTTTGTACCAAATTTCATCACAATCGGACCATCAGGGAAGCCAGAAATGAGCGAACAGACAAATATATATATATATAAATAAATATATACATATATATATATATACAAATTTGAACCACCGTTATTTTCGGTTTCTAGGGGTTCTGAAACGCGAAATTTTCTAGTCGGCACTTCCGGATTGTTTCATTGTATCAACCTTATAAGCGGGGTTCCTCCCTATGGGGGAGGGAGGAACCGCGCTAATATATATATATATATATATATATATATATATATATATATATTTGTCTGTTCGCTCAGTAGCTCCCAGACGAATGGTCCGATTTTGATGAAATTTGGTACATAAATCTTTCGTCTAATTTGAAAGGTCAAGTTCGTTAACCAGCAAAATCCGCCCACTGGAAGATGGCGTTTGGGGCGAAATTCGCGCAAAAAAAATCGTAACGCTTACGTTTTTGAGTTCATATGCTTGTAAGTACTCGTTTTATATGCTTCTTGGGCTAGAATAAACGAATGAAACAATTTTCAAAGCGATAGCTTTAACCGTTTTCGAGAAAATTGGAAAAATAGTTTTTGAATACCGTTTTTGGTTTGGGTACTTAGAATCATGGGATTCAGTTGAAACAGTTTTTGCATGTTTGAATTTCATTAAAACTAATATGTTAAACTTTTGGTTACGTTTGGAGTTAAGGAAGGGTTAGAATAAAATATTTCATGAACAGTCATGAAAAGTTTTAGGAACTTCGTATACTTTCATTAATATCTCGAACACGGTTGGGAAATCGTGGTAAGTGGATAGAAACTATTTGAAAGCTTACTAAATTCTCTACGAAAAAGATTCTAAAACTATTTTTGATTAGGTTAGGTCAATCGGAGAAATAAGTGCTTAAAACTTCAAATACGTCTGTTTTGTTTTTATGAACGGGTTTTTGTCGTTCTTTTTGTCTCTTTCCCTTAGTTTTTTATTGCTTTTTATTTTTGTAATTCTTATATTAGGTAAATTTATTTGTGTTTAAAACAGGATAGTTAAAATGAGAACCAATTTTTTGTTGTTAGAAATAGATGAGTTATAAAAATACGAGTACCTTTGCATAAATTCCTAGCAACCTGAAAATTTGCATGAAAGATAGGAACAACATTATAAGGGAATTGGGAAAAGCCCTTATAGATCCCATGAGTGCAAAGAATTTTTTTCGAGGTCAAAGTTCGCTAAAAAAGGTTTTTAGGAATTTTCAGCGAAACGTTTTGTTTTATGGTAAACATAGTTGAGACAAAAATTGTAGATCGTGCAATTATGTACAAAACTTCATTACAAGTCACTTTCATTAGACTAACCATTTCTGAGAAAAGGAGATTCCAGAATTATCTTTAGTTTCATTCAACATAATATGCTAGACTCGGCTAGAAGTTTGTCAAGGAAACAATGCTATGACTGGCTACCTGCTCCTCTTTCTAAGGTCCTGACAATAAGTACCGTTACAGCCCCAGCCATAAACATCGAAAAATTACCTGCTTGACATTTGATAATATTAAACTCGTGAAGTAGTTCCTCTTTTTGTGTCTCTGTTTACCTTAGTTATTAATTTTTATTTATGTTGTACGCCTTATTTTTTAATTGGGTGCTGTTATTTTGATTGCATTTTTTTTCAATAAAACAAAGCTAGTAAATGAGAAGGATGTTCACGCTTATAGAGAAAATAATTTTGGAGGGGACTGGGAGAATTTCGGGGGGGGGGCTGAGAGGATTTTGGGGGTATGGGATAATACAAATCTAGAACATGGAATAGTTAGACAATTAAAACGCTATTAAGCCCAAAAGAAATTATTTTTTTCTGAACTAAGTGATCTTATTATTATTTTTGAGGTTTTTACGGCACATTTTTTTTCTGCAGCCCTCTGAGCCCCCCCTTGTATACGCCCATGCATGTTTTTGTTTTATTTTATGGATGTATAGAGTTTTACTTTAGAATGAGAGCTGGATTGTGTAATTTCCGCTTCTGTGTAAGTTACTACTGCCGGTTCCCTGACGCCTTAATATCACTTTTATTCGAGATGTTCGAGACGTTGAAAATTTTGACAAAATATGTAAAAAAAAAGAAGTTTATTTCTATTGTAAGATTTTCAAATGACATTAGGGTTAAGAACGGAACCGCGCTAAGATGATGCAGTTCCTGCGAGTCGGACTTTTTAAGTGTGTGTGGACTTGGGTTTCAACATTTTCTCCTCAAGGTTTTTTTTTTTTTTTTTTTTTTTTTTTTTTTTTTTTTTTTTTTTTTTTTTTTTTTTTCTTTACTGCCTAACAAATAACTGGGCTATCTACAGGTTGCCACCCTTTTATAATGCCACAGCATGTGGACGGTCACCCATTCAGGTATTGTTCACGCTTCATGTAGCTTAACTTTGGTGATCAACGTGAACCGGTGTATTCAACGTGGCTAAGGCCAATCCAAATTTTGGCTCATAATCTCACAAGAAAAAACTGACTTTGTTCTCTTCTTTTTAAATTGCCCATGTATTTGAAGAAAACGTACTGTCCACTTCAAGACTGTTTAAAAGCTAATAGCAAAGTAGGGTTTGTAGTATTTGGTATACCAATAAGTAAAACAAGAAAATGATGCTTTAGGCATTAAGAATTTTTATGTTTTTATAAATATACAAATATGATTTGGTGGTAAGACAATCTTTGGCATTTTTAATATTCTAGAAACAGAAAAAAAGTTGGAGGAATGCGTTTAATATTCTGTAATATTTTATAGTATCAAATGGGATAATACAAAAGAAATAGCTCTTCTCTTAACTCATTTCTTTTTCTATAAAAATTTCCTATTCCTATTTATAAAAATTGATTATTCTACCTATTTCTCATAGAGATTATACAGCTTTAGTATACTATTTCAAGTCTAAATGATAATGCAACAAACGTTTTCTTATTTAACTTTTCATAATTTTCAGTCATTTGTCTCAGTTGTTTTCTTTCCTGCACCTGGAAAACACCGGCTGGAATAATTCAGTAATGACGCCCTGAAAAAGTAATTAATAAGAATTCTGTAAGGTGATAAGGAGAACTGGTGATAAAGTAATGTGATAGGACTATTAACATTTAAAGAATGTGCAATTAAAATTGCACAAAAATTAATAACAACAATTAATTTTTGTTAAATTATGTGGAAGAGACTCGATAGCCGTGATTGTTAAGGCGTTAACACTTCATGCCTAGGGTTGTGGGTAATCCCCCCCCCCCAAAAAAAAAAATACCTTGCAACAAAAATTTACCCATTGTCATGGGAAGGAAGCAAAAGACACAATTTCTTCTGAAAGAAAAATTATTATTAGATTGCACAATCAGTGCCATTCCTTGTGGAAATCAGTAGAATTGTTTATAGGAGCCACACAAATATTCAAAAAATAATTTATAGTTACAGAGAGACTAAAATTATCCTTCCAAACCCAGAAGTAGCCTTCCTATGATATTAACTGATTTAGTGTGGATTACTAATATCTAATGATTTATTTTTTTATATTGGTTAATAAAATAATAGTTTAAATTATTTTTATCGATATTGTGGTCTTTAAAATGTACTTTTTTCATTAAATAAATTTACTTTCAACTCATCACTCTTGTATATATGGATTTATAATACATATTGTTAATATCTAATGATTTATTTTTTTATATTATTGACAGATAGAATAAAGTATTGATGATTGATTGTATAGTCTATACCATTTATATTATTTTTCCCGAAATGGTGCTCCTTAAAAACTGATTTTTTTTTTTTTCAAAATAAACTTAGTGTATCAATACTTTTCACACTCACTGTAATTCATTTGATTGCCAAATGGCTTGAATCTTACATTCCTATCATACAGAAGTATTATGTTGTTTCACTTTGTTAGAAGATACTACTGTTTTTGATATTAATACTCCTCAAAAAAGGAACCATAAACAGAATATATGAACTAATTAATTTATTTTGAAATAGTAGTCACTTATGTTAGTTATATATCACATTGTGTGTTCCATGCTGTTAGGTTTTCCAATAAAATAATATTAACCAATGTGCATTTTAAATAGAATAGTTTACTTGCATGCTCAACATGAAAGATAAGGACTCAAAAATTTGCATTGTTATAGTTTTATGCTGAGTAAATTGTAATACAATTTTCTGAACTGTTCTCTTAACGTGAGTATAACTTTTTTTTTTTTTTAAAGTTGATTTGGACTTAATAGTTTTATTAGACAATAAACTAATTTCATCAGTATTTGTGCACTAATATTTGTTCAAAGAAGTGTTATCCCCTTTTTAATCATGCGTTAAAATGAAAATGAATTCCATAGCAGGCCGAGGGGGTAGACTGTAAGGTACTGCAACGTGATCTCTAAATGAAGAGAATAGAAAATAAAACCTTCTGTTCAAGCTGGAAGGATCAAACTTTGAACAATAATTTTTGTTTTGTTTCTGGTGCATCAACTGCTGAAGAGTTTAGCACCTAACAGTAATTATTGTTATAATTCTCTAGGAAGATTATACATTTATTTTATTAAATAAATCTAAAGAAATGATACTCGATACATTTGGTTCAAGGAATTTTTCCTTGGAAAAATGGAGGAAAATTTCCTCCTGCAAAAGGTTACTAACGGTCAAAATCTCTAAGACGATTGCCATACTGTCTGCAAAAATGACTGCTGGGGCTTATGTATATTTTACATTCGCATAGATTAAAATATGTGACTTTTCAATTATACAAATTTTTTGAGTAATAAATAATAAAAGTGTAGCATTATTGCACTGTTATTCAGGGAAATGAAATTACAGATTCACTTGATTCATTGGAACTTAATAGAGAATTTGAATATGTGATTATATCTTTATCTTGCATTGGCCAATTTCATGTAAAAGATCAGTAAATGTTTCAGAGTCAGTAAATGAGTCTAAAACTCTTCATAACTGATGATAAAATATATTTTTTTTAATATTTTATCTTCCCAATATTTTTTTATATTGTATGAATTTCAAATATGAAAACAAATTATAAACTTAATCCATCGTTTTGGGATACCCATAACCAAAATTTCTGTTTGCCCATATTTTCTCAAAAACCGTTAAATATATCATCATGAAATTGCTTTATTTGGTCTTCCACATCAACTTGGTATAAAAAGTGTAACTGGAAGTCTATAAACACTCTATGATTTTGTTTTGTTGAGTTCGCCTAAAAATAGTGCTGCTGGTGAACAGATTCTGCTGGTTAATGAAAGGAAGAACACTTTTCTGTGCTGTACTATTAGTTATAAAAGAAAATTGTTAATATGAAGGTTTTGAAGTAATGAAGCAACTTATTTTACATTAAGGGATTATTTTCATGTTAATATGACAAGTTTGATAAGTTTTTATTTATTAAATAAATTATTACAACATAGACAAACAATTAAATTTTGTAAGAAGTTTTATATTATAAGTACATATATGTATAAAAAATTACTTTATATTTACAAAACCTAAACAATATTTATCTTTATTTATTTAATTGTAACCTAATCAAATATCACATTTCATTCAGCTTATTTACTGATTTTACATAACAGAAGTACTTTCTCCTAATTCCTTTGGAAAGTTTTTATATTTTATTCAATGTTTTGTTCGAAAATACATTGATTTAGGAAGTGCAGTGTATATACATTTGCAGATTTTAAATTAACTTATAACCTACACATCACAGATGGCCACTCATAATTAACTAGAATTTACTTTAAAATGTTTAATGAGACTGGATGTACTAAAATATTACACAAAACATACTTTTCTTTCTTGGAATAAATTGACAGCACTTACTCCAGACTATTTCCCTTTATGAATGTTATGAATAAATTTAACATTTGAACTTTAATATTGGCAAAGATTGTTTGTTTTCTTATTTAAATATATTTCTTATCCCAAATTTAACCTATCATTAAGGATATCAGTCTAGAAAAATGATCCTGTCACTGTTGGCTGAAGCTGAACTAGAGGCAGAGGCTTTGGAATTGCCGTCCCCAGAACTAGATGCTGATGCTTTACTATTTGCAGACGCAGAGCTTCCAGAACCTCCATAACCAGAACCGCCACTTAACGCAGAAGATAAAGCATTGGCGTCAGCAGAGCTTCCTCCATTACCTGATGAGTTAGCATTTGCTGATGCATCTGCTTTTGATGATGAATGGGAGCCATCAAAACCACTACTCCCTCCAAAACCACCTGATGAGCCCGTACCAGCGTTGCTGCTTGCAGCAGCATCAGCTTTAGCATTGGAACTGGAGCTACCGCCTCCACCAAATCCTCCACTACCACCATAGCCACTATTGCCTCCAAAACCACCTGACGAACCACCACCAAACCCACCTGATGAGCCTCCGCCAGTATTGCTACTTGCAGCAGCATCAGCTTTCGCATTGGAACTTGAGCTACCGCCTCCACTTCCTCCACCAAATCCTCCATTACCACCATAACCACTATTGCCTCCAAAACCTCCGGATGAGCCCCCACCAGCATTGCTACTTGCTGTTGCATCAGCTTTCGCATTGGAACTTGAGCTAGCACCTCCACTTCCTCCACCAAATCCTCCGTCACCACCATAACCACTATTGCCTCCAAAACCTCCGGATGAACCCCCACCAAACCCACCTGATGAGCCCCCACCAGCGTTGCTATTTGCTGCTGCATCAGCTTTAGCATTTGAACTAGAGCTACCGCCTGCACTTCCTCCACCAAATCCTCCATTACCACCATAACCACTATTCCCACCACTACCACCATAACCACTGTTGCCTCCACTACCGCCATAACCACTATTGCCTCCAAAACCACCGGATGAACCCCCACCAAACCCACCTGTCGAGCCCCCACCAGCATTGCTATTCGCAGCCGCATCAGCTTTAGCATTAGAACTAGAGCTACCACCTCCACTTCCTCCACCAAATCCCCCATTACCACCATAGCCACTATTGCCTCCACTACCACCATAACCACTATTGTCTCCCAAACCACCTGATGGACCACCACCATACCCACCTGATGAACCCCCACCAAACCCACCTGATGAACCCCCACCAGTATTACTACTTGCAGCCGCATCAGCTTTAGCATTAGAATTAGAGCTGCCACCTCCACTTCCTCCGCCAAACGCTCCATTTCCGCCATAACCACTATTACCTGCAATATTACCTAAGGAACTACCTCCGAATCCCCCACTATTACTTCCAGCAGATGCATCGGCTTTAGAATTTGAGCTTGAACCACTTCCACCTAGACTTCCTCCTCCAAAACTTCCGCTTCCTCCATATCCACTATTTCCCCCAAAATTTCCAGAGGAACCTAACCCATACCCAGAACTTCCACCTGCATTTGCTGCAGCATCAGCTTTTGAATTAGAATTGGCATTACCTCCTCCTATGCCACTGTTTCCGCCAAAATTTCCAAATGAACCAGCATTATGCGATCCAGAAGTTCCCCCTCCATGTACACCTAAGGAGTCAACATTAAAACCCCCTCCACCTGCTGCATTACTGTTTGATATTGCATCGGCTTTTGCACTAGATCCACTGTTACCAAACCCACCTTGGCTTCCAAAACCAGAATTTCCCCCTCCAAAGCCTCCACCACTGTTTCCACCATATCCATTGCCCGGTCCAAATCCACCACCTCCAACTGGCCTGTAGACAGGTTTTGGTTTAAATACTGGGACCGGCACTTCAATGACTCCTATAACTTCATATCCACCTGGCTTACCCACAGGCCTACTTCCACCATATCCATGCGGCCTTCCTATAGGTCTACCATAACCTCCTCCATATCCACTTCCACCACCTCCACCAAATCCTTCATTACCGTACAATCCGCCTGGGCGACTACTTCCTACAAAATTAGTACCTCCAGAATTAGCAGCAGCATTTGCGTTGGCGTTGGCGTTTGCTTTTGAGCCACTTCCGCCGAATCCCTGACCGAAGTTGCCACCTCCTTGTCCATAATTTCCTCCGCCTTGTCCATAATGCCCTCCGCCTTGCCCATAATGCCCTCCTCCTTGGCCATAATTTCCTCCACCTTGACCATATGAGCCGAAACCAGTGTTCCCATAACCACCTCCAGAGGATCCGGCATTGGCACTAGCATCAGCGTTGGCATTAGAGTTCGAGCCACCTAGTCCTCCTCCGTTCGCCGCTGCACTCGCGTCTGCGTTTGCATTTGAACCTCCGTAACCGCCTGCATTTGCGTTCGCATTCGCATTTGCGTTTGAACTGCCACCTCCAAAACCTCCTCCAGCAGCATTAGCAGCAGCACTGGATGTAGCACTAGATGATCCTCCTCCAGCAGCGGAAGCTGAGCTGGAAGCTGCACTAGATGCGCCATGTCCATATGCATTTGAACCCGTATAGCCTGCTGAAAATCCCAGGTGTCCAAGATTCGAGCCGAGAGAGAAACTTTTTGAAGATGATCCAGGGCTCACCAAGCCAAGAGGATTCAGCAAACCTCCAAGGCCTCCTCCCCCTCCTCCTCCCAATAGACTGCCTAGTAGACCATGACCTGAAAGAATGAAAAGAAAATTGAAATTGTGATTGTAAACTTTTGTCCATTGGATCTTCTAATAGGTATTAAGTTTCATAGCTAAATGACAAGGAAACATATGCATTTCATTTTCTTCCACCTCTCCCTGGACAAATATTTAGGATTTATAGCCAAAATAAAAGGCAACTATGAATTTAATACGTGACCCAGTTTACTCCAAACTATGTATAATAATTTTTATGTTTACAAACGTCAATACGGCCGCAATCTAATTGTTATCTTGATGTTTTAAATTAATTTAAAGAACAAGATAAGTTTTGTTTACAATGTTGCGGTTGAGGATGAAATAAATAAAGCTTGCAGGATTCCTGTTAATAATAAGCAGTTGAAGGCCACAGAGATAATAATGGTCACGCGGAGGAAAATCACCGGCCGAAGAATAGGAAATTATAAAACCAATTAAATATTTTATAAGGAGAGTTTGTAGTATTACCTTTGGGGAAGAATTACATTTAGAAACATAATTAAGAAAGGAGCCCCTTTAAAACATTGAGAAAATACGAAAAACCCTTTTTATGTCACTGAAAAGATGTATATGAAAGTTTTAGTTAGAAATAAACTAATTGTTATATTTTTCACAAAGTGTACTATTAATGGCGGCTGACATATTTTAAAGTAGAATAAAGGAAGGTAAGAAATTAATTATTCATAAACAACTAATTATATAGTGTCAAATAAATACTTAAAGTAATGAGTTCATTGATTTAGAAATTTAAATTTGACAGTTCCCTTAAATTCGATTGATCAATACAGGACTTGAAAGAGAGAGAAATGATTTATTTCTGTGAGGTTTTTTAGATACAATGAGTTTTACTCAGCATTCCGAGTAGTCCAATAGAGGCAAGATGGTCAATAAATAAAAAACTTGAACAATAAATAAAAGAAAATAACTATTTATCAAATGTATGACTATTATTCTGCAACTAATAGTACTGGTAAAGAATCTGTGGGAGCTTCCTTTTTTTATTGCCTTGAAGTTGTTTCCACTCAACATGATCATATCGTCCCTACCGAGTCAAACTATCGAATATGAAAAATCTCGCATTTCAGATTTGATATTTTACTCTTGCATTGCGGACGACACGGTTTGTGGCAAACTGTCGAAACTCTAGCCTCTTTATTATTGCCGGAAATTCCTTGAAGAAAGTATCGAATATGGTCATTTTTCAATATATGACTTTGTCAATGTATCGAGTATGTTAGTTCGCTATTTTGCTCCTCAATACTTCTGACTCAATCGTCATACATTTGAGACCAAAAACTGACTTGGCAAACTAACGAAAATGGTATATTCGTTACTTTGATTAGTAGATATTACTTATGCTATACCATGCAATAATGTCAATGCATAATGTCGAATGCATCACATTTGTAATCAGCAACCTATCGAAAATACCACATTCGACAATTTGATACGGGGATCCAAGAAAAATCACTTATTACCAACAAGATCCAAACTCACGAATATGATTTTTTGGTAATTAAAAAACAGTAAACAGTTTGTCCATAATTCCACCTTAAAATGATTAACAATATACATAGAAAAAAAATGTAAAATTGTCCTTTTGTAAAGGCGCTGATTTTGTAATCACTATTAAAGCTTTATCTTGCTCTCTTGAAAAGTATCGATTTTGATATTAAATAGTTTCACATGGTAGGGACGATATGTATGTCAGCTGAAAATGTGGTGATGATTTTAACTGCCTATGAAGTCTAAAATATTGGACTCAGCGAGCAGGAACAACCTTTTCCAACTCCCTTGTGGAACTCATCGGAAATTGCGACTGAAGTTGTTAAAATGACTGCTCTTGCCCCGAAGGTGGGGCTTCTTTTAGAAGGTCTAGTACTTAATAAATTAGGTTGTATCGAGAAAACTACTTTATTATGCAATGTTCCTCCATAATAAATTAATTTCTCATGCTGAGGGACAATTCTTGGCTGAACGGAAAATACAAAGGAAAAAAGTAAACTATTTTAAGTATTAGTGTGAAAGCTGTGATTTTTTTTTTTTGTGTAAGAAAATCTTTTAGAAATGTTGGTTTTAAGTTCCGAAAAATTATTTTTAGTGGCATAACATAACATGGATTAATATCATACACAATTGCGTATTATATATTTATTTAAATGGAATAGTCCATAATTTACACCCAAGGACGGGTTGTCTATGTTACCACTATTTTCTAGCCAGAATAGAACTGGTACCTTCTCTTGTTAAACAATAGAACAACAAAAAAACACCACCCCTTGTTGGATCCACCGGACCAACGTGAATTACATAAAAAATAAGTAATTTTATTTGTCTTATGTAAAATTTCCAAAAATCAAAGTTTTTCTCTATCTTGCTGAACACTTTTTCGCGTGATTCAGTTCAGATTTTTTACTTGAACAGTCTCTGACAAGATTCTGGTAAGAACGGCTTTATCTATTATTTAAATTTATCAAAATATATTGTACCACTATTAAGTTTTAATTAGGACATTGTAGTGTCTTTTCAATGATTATAAAATGTTCCCACGTCTTGACGGAAATGAATAGGCAAATGAATGAATTCATGACAGATCTCTTTATGTGCCCAAGTTCTCATTGAATTAAGGTGTTTATATAAAACTCAGGGTTAATGTTTGTGCAAAAATAAAATCCTCTTGTGTGAATCTCATGAAAGAAAAAGTCCTTCTCGCAGGAACTGCATCATCTTAGCGCGGTTCCGTTCATATCCCTAGTCTAATTTGGAATGATTAAAATAGAAGCAGTTATTATTTTGGTTCCACCAGTCTTTTTTTTTAAATTAATTATTATAATGGCGTGTCAACCCTTAAGGTCACTAACGCCATTCCTGTGTGTAGTAAAGTCTTGAAAGGTCATGATTTACGATCTTACCTGGAAGGGTCGTTTAACACTAGGTCCGGCTAGTTACAAGGTCTTGGAATCTTGGAAATCTATATCTCTAATAATAAATTGTTTTTGTTATTTTACTTAACCAGTTTTATTGTCAAATATATTATCCAACTATAAGCAATTAGCTAGAAAATAACAAGGAATACAACAGACAAAAAGAACCGTTCGAATAAACGAAATCAATTAATTTAAAGTTTTAAGCACTTATTTCTCCGATTGACATCGCCTAATTAAAACTTTCTTCAGAACCTTTTTTGTAGAGCATTTAGTAAGCTTTCGAATGGTAATCTTCTGCTTCCCAAGATTGTCAACGGTTTTCGAGATACTAACGAAAGTATACAAAGTTACCAAAACTTTTCTTGTCTGTTAATAAAATATTTTATTCTAACCCTTTCTTTACTCCAAACGTAACAAAAATTTCAACATATTAGTGTTGATAAAATTCGAACATGCAGAAAATGTTTCAACTATATCCCATAATTCTAAATACCAAAATCAAAGACAAACAACCCTCCCTAGGAAGGACGCTAGGCAGTTGAAAAGCTATATCTTGGAAATCCATATCTCTAACATTAAATTGTTTTTCTTATTTTTCTTAACCTGTTTTATTTTCAAATACATTATCCAACTATAAGCAATTAAAAAATAACAAGGAATAAAAAACAGCCAAAAAGAACAGTTCGAATAAGCGAAATCAATTACTTTAAAGTTTTAAGCTCTTATTTCTCCGATTGACATCGTCTGATCAAAACTTTTATTAGAAACTTTTTTGTAGAGCATTTAATAAGCTTTCTAATGGTATTCTTCCGTTTGCCAAGATTCTCAATCTTTTTCGAGATATTAAGGAAAGTAAACAAAGTTACCAAACCTTTTTATGTCTGTTAATAAAATATTTTTATTCTAACCCTTCCTTAACTCCAAACGTAACCAAAATTTCAACATATTAGTTTTAATGAAAGTAGAACGTGCAGAAAATGTTTCAACTGAATCCCATAATTCTAAGTACCAAAATCAAAGACAAAAAGAACAGTTCGAATAAGCGAAATCAATTACTTTAAAGTTTTAAGCTCTTATTTCTCCGATCGACATCGCCTAATCGAAACTTTTATTAGAACCTTTTTTGTAGAGAATTTAATAAGCTTTCTAATGGTATTCTTCCGTTTACCAAGATTCTCAACCTTTTTCGAGATCTTAAGGCAAGTAAACAAAGTTACCAAATCTTTTTATGTCTGTTAATAAAATATTTTATTCTAACCCTTCCTTAACTCCAAACGTAACCAAAATTCCAACGTATTAGTTTTTATGAAAGTAGAACATGCAGAAAATGTTTCAACTGAATCCCATGATTCTAAGTACCCAAACCAAAAACGGTATTCAAAAACTATTTTTCCAATTTTCTCAAAAACGGTTAGAGCTATCGCCTTGAAAATGGTTTCATTCGTTTTCCTAGCCCAAGAAGCATATAAAACGAGTACGTACAAGCTTATGAATTCAAAATCGTAAGCTTTACGATTTTTTATGCGCGAATTTGACCTTTCAAATTAGACGAAAGATTTTTGTACCAAATTTCATCAAAATCGGACCATTCGTCTGGGAGCTACAGAGCGAACAGACAAATATATATATATATAAATATATATATATATATATAAATATATACACATATATATATATATATACATGTGTATATATATATATATATATATATATACATATATATATATATATATATATATATATATATATACAAATTTTAACCACTATCATTTTCGGTCTCTATGGGTTCTGAAACGCAAAATTTTCTAGTCGGCACTTCCGGATTGCGTCATGAGATCAACCTTATAAGCGGGGTTCCTCCCTATGGGGGAGGGAGGAACCGCGCTAAAACTGACTTGTAGTTTTAATGACAGACTAACAAGCCAAAAATTAGAAGTAGTGCGGTTTTTTGACAATTTCAAACTTATTAAAACATCTCTTGATGTAGTTTTACGAACGGAGAGTCGAATAAGTAATTTTAAACATTTTATGAAGACATTTTATAAATTTAAAAATTATTCGTTTATCAGTAAAATTTTTCCATTAGGGCGTGGAGTTTACCTGATCCAACCTATTTTTTGGTTTCTTACAATAAAACAATGCTCAAAGCTATTGGCAACGCTCAGATTACGCAGCTCTTGTAGGAATGTTTTAGCACTTTCCGAGTGAAGCTATTGAGGTGGCACTCATTTTTTTGACGTCTGTACATTTGGAGAGTACATTAGTTAAGTTTGCTCTCAAATATAAATAATGATTATATACAGAAATTGAGTTGAAATACAAAAGAAATAAAAAAACAA
This sequence comes from Gonocerus acuteangulatus, assembly GCA_946811695.1. Taxonomy (NCBI): domain Eukaryota; kingdom Metazoa; phylum Arthropoda; class Insecta; order Hemiptera; family Coreidae; genus Gonocerus; species Gonocerus acuteangulatus. Next base: position 47,125,602 of record OX328123.1, read on the forward strand.
ATAAGCAAATAAATAAAAGAAAAAAAAAAAAAAAAAAAAAAAAAAAAGAAAAAGTACATAAAAAACAATGAATAGGAAATAATAATAAAAATAATAACACAATAATAATAGAGATAATAACACAATAATAATAAAGATAATAACACTTTTGGAAGGAGCCAATCAATACTGGCACTTCCTACTTAGAATAATGTTTTGTCCTTATACAGTTAATTGATCACGAGGCCAATGTCTCTTGAACCTTCTAGGCGGGTTTTTGGGGTGAGTTTGGGAGGAAAGTGTTTGTGCTCTAGGATTGGGATGGAAGGACAGTTTGGAATGAAAGGTTAGGAAGCGGGATTTTGCCAGTTCTTGAACGAAAGGGATGTTGAGGTCACTATGAAGAGTTTTATTGGAAACGTAGAAAGGAGCATTAACTATTTTGCGGAGGACTTTGGATTGGAATGCCTGTATTCTCAGTATGTTAGAAGTTTTAGTTGTTCCCCAGAGTTCAAGTCCGTAAGTCCAAATAGGTCGGATTATGGTTTTGTAAACAATGAGTTTGTTGTGTGTTGTCAGTTTTGTTGAAGGTCCCAGTAGTCGTCGTAAAAGTCCTTATCTCCTGTTCAGTTCCTGTCTTTTCAGTCGGGTGTGTGGGTTCCAAGTGAGTCTACTGTCCAGTAATAATCCCAGGTATGACGACTGGAGGGCATGCTCTCTTATTGAGGGTGAATGTGATTTGGCAGCATTTCTCAGGATTCACCTTCATTTTCCACTTGTTGCACCAGTGCTCGACAGATTCCAGATGTTCTTGTAGATAACAGGAAGCAGTTACGGGATCAGGAGAGGAGGAAAATATGGCTGTATCATCAGCATAGAGAAAGATGTGTTGTAAAAATAAACTATATCGGTCCATTAGGAGGAAGGGTTTCTGGAGCCAAAGTTTTAATTTGCTCTTACCGGCCGTTATTTTTACTTTTTTTGCAACGAAATTCGGTAGACAAGATGCCAAAATAATAAGAAAATGTGTTTAAAAATAAAATAAAATAAAAATCGTTTCATCTGAAGTTACAGAGTTTACTCAGTATTTTGTTCAAATAGTATTAAGTCGCCAAAATTAGGATCTAGGTTGTTATGGACAGCACTGGGACCAGGTGTTCTGAAGAGTCTTACAGAAAATTCCAGACGGCATTTTTGTCTGGTCGTAGATAGTTAATGTTTCGAATGATGTTTGTTGGATTATCCCGAAGCTGAAGAATGCCATTAAAAACGAATTAGCCCGAAGGCAGAGTTAGCCTTGAAACCCCGGAGTTTTGTAGACTCTTAGACAGCATTAAGCGATAAATCATTTATTTCTACGGGTGCCTTCTCTATTACATTTTAATGTTTCAAAAGAGTGAAAAGAATCATGAGCTTCGGGAAATACATTACCTTGGAAATATTAATATGAAACTCCCTTTCTGTTTTTGTCTGCCTATTCTATTATTGTTTGTTATTATTATTGTTAAAAAATCAATTCTTTGTGAGGATACCAATCTTGTGTTTATAGGAGATTTTCTTGGAAAACGTTCAGTGATTTTACATCCCTATTTTACATTCTAATGACACCTCCACCCCTCGCGTCTCTCCGTCATTTCACATTATACTAAAAAAAGGGTTTTGGAAAGTAAAATAAGCATTTGAAATTTTTGCTTATCCGTTATTCGAAAGTATATATTTATTAGAGGAAACCTGGTTCTTTGTGTGATTATTCCTTTATGTAAAACAATTAACAATATTAAATTTAAATCTTAGTTTTATGTGATGAATCGTCATAGTAGTGGCATGTCAATTGTATAAAAAATACGAGGCCCGGTGGCCGTGAGTGAGTGTTAAGGCGTGAGCACATATCACTCCGTGCCAAAGGTCGTGGGTTCAATTCCCACTAGGGGTGGTGGCTTTTTTTTAAGAAAAAAAAACAAAAGCCATCAGACCTATCCTGGCTAGAAATGGATGGTAACCTATTGATAACCCGTCCCAAAATTCTTAGTTAATAATAATGGACGTTAAAATTTAAATAAATAAATAAGAATATCAATGTAGAATTTTAAAAATTAATTATGTCATTAAAAAAAAACAAAAAAACATTGACTTGCATTTACCAGCAAGACATTCAGGGGAGATTTCTACTACTTGGGCCTGCCTTCTTTTTTATTTATTAAATATCTTGATTTATTTTTGTAAATGTTTGCAGGGTTTTGAAATTAACACATCTCGCAAGAACCTTTTTCTACAATTTATAACCTCTTTTGCACAAAATGTATTTGTTATTGTTATCGTTTACGTAAAGTCAGAAAGGACCTTCCGAATGAACCGAAAATATGACCATTTGAATCCCAAAAAAATTAAATAAAAATAACCCTTGAAGAATATAGCTGACCACGTAATTTATAACTAGATTCAAAAAATGTCTCAGTTTGTGAGTGAGAAGTATGTTCTAAATTGCACTGAACTCAACCGATCTTCCATTATTTCTCAGAAATGTTTTTCTTACTATATGCATAGCACATAAATAGAAGTAACAATAATGAATGGAAACATATGTCTTTACTAGTAGATTCTACAGCCATTCAGTATAATTTTCTGGTTTATGGAGGCAGAACTCCTTTACAGACCCGCCCTTGTATTACTAAGTACCGTATTGTGGTTTATTCTCTTTTTTACGATTTTTTTTGTCAGTATTTAAATTCTACGCCTTTTAGTGGCTTAATTCATAAATATCAGGAGATCGATAAGCTACAATAAATATAAGTGTTTTGTATAATCATTTCTCTGGTCTCGGAAGATGTCCTTTCTGCTCTTATTATGTTATTTTTGAATGTAAAGTCCCAAAATCTCAACAATTTTTCATTTGTAAGTGAATGGCCAATAAACAAAAGTTAACACAGAAGCCAGTTTATTAAAACGGCTCAACATTTTTATTATGTTCAGGAGCCTTAAAAATAAGTACAGCCTAAATAAAACGTCGGCGAACCTTCCGCTACGTGAACCAAGTCATAACTAAGGAATCCTTAGTTAGGATGTTCCTTTAGGCTGTACTTTTTTTTAATACTTCTGAAGAGGCATCTAGGGATGATGCCAAACATGTAAATCCGTTTTGATAAATTTACATCTGTGTTAGTTTCATTTTTATTTATTGACCTTCCGCCTATACAATAAAAATTATGTTTTTTAATACTTTTTGTTGCGCTCTATGTGCTTTGATGGATTATTTATAATTATACTTAAATGTCGTAAATCGTGTTTAAAGAATCAGCACCCAAGTTTTTTTTTTCTAACACATTAAAACTTGGAAGTAAACAAAAAATAAAGTAAAAGAAAAACTGCACAAGTTTAACTAGAAAAGTTAAGTACCGCAGTGGGATAAGGGAAGAAACTGTCCATGGGCGTATATAGAAAATAATTTCGGAGGGGGCTGGGAAAATTTCGGGGGGGGGGGGGCTGAGACCATTTCCGGCATATGGAATACTAACAATTTAGATCTTGGAAGAGTTTTAGCCAACTAAAACGCTATTACAGCCAAAATAGAATATGTTTTATGAACTAAATGATCTTATTTAATTTATTTTTAAGGGTTTTATGAAATTTTTACCTATCAAATCTGGGGCTGCAGCCCCCCCCCCCTTATATATGCGCATGAAACTGCCTTATGCTGTGGTAAAGCACATTTGAAGGCTTCTGTCAGCATCCGAAAGATTATGAACTTCTTCTTAGAAGAACGTGTACCGATAAATCATCGAGAGCTCACGTTTCAAATTTATTTAATTTGATCATTTTCTAAGGATTATTAGTTCTCTTAAGACTTTTTTCTTTTTTCTTATATGGCTCTGACGTCTTGTGTTCCTGGCGAGATACATGTAGTAAAATTTTGGCCGCTCAGATGAACTATTGTGGATTTTCCTCTCAAGGAAACGTCAGTTGGAAAATAAAAGTTAACCTTGACACTGAATTTATTCGAATTGTAAGACAAACATCCGTAGGAGTTAATTCTTGTTTTCGTTGAGATCATAGAGATGAGTTCATAGATACAAGGTTCGTGATAATTTATCGCTTTTCTTCCTGATTGCAATGATTGGATTCGGAGATAGTTCCTAGTTATAAACTGAGAAAATTATACTTTTTGATTACAAAACATTTTATACGCCTTTTGTTTGATTACTTATGGCGAATAGGTAGTTTGAATTACAATTTATTGAAGAATATTTACGAATATTTTAATACTGATATTTATGCATGTTATTGTTCTTTTAAAAACTTCTACTTGACTAGGTACAGTATAGTCAAACTAGTTTAAAGTGTATGTTAGTGAGGACTAAGCTACAAGGTCTATTTTATTTTTGGACGCTTGGGTTGCACTTGAAGTTCACATGTAATACATTTTACATTATGCAATTTTATTTTACAACAGTTTCATCGGTCGAAGTTTGTTTTTATAAAAACCGTGTCCCGTAACAGGCCACGGTTTATATATATATATATATATATATATATATATATATATATATATATATATATATATATATATATATATATATATATATATATATATATATATATAGTCCCGTAACAGGCCACAAGGGCCCAGAGGGGCAGATACTGTAGAGGTATCTGATTCTTGACCATACGGCACACTAGGGAGATAGTGTGGTCAATACTATGCTCCGGCCGCCTGATTTCCCCCTTGGCTGCTTCGACTGCTAGAGTCATTAGCACCCAAGGTACCAATTATTAATTAAATTAATTAAAGGCCGGGTGAGCCTAGGGACGATCTGGGACCCCAAATCCAACCCTCGAACGGCAGCACTAGAAGAAAAAATCTTTAGTGCGCGCTCGGGTTTTGAACCTGGTCCTCCAGTTCATTAGTCGAGTGCTCTACCACTGAGCTAACCTCGCCCCCATATATATATATATATATATATATATATATATATATATATATACAGACATAATATACATAATAAAGCCAAAATACTCGTAAATTAGTATAATATTTGACAAGAATACGTTTTATGAGATAATTTTTAATAAATTGAATAAGTCACATTACTTTTTTTTTTTTTTTTTTTTTTTTTTTTTTTAACGGTGCATCTACTGCTATGGTCATTAGCACCGTCACATTACTGTTGAAGATTACAGTTCGGATGACCTACATATGGAAGAGAGCACATGTTCACTGATATTAAAAGCCAACTTTTTGTTTTATGAAAAATAAGATGTAGAGACACTTTATTCGATTGGGCGTCAAATGGACATAACGAGTTATTTCCTGAATAGGTTAATTATAATTAATAAATTTAGGGATTCATTCGCTAAGAAATTGTACTTCTTATCTTTAATAATTACCTATTAAAGATAAAAACAAGTTCTTAAAAAAAGGTATCTTGATTATATGTGCATACATCTGATGTATGTCTTTTCTATCTTATTTTTAAGAATCAGTGTAGCTCTGAAATATTTTTATTTAAATACATAATTTTTCATGGAAAAGTTAATTTTTATTTCAGGGACTAAGTTGTGACACAAAGCAGAAATATCTCAGGATTAATTCTACTGTAAATTTATTTGAACCAAGACTGAAAAAAAGTTGTTTCTAAGCTAATGTTTAATTTTATTGTAAGTTATTTATTTTTTGCATTTCATTCATCAATCAATAATCCATTTATTACATAAATGACTGATGATAATTAATCAACATTCTTAATTATTATAATGTAAATATAAAAAGTTGGACGTCCAGGAAATTCATGGCGTAGGGCAACAGAATAAAAGATTAGAAAAGATGAACCATTTAATAACACGATTTGCAAAAGGTTTGCTGATCTTTCAACAACCATGCTAACATCCTCAGTGTCCGACGCCAAGCATGGGACAATCCATATCCATAATGCCTACTATACCGACATGAGTAATTGCTTTCTTATACACACACATATACATATATATATATATATATATATATATATATATATATATATATATACGTATATACCGTTACTAATGAGGTGAATTTAATCTGTATACTTAATTCATCGCGAGAAAATGGATTTCGAGTAATTATGATATGCACGAAATTAATAATAATGTAGCCTCAGGGATACATTTTATAATTTAGAAGTGAAAATTTGTCCTAATAATAATAACCCAGGGGGAATGTTACTCCCCGAAAAAATACAGAAGAATAAAGACTTGTATGTGGATGGAACAAAACATGTTTAGCTTTCAGGATTTCACAAAATTCAGAAAAAATAATCATTGGGGTTACAAATATCGCTATAAACTCTTTTGGTTTTAATTATATTCATCTAATAAGCCATTAGATGAAAAAAAGTAACGCTTTTAATATTGTTTCTTTATAAATATCTTATTACGAAGATAATGCTCAGGATAAATCAGAACTTGTTAATCTTTTTGACAGTTTTAAGTGAATATTTCAATTTTCGTGCATATTTTGAATTGGTTTTTGCGAGCCTTTATGTGTAATTTTAAAATTAATGTCTCAGCTCTATTCGGAAATCTATTGAATGAACACCAAATAAATAATGACAAAAAAAAAAAATCAAAAATTAATCATTTGTTTTCCCTTTAGCTATTTTTGGGTTTATTTGTTTTTTGGTTAATAGATTCGAAAATGTATTATTAGAAAAGGTTTTATTGACAAAGTATTTGTTTGTAAACAATACCTTGAAGAAACATAATCTTCCATATTGAAGAATGGCGTTGTTGTGAAATATGAAATTGTTACCTCGAGGAATTATTGGAAAAGTTAAATATCTCCATATAAATGTGGCACATTTCACTGATAATAAAACTCACTGGAGTGACACCTTGAACTGCTACCTGCTAACTACTATCAATGTATCTGTTAGTAAATGTTGAGGTAGTACCTGAGACGAGGGCTGCTGTAGCCGCTAGTACTATGAGTAGCTGGTTGGCCATGACTGAGGATGTGAGCACGGACCGAGGGTTATATAGCTAGGTCGAAGTGGGAATCCCGCTCTGGGGCTTCAAGGGTAGCTCTGGGCAGCTACAGGCTACTTGGAGTTCCCTCCGGGTAACGCTTGTCGGGGATCGCCCTGCCAATTATTGGTCGGCATCCGGGAACGAAGTCGAAGGTAAATTTGTCATCGTCAGTGGCTAAAATGAAAAATTCTCTTGGATTATGTTCCATCAAACGGCCGCTTTCCCATGAAGAAAGGGATAACAGGTGTGTGCGCGTCAGATTGTGGAAACGAAGAGGGAACGTACATAACGTGTTAAGTCCTCACTGAACCCCCCCCCCCCACAACACACAATCCATCTAACGTTCCCACTATATAAAGCTTCCCTGCGATCCCCCGTGGGGTTTCGCATTCCAAGGGAGATCGCGAGACCGCCCTCGGGAAGAGGACCTCTTACGCTAAGCTCCCGCCCGCAGTAGAGTGCTTGAGAAGAAAGGGGTAACACCTCCCCCCCACCTAGTTGCTTAGCCTTATTGACATTCATTGCATCGTTTGTTTCCTCTTCAGGTACACATCAATCTTACTTAAGTCATTGGCCACCTCTTCATTAACGTATTTACAGGTTGCCACCCATGGGAGGCCACGGAATTTTTTCAGCGAGCTCATCGCTGAAACAGTCAACTTGCCACAATCGCAACTCCATCCAGCACTTCAGCAGGAGAATCCACCCTGCTTCGCACAGAACCATGATTAGATTAGAAGAATTAATTAAGTACTTTGTGCTAGTGAAGCACATACATATAAAGGAAACATATATTGGACGTTTTGGTCTCTGAAAGCCACCAAAATAATTATAATAATCTTATATTATGATGCTATTAAAATTTCAGCTCATATAATTTAGAAGAATTAGGGAAACATGTGGTATTTGTCAGAAATACTTTCACCAATAATAATAGTGCCATGAGCGGCTTATACAATTTTTTGTTTCTCATAAAAAGGAAAAAAAAAAAAAAAATTTCGGCTCGCGGGCTCCTAGAGTCTTACCTTGGGAAAGTATTTAGCCCTCTAGATAACTTTAAATTACAATCCCCCCCCCTTCTCGAAATGTCTCTTTTCATCTATAATAACATAAAAAGACAAGAAAAAAAAATCTAAGTGAAGCATTAAGGAGTAAATCACTTAAGATGTCGTGGGATCTAAGAGCGGATGTGACTGGAATCACCTTAGGCATCCTAGGGTTGGTAAGTTAGTAAGTACTTGTGTAAATCTTGATTAAAAGTGATATTATATTTGTTATAATATTATTTTAGCGCAATCTTTGCTTGTTTTCCTATAAATTTTATGTCATTTGAAAAGGTTAAAATAGAATCTCTTAATGATTAGTTATATTTCGTGCACTAATACGGTACTAATGAATGTATCGATTAGCAGAATGCGACTCACTCCCTCCAGAGTTAGTTGTCCCTCCGGGTATTTCTTAAACTCCACTAGATCTTAAGGAACGATTCACAAAGGAATGGAGCCATTCTCGTTTTGGGTCTTTTTTACTTTACCCATACCAGTTACTTATTTTTAAAAGAGTGATTTATCTTATTATTAAATTAATACGAGAAAAGAAAAGATAGAATGGAAATCATACTGAGGTTTTAGAATAATTCCGGGAATGCGTTTTAGGCATTATACAGTCAACCATTCCCAAAATTGTTCAGCCTAATACAGGAGCCCATACCCAAAGGATTGACTCATTGCGCTTAAAAAATGAACAAAATTGAATGTGGCACCACAAGATCCCTTTTAGACTCATACCTATGTGGGCTTATTTACAGAAGAAGGTACAAAAACGAGGATATATTTCATTGTATTTTAAGATCATTATTATATACAGATATTTATGCTAAAACTTATTGGCAATAGAGGTTTCCTTGAGCGAACGTCAGATGGCGGCCGAGTCATTTCCGCTCAGGATGCTGTCAGTTTCCTGAAAATGGCGCCATAAAACTTACTTCTCTTTAAGATTTAACACATATTTTTACGAATGATCAAACTATACCAATAACTGCTTCTATTACTGTACTAATGTAACTAGGGATAAGAACGCGCTAAGATGATGCAGTTCCTGCGAGTTGGACTTTTATTCAGTGGCATAGTTATCATAGTACATGCTAGGCTTAGCTATGATAGTTGGAAAAGTAAAATTGATGTATTATGGAGTTTTCAGTATTGTTTCTAGTAAAGTATCTATGTATATTTGAAGGTTTATTGTCCCTCCTAAATATATTTCAGAGAACTAGAAAGGGTGGTATTCTTTGTAAAGTATTGCATAATTTCTTATTAGGTATTCTTAGTAATTCCGCAAACTATTGTCAGTAGATGATTCATATTTTCTCGTGACCGAAGGACAGTGGCTGCCTTTTTCAGTTCTGTCCCTTGAACTTTCCTAACTGGAACTCTACCATATCCGTTTAGTCTACGTCATGACGGCTTTTCTACTACAGATAATAATATGCTCAATTGTAGGCGTGTGACTCCTGCTCAGAGATGTGGCTTAGGCAGGGCCTCCGAGAGGAAATACGGCCCTTGTCCAAATATCTTAACGGTCCCTTACCACCCCCCCCCCCCCCCCCTGAAACTATTAATGGGACACTATCTTTGGCATGTAGACATTCGCTAAGAAAGGATTTTTTGATATTCAAATTTTTAAGGGGTTTAAAGTTTTAGTTGGTTAGAGCATGCACGCCTAGGCAGCATGCGTTGCTAGTACTGTATCTATTTCATAGTATTATTTTTAATTGAGTTTAATTTCAACTATGATGGCAGACCTGCATTGTGATTTTTTCCCTCATAGAGTTTACGGTATACCCGGTGATGGTCCATCCGAGCTAATAATATCCGGAACCCTTCCACCCTTCCCTTCTCCTCACCCATCAGCATCCCCAGTCAGAACAGTTCTTGACAATGCACGCAAATATAATGGGTGTTTCCAAATGACATCTTGGAAACAAATTCTTAAATGTTAGCGTCCATGTACTATTGACAACGAACTTCTACCGGTACGGGTTAAACTTCGATTGCTGGTAACCTTTTGATAACGGGGTATCTCGTTGTTGATACTGGTCCGTAGCGCCCCAGTGTCAAGAAACATTATATTTTAATTACATATAATTGTTTATTTATTTATTTATTATAGAGCTCGCATATGTAGCGACTCGCCCTTATCCAGATGTTCGAAGTAGATACCAGTAACAGTTAAACAAGTTAAAAATATAAGTATTTGCAGTTATATTTGTAAAAAAAAGGTTAAAAAAGTTTAGAGCAACTAAGAAAACAAAAAAACTAAACAAAAAAATAAATAAATAAAATAAAAAGTGTAAAAATTTTACACTATTGAATTATTCCAAAATTTAGAAAGAGGTAATACGTGAATGTGTATTGTACATTTTTGTTTACAAATATTTAGCCTCTTCCAGACTAGGAAAAATCATTATTTTTTGTTTTAAATGATATTCAGTATATTAGGGTTTCTTGGGGTGCTGATTTTAAATCTGCTATTATTTTTGGTGTAAAAAAAAAATGTATAATACTAGTTTACCTGAAAACGAAAGCATATTTTTGAATATATTTGAGGGGAAATAAATTATTGTTTAACGATTATATTTTTCGTTTAATCTACTGTTTAGAACAAATTAATTGGTGAAAGAACTATGTCAATATCATTTTCTAAACTCGATATAAAAAATAAAGCACTTTCAACCTATTTTATTTTATTTCTCGGCTCCTAAGGCGCATTGGACGGAACGCTCGGACACGTGTCGATTATTTTTCGATGTAGAATCACCAGAAAAAAATTGGTCCAAATCGGTGACCCCATCGCTGTATCGCACTTGTCAGTGGAGCACTCGACTGAATGAACTGGAGGAACCAGGATCAAAACCCGAGCGTGTCCTACAGATTTTTTCTTCTAGTGCCATCGTTCGAGGGTTGGATTTGGGGTCCCAGATCGACCCTAGGCTCACCCAGCCTTTAATTAATTAGTTAATTAATTAATGGGTACCTGCAAAGGGAGAACTCAGGCGGCCGGAGCATAGTACTGACCACACTATATCCCTAGTGTTCCGTATGGTCAAGAATCAGATACCTCTACAGTATCTGCCCCTCTGGGCCCTTAGTGGTCTGTTACGGGACTGATATTTTCCCCCCCTTCATTGAGTTAACGCTATTCCTGGTGATGGTCCATCCGAGGTAATAATCCGCAGTCAGAACACTTCTTGGTAATGCTCACATATATAATGCGTGTTTCCTAATGACATGTTGGAAATATAAATTTTTAAATTTTAATGTACATTTATTATTGACAACAAATTTTAACATGTACCAGTTAAGCTCCTGTTACTGCTAACCTATAGATAACGGGGAATCTCTAGATTATCTGTTTGTTGACACAGTTCCAGAGAGCCCCAGCGTCAAGGAGCATTATACTTTAATTACTTATCAATTGATGAATAACATATAGTATGACGGGAACCGTGCTATAATGAACCGCACAAAAGTATGTAGTTGCGTTAGTTTTGATAATGCATTATTTAACGCAATAAAATAACTACTTATCTGCCGCGACGAAGCACAGGTATTCAGGTACTGGTTTATATATTACAAATAGAGAATTTAGAAAAATATACATCGGTTGTTCTCAATAATAATTATGTGAACTATAATTAGATATATAATTGTGTTATTTAAGAGTGTAATGCTAGTATCAAAATGACGCCGGGCCCCCCGGAGATCACGGACCCTTAACCAATTTACCAATCCCCCCCCCCCTAGTGGAGGCCCTGAGCATAGGCATTGTAAGCCAGCTTTGCCCACCTTTCATTCGCTTGCCGAGCAACATACCAAGCCTTGCGTTTCAGACCCCCTAGAGACCGTATATATATATATATATATATATATATATATATATATATATATATATATATATATATATATATATATTTGTCTGTTCGCTCATTTCTGGCCCCCCTAATGGTCCGATTGTGATGAAATTTGGTAAAAAAATCTTTCGTCTAATTTGAAAGGTCAAGTTCTTTAACCAGCAGAATCCGCCCACCGGAACATGGTTTTTGGAGCGAATTTCGCGCGTAGAAATCGTTTCGCTTACTTCATATGCTTGCCAGTACTCGTTTTATAGGCTTCTTGTCCTAGGAAAACGAATGAAACCATTTTTAAGGCGATAGCTTTAACCGTTTTCGAGAAAATTGGAAAAATAGTTTCTGAATAACGTTTTAGCGCGGTTACTCCCTATCTCCATAGGGAGAACCCGCTTATGAGGTTGACCTCATGACGCAATCCGGAAGTGCCGACTAGAAACTTTCACGTTTCAGACCCTATAGATCATGAAAATATAGGTGGCCCAAATTTGTATATATATATATATATATATTTTTTTTTTTTTTTTTTTTTTTTTTTTTTTTAATTTTATATCTCCTTTATTGATATTTACAATCTGTACAAATATGTACAATAAGTAAATTTGAACTTACAATGGCAACACACTGGATGAGATGAGGGGAGAAGGCAGACATTACTGCTACTCCCAATAAAATTGGTTGAACTATGTACACTATTTACAATATTTACACAATTTCTTGCAATAAGTTGTCTCGTGGCCAATGGCGGTGGAGGCGGCGAGGAGGATTATCAGGAATAACATTGGAAGAGAGGGATCTGCCAAGAGGATTGGGGTGGGCTGGGAGTTTAGAGAAAAAGGTCAGGAAACGGGATTTGGCTAAATCATGGACAAAGGGTGTATCAGTGTCTCGGTGGATGGTTAGGTTTGAAACGTAGAAAGGAGCGTTAAGGATTTTACGGAGGACTTTGGATTGAAAACGTTGGATAATGTTTATATTTGATGGCTTAGCTGATCCCCATAGTTCTATCCCGTATATATATATATATATATATAAAAAAAAAAAATCAGTCCCGTAACAGGCCACAATGGCCCAGAGGGGCAGATACTGTTGAGGTATCTGATTCTTGACCGTACGGCACACCAGGGAGATAGTGTGGTCAACACTATGCTCCGGCCGCCTGATTTTCCCCTTGGCCGCTTCGACTGCTAGAGTCATTAGCACCCAAGGTACCCATTATTAATTAAATTAATTAAAGGCTGGGTGAGCCTAGGGACGATCTGGGACCCCAAATCCAACCCTAGAACGGCAGCACTAGAAGAAAAAATCTTTAGTGCGCGCTCGGGTTTTGAACCTGGTCCTCCAGTTCATTAGTCGAGTGCTCTACCACTGAGCTAACCTCGCCCCCATATATATATATATATATATATATATATATATATGTATATATTTATATATATGCTTGTCTGTTCGCGCTCTAGCAAGCTCAAAAATAGTCCGATTTTAACGAAATTTGGTACAAAAATCTGTCGTCTAATTTGAAAGGTCAAGTTCGATAACCAGCAGAATCCACCCACTAGAAGATAGTGTTTGGGGCGAAATTCGCGCAAAAAAATCGTAATGCGTTGTCGTGTTTATATTGTAAAAAAAATCGTGTTTATATGCTTGCAGGTACTTGTTTTTTAGGTTTCTTAACATAAGAAAACGAATGAAACCATTAATAAGGCGATATCTGCAACCGTCCCTGAGAAAAGTGGAATCAATGTTTTGTAAGTCATTATATTTTTGTGAGTACTTAGAATCGCGGGATTCAATTGAAATATTTTCTACAACTTGGAATTTAATCCCAACTAAGATGTTTAAATTTTGGTTATATTTGGAGTTAAGGAAGTATGCGAAAAAAAATATTTTATTAATAGACATGAAAAGTTTTCGGATCTTCATACATTTTTCGTAAATATCTCGATAACGGTTGGGAAATCGTGCTAAGTGGAAGGTGACCAATCGTATGCTTACTAAATCCTCTACAAAAAAGGTTCTGAAGCAATATTGGATGGGGCAACGTCAATCAGAGATATAAGCGCTTAAAACTTAAAAAAAATTTGTTTTGTGGTTTTGAAAGGGGTTTTCTCTTTGTTCATCTCACTTTTTAATTGTTTTTTTCTTGTTTTAAAGTGCATTTATCAGCAAAATTAGTATAGTAGTAAAATAAGCTAAGAAACGGTGAAAGGTATTGGTAATAATAAGTTTGGAGTGGCTGTGGTAAACAAGATGGCTGTGGCTAATCATGATGACGTATGCATTAGTTTGAATTCTCCTGTCTGTATAACCTTCCTCATTGCCTCCAACTGAAGTTATCGTTATTTCTTATTTTATAGAAAGAGTTAACCCACGACAGAATGGAATTTTATTCGCCATGAATTACAAAACAAGATACTTTAAATGACAACGAGTTTTTGGTTGTTTAGAATAGAGCCTTCTCAGCGGTAATCGAAGAGTAAGTACGTTTTCTGTACATAATTGTATTGACTTATACATATTAAGAATTATCCGCTTCTGTTTCCTGCGAGTCGGACGTTTTTGGTTTTGGTACTTAAAATCATGGGATTCAGTTGAAACATTTTCTGCATGTTCAACTTTCATCAAAACTAATATGTTGAAATTTTGGTTACGTTTGGAGTTAAGGAAGGGTTAGAATAAAATATTTTATTAACAGACATGAAAAGTTTTGGTAACTTTGTAAATTTTCCTTAATATCTCTAAAACGGTTAAGAATCTTGGGAAGCGGAAGTTTACCATTTGAAAGCTTACTAAATTCTCCACAAAAAAGATTCCAAAGAAATTTCTGGTTAGGCATTGTCAATCAGAGAAATAAGTGATTAAAACTTCAAATGTTTTTCTTTTGTTCTTTTGACCAGGTTTTCGTAGTTGGTTAGCCCACATTTTAATGGGTCGTTGTTGTTTTTTAATTGCATTTATTTATAGAATTAGTATTACTATATAAGAAATCAAGAAAATTACAAACATTTTGATATTTGAAATAACTATTTGCAGTAATGGGGTGGGATTCCAGGTATAAGGGTACGCTGCCTCTTGGTAACGGGGCCTTTGTTTACGGGGGAAAGGGTGAACCAAAATAATAACGGTTTCTATTTCAATCTTCCCAAATGAGACTAGGGATAAAAACTGAACCGCGCTAAGATGACGCAGTTCCTGCGAGTCGGAGATTTTTACTTTTAGAATACATCACTCTACACAATGCTGCAATATTTTCAATTTATTTTTTGGACCTTAGTGTGAGACCAAGTTTGGCATCCAAAAGGTAAGACCGGCAAATCACATTTCTCGAAGACAAGCCTCTTCCACTTCATGCTATAGCTTCCCTTCATAATAAATTTAAGTGCCCAAAATTTCTTCCATGCTAGAGACGTTCTCCTCCGAAGCTCTTTTGCTGCACCAAGGATGGATATAAGTTGGCCCAGGTATACATATTCTTCCGTAAACTCCAAAGTGTTTCCGTTTAGCTTTACCTCCGTTTTTCCCGGTTAGTCAATATTTTCGTTTTGTAGTAATTTAGCCTTAAACCAAAATGATTGCATTCGTCCAAAAGTTCACCTAACAGACTTAATAAATCTTCTAGGTTTCCCCCTAGGAAGATAATATCATCGGCAAACTTGTGGTTATTTAGTTTTCTCCCATTTATATATATATACCCTATTCTTCCTGCTTGGGGCATCTTCTACAGGCCATTTTTAAGAGATTTTGAAAAGAGGCGGTGATGCGTTGTCGCCCTGCGGAACGCCTTTTTCTAGAATTCTGCACCAACAAAAAATAATGCTTAGCGTGAGAGCATATAAGGGGTGCTAAGGGGGCTGCAGCCCCCAAAATTTTGAATTTATCGGTAAAAGTGTGTCATGAAAACCTCAAAAATAAAGTAAATAAGATCACTTAGTTCCGAAAAAATAATATTTTTTTGTAATAGCGTTTTAGTTGGCTAACTCAAGTTCTAGGTTGTTAGTAATCTATACCCCCATATATAGGAAATTATTTCCTATATACGTCCCAGGTCCCGAAGGGGGGTATTTTTTTCAAGAGCACTCGAGGGATAAGAATGAACCTATATAAAATTTTAGAAACTTAGTCCCCTAAAAGTCTCCATGAATGAAAAGGGTCCAAATTGTACCCACATTACTGCAAGCCTGCACCAGTTCCCATTGCTCACCGAAGTTAAGCAATGTCGAGCGTGGCCAGTACCTGAATGGGTGACCAACCACGTGCTGTTGGCATTATAAAAGGCTGGCAACCTATAGATAGCCCGGCATCAATAGCCCAAATGTTGATAAGCAGTTAAGCACAACAACAAAATAAATTACTGGAACCATTTTTCCGCGATTATGAGAAGCAAAGAAGTTTCAGCAAATAGTTAATATTCTGTATTAAATTATTGTAAATTCGGAGCACTAACTTTACAATCATAAGAATGAAAATTTCTACGAGTCACTAGGAGTAATTGAATCGGCGCCTGATGAAGGCCAGTGCGTTCTACAAAAAAAGTACTTCCCTGTAAATTAATAAAACAGTTTTAAGAGCAATTATCAATTGCCTTCTAGGATGCCAATGAGCAATCAATTTTAGCACTTTCCTCCGAAGGAAAGTAGCTATTGTGTTGGACTCATGTGTAAACATAACTCTGGAAGCAAATTAATAATTGATCAGTTACTCATTACAAGTTTAAAAGAGAACTATTCATGTTTTTATTTTATTTATGTAGGATATTTTAAGCAAATTGTTCTGGAAAGCAGTCTACACTACCCAAATTCTGAGGAAAGTGCATAGTTATGCAGCTCCTGCGTGACGGACTTTTTAATTCGTATTTAACTCAATTCTTTAGCACAATATCCAGGTTTAACATTAAATAATCACAGTGCTACTCTTATCCAAATTTAATTATTAACTGAGTGAATTCCTCGAACGTACATTCCTTAGATGAATTAACAACTCTCTTAATACAAGCATTTGAGGTTGTTATTTCCAAGCATTTGCAAACTCCAAAGGACACCCGTTCTTTGATGGGTGAATTTTATCACTTTCTCGAAAGATTCCTACATCAATGGTCCTAGTAACAATGTAGTTGGTGATTTAAATGCTAAGGTAGAACGGAAATCACTTTACCGTTACATTATTCTGCAGAGCCTTCTTGAAGCCTCTAGACTAGTGAAATGTGGTTGATACATCTCTTCCCGTAATAGAGGAAGAATTTGTTCCCACGACGTTATCTAAGAAAAATGGAGGACGCTTCGATAGTTTGACGGTGCAGTCTAATATCTTAGATATCCGATCACTCAGAGAGCCAAATATAGACTCCGATCATTTAATTTAATTAAAAGTTGAGATTTAATTTTTACATGA
Source organism: Gonocerus acuteangulatus (assembly GCA_946811695.1). NCBI lineage: Eukaryota > Metazoa > Arthropoda > Insecta > Hemiptera > Coreidae > Gonocerus > Gonocerus acuteangulatus. Next base: position 47,142,874 of record OX328123.1, read on the forward strand.
GGGATCTTAGAGTCTTGATCTGAGGGTGACCGAATCCTATGAGGAGGTGGGCATGAAAAGGAAACGGAAGCTAATTGGTAAGGTAATGGGCAAACAAGGCAAAGAGGAGGTGTTAAAACTACATGCAACCCCTGGTATGATCAGAAATGTGTACAGGAAACTCATTACAACAACCGGGGCTATATATTGTAGTTTTTGCAGAGTACCAAGCTCCATGTTGAAGGAAGAAGAGGCACCGGCAAACCAAGCAGTTGGAAGATGGTCACCGCATTAAGATGATTTGTGATATTTGGAAATTCTAACAAAGAATAAAGCAATAAAGGGAAGCATTGAAGCTACGATAGTCAAAATGTATGGGTCAGAATGAATCACTGCTATACGAAAAGAATCTCATCTAGGTGGAGGACTTACGTCCGTATGCTACTGTATGACGGCTGGGCAGGAAGTAGTAGGGCCACCTTCATTAGAGCCATCCGATAAACAGGTATAATAGCTGCGATTAGAAACTGAAGAAAAATAAGACCCTTGGGTTATTAGGAGCTGGTCAGGGCGTCTCAGCCAAGAGCTCGCCAAGGGCTTTCAAGAAGTGCGGCCAGTTGAACGGTACCTATCACCGGGGCATTTGCCTACTTCCTGTGACAAGAGCAGCTTGTGCTTATTGCTGAGGAAATTATTGAAAAATACACATGTAATTTCAGGAAAGGAAAATCGATAGTACATGATTATAACCTACCATTTATTTGTGGATTTCAAGAATCCATTCGACAGTATATTAAGGTCACAGATGTACAAGTTGTGCGTCTCTTGGGTATCAGGGGATCTTCAGTACTCCGAATACCTGAGAGGCTTATGCGAATGTCCAAGAGACGAGCCGTATGCTATATAAGGGTTAAAGAAGGGCAAGGCATGACAGATAAGAGTGTGTAATCCCTGGCTTGCTTTGTTAGGACTTTGGCCTAAGTCGCACAGTTAAGATGGCAAGATGATGTTGTACAAGAGATGATGCCCGCACTCCAGGGGGCGTATGTAGGAAATAATGTTTGGAGGGCTGGGAGCATTTGGGGAGTAAAAAATACTAACAAGAACTTGGAATAGTTAGCCAACTAAGACGCTATCACATTCAAAAAAAAAAAATATATTTTTTAGGAACTAAGTGAGCTAATTTAATTTTTTTAAAGGTTATTATGACATCTTTTACCGATTAAATCGAAATTTCTGGGGAGGGGCTGCAGCCCGCCCTTTTATATGCTCAAGCCGCGCTCTACTAGAAGTTGAGAATAGATAGGCAATTGCATTAACTGGGACAATCAGCCAACGACGATGCTGTTGGCTTGGGCTGAGGAATTTGTGACGAAGTTGTTGAACTCAACAAATATATAAAGAAATTAAGCCGCTAGAGTACCTTTATTAACAATACAAACCTACGATTATTTATGAGCCGACAAGCCAGCCTTCTAACATAAAATGGCTTTTCTGAAATGTATTTCCTATTTATCTTTTAACTATACAAAAAAAAAAGAAGAAAAAAAAGAAGAAAAAAAAAAGAAGATTCCATCCCAGATAAACGATCCCATTTAAATATGGATGATGTATCATTAGCCACACATCTGCTGATTAAATACATTTGCATTGAATGGTTCGGCGTGTCACAATACAAACAAGTCTATGGGGAAATACTATTTCATTATTTCCAGATTCTCCTTCCACATCGATGAGGATTCCAAAATATAGTACTATTTGTGGTTCTACTAATCACCTTCTGACATAAGCTTACTTATCACTTCATAAAAACGAAAATACAATCATGATTAATTTTCAATAATCATTTTATTGAATGTATAGATCAGTGAAGGTTACCAGGAGGTTCGACTTGGTAATAAATATTAGTATAATTTCATCTTTAAGTTATTTAAAGTGTGATGAAATAAGCCAAAATCTTAACGCAAGTATAAACATAACATAACACACATACGAACAGAACTACCTACAAAGCTAGATTAATATATGCCTTTCTTTGTTTTAAATATATAATAAAAAACGTACAAATTTTGCTTGTAAATCTAGGAAGCTGAATCTAGCAAGCTGAATCTAGCTAGCTGAATCTACCGGGCGTATAAAGACATTTTAAGAATTATTTTCCGGTATACATATGTGTTATAGTCGGGATCGTGCGGGAGGTTTCTACATTTTGGCTTATATTGAAGATGTTTCCTATTTGTACAAAACGGGAACTATGAAAGAACCCTTTATTTTTTAGAAAAATTATCACCGTTTTAATTTCACAGCATAGGTCGTTAATGGAGTGAACGCTACAGTTATTTAGGATCATACCATTCTGTGCATTATACAGATGTTAAATATACATTTTATCTTTATATCACAATAAAACGGCCTGTCAGCTGATAAACCGATTTAAGGAAGTACTAGAAATAAAATATTTCATTAATAGGCATAAAAAGTTTTGGGAATTTCGTATATTTTCTATAATATCTCGAAAACGGCCGGGAAATCGTCGTAAGTGGAAGGTAAGCATTCAAAAGCTTACTAAATTCTCTAAAAATAAAAAAAAAAATGATTTCGTTTAGAGCCTTCAGCTGAAATTCAGGAACATAAATATGCTGTAAGTCCACTCGACAAACCTATGTAATGTTCTCTATAACGTAAAGTCTTCTTTTCCGTACATGGCCACTGCGCATGTGCGAACATCACTGCACATGCGCGAACGCCAACGGACACTTATTGTGACACCTTTTTGGAACGCTAGATCCAACCGATGAACCTATGTAATGTTCTCTATAACATACAGTCATATTTTTCGTACATGGACGCTGCGCATGCGCGAACGCCTGCGGACACTTTTTTGAGACACATACAGTCTTTTTTTTCGTACGTGGCCACTGCGCATGCGCGAACGCCAGCGAACACTTTTTTGTGAGACATACAGCCTTCTTTTTTGTACATGGCCACGCCACTGCGCATGCGCGAACGGTTTAGACACCGCTAAAGCGTATTTATGCTTAAACGTTAATATTATTTTTGATATTAATCGGAGAAATATATTTTTGAAATATATATATTAATCGGAGAAATATATTTTCAATCGGATTAATATATATATTAAAATTAATATATATATAGGAGAAGGTGTTGTACCTCTGACCGTCTTGTACCTTTGACCACCGAGGCACGTAGCAACATTTTATAAATTTTGGTGTAATTAGTGTTTAGCTCCTTCACTAGAGGGCTTGTGTAACCTACTTTGGATTATTCAAGTCAATGAGGATTCTTGCAAAAAATACTTATCCATTTCTATCATAGCGTTCGATCGTGTTTGGCACCCGGGGTTGTTATACAAAGTAAAGCGCATACTTCCTCACACATATTTCCTAATCCTGCAATCCTATCTATCTAACCGTTCCTTCCAAGTAAGATCTGGTTCCGCACTGTCTAGTTCCCATCCCATTTCCTCCGGAGTACCACAGGGAAGTATTCTTGGTCCCCTCCTTTACCTTTTGTATACCGCAGACATCCCCACCCATCCCAGAACCCACTTAACCACATATGCTGATGATACAGCCATATTTTCCTCCTCTCCTGATCCCGTAACTGCTTCCTGTTATCTACAAGAACATCTGGAATCTATCGAGCACTGGTGCAACAAGTGGAAAATAAAGGTGAATCCTGAGAAATGCTGCCAAATCACATTCACCCTCAATAAGAGAACCTGCCCTCCAGTCTTCATATTCAGCCACGAACTCCCCATATCCAACGAGGTGCGCTACCTGGGATTATTACTGGACAGTAGACTCACTTGGAACCCTCACACCCGACTGAAAAGACAGGAACTGAACAGGAGATACGGACTCTTACGACGACTACTGGGACCTTCATCAAAACTGACAATACACAACAAACTCATTGTATACAAAACCATAATCCGACCTATTTGGACTTACGGACTTGAACTCTGGGGAACAACTAAAACTTCTAACATACACAGAATACAGGCATTCCAATCCAAAGTCCTTCGTAAAATAGTCAATGCTCCTTTTTACGTTTCCAATAAAACTCTTCATAATGACCTAAACATCCCTTTCGTTCATGAACTGGCAAAATCCCGCTTCCTAACCTTTCATTCCAAATTGTCCTTCCATCCCAATCCCAGAGCACAAACACTTTCCTCCCAAACCCACCCAGAAATAGGTACAACACACCTGAGTAATTTTTACATAATTCAACTTTTATGTTCTTCTGCTACAATTTGTTTAAATTAATTAATATTGGTTTCTTCAATTGTTCAAAGAATTTTAAAAATAATAAATTTAATAAGTTGAAACTGACTTTATTAATCCTCAGAGTAGCAGTTCGAACCTATCGCCCCTTATCGTTCCACCTAAAGTTGTAAGACCTCGTATCCTGACAGATATTCCTGAAAAACTAATTATTGAAGGTAAAAAAAAACAAAAAAAAACGAAAGCACTACCCTAAACGTAAGACACCACATACAAATAAACCCCTTCCAAAAAAAAAATGTGGTAAATAAAAAGAAAATTATTCTAATGACAGTTCAGATTTTGATACTGACACGGAAATTTCTTCAGGAGAAAGTGACGTTGATCTGTCTGATAAATGTCGTGAGTTAAGTCGATAACCAGCAACAATTTGAAAAATATTATTTGGAAAAAGGAAATTTTAAACTTGTTAAAAATAAAAGTAAAAAGACTATTACATATCTAGTTGCAGAGATATGCGGTATTAAATGTCCAATGTTTAAGATCCAATATTTGAAAAAACAAACTTTAAGTGACAAGTTTACGAGAAAAGATGAAAATTTGTATGATATTAGCACTTTCCTCCGAAGGAAAGTAGCTATTGAGGTTGGACTCATGACGGAATTTTTGAAAAATTTCTTCAAACCTTTATCGATCCTACCTAGTAGACACCGAAAATGACCCCCGTTAAAATTTATATATATCTATATATATGTCTGTTAACACGATAGCGGCCAGAGTTTTTGTTTTTTCGTCACGAAACTTGGTATATAGCATTCAATTAGCAAACGATTGAACGAGTTCGTTAACCACCAAAATCGGTCCAACGGAAGGGGGGGGGGTTTACCCCGAACCCAAAACACTAATTTGACTATGTCAGCCGTAATATTTGTTATATTTCAACGAAACTTGGTATTCGTAGTGGTAATATAAAGAGAAAAGTGAGATATAAAAATTAACTAAATCGGTTCATTAGAAGGGGGGGGGGGGGTTTACCCCAGACCCACAATACCAATTCGCCACTACCAGCCGTGATTTTTGGTATATTTCGACGAAACTCGGTATTCGTAGTGGTAATCCACAGGTAAATATGTGTTGTAAAAATAAACTAAATCGGTTCATTATGAGGGGGGGGGGGGGGGGTTACTCCGGACCCACAATACCAATTCGCCACTACCAGCCGTGTTTTTTGGTATATTTCGACGAAACTCGGTATTCGTAGTTTTAATCTACAGGTAAATATGTGTTGTAAAAATAAACTAAATCGGTTCATTATGAGGGGGGGGGGTTACTCCGGACCCACAATACCAATTCGCCACTACCAGCCGTGATTTTTGGTATATTTCGACGAAACTCGGTATTCGAAGTTTTAATCTACAGGTAAATATGTGTTGTAAAAATAAACTAAATCGGTTCATTAGAAGGGGGGGGGGTATACTCCGGACCCAAATTCCTAATATACTCATACCGGTCGTAATTTCTGCTGTATTGTAACGAAACGCGGTATACGTCGTCGTGGGTAACTCATGAGAAAGAAGTGTTGTAAAAATGAGCTGAATCGGTCAATCGGAAAGCGGGGGTTTAATTTGTAATATATTTCAATAGAAAAGCCCGCCAGACGTAGGTTCACAAAGCCGCCGCAAGGAGCGCTTTCTACCTCTAGAGTGACTGTATCCTGTTCCTGTCTTAGATCAAAATACGATAATATGAGGTTTTTTGTATTTATTACGTAGAGTAATAGGTACCATGTGTAAACATAACTCTGGAAGCAAATTAATAATTGATCAGTTACTCATTAAAAATTTAAAAGAGAACTATTCATGTTTTTATTTTATTTATGTAGGATATTTTAAGCAAATTGTTCTGGAAAGCAGTCTACACTACCCAAATTCTGAGGAAAGTGCTTAGTTATGCAGCTCCTGCGTGACGGACTTTTGATGTTGAAGACATTGGGGCTTAACTTCCATATTCTACTATTGCTATTGGATCTGCTTGACAGTTAAAACGCTTATCGATTTGACTGGATTTTTCAGCATATTAAGCATAACATAATATCAATAGTAGGTTTTTATTATGCTTACATCCATGTCCTGTATTTATTAAACTTACAATTAATTATAATATTACTCAATACAATTTTTTTTCTGTACTGCTGTGTTGTTTTTACGTGGTCAGAGGTAAAACACCCCATGGTCAAAGGTACAACTATATGTTGTACCTGTGACCACTGTACGATTATTTTTTTTAAAATTAGTAAGAAATATTAAATGTAAAGTTAGAACCTTGAAAAAATTACGTATGATAAACAATAGAATACTAATTAGAAGGAGATAAAAAAAAATGAATTTAGCTAAAAAAAATTCAATTGTACAAATTGGTCAAAGGTACAACAACACCTTCCCCTATATATTATCAAATATATATATATTAATCGGAGAAATATATTTTTGATATCGCAGAAATTATTTTTGATATTAATCGGCGATATCAATCGGAGAAATAAGGACTTAAAGTCGCAATTGTTAGTTTTGCTCTGTTGAACGTTTTTTTTTTTTTTTTTTTTTTTTTTTTTGATCAGTGTACCTAATGTTTCAACTGGTTGTAGCTTATTTTAATTGCATTTAACAGTAAAACGAGTATTTGACTAAAACAAGGTAAGTAAATGTGAAACATTGTTATAGAGTTTCCAAGAGCGAACGTTGAGAAGGTGGGGAAGCTGCTATGATACTGGCAGTTTCCTGTTGTTGCGCCTTAAATATATTTTCTGATCGAAATTTTATTTTATATTTTTCATGAAAGATCAAACCCCACCAATAACTGCTACTATTCCTTTACTAATAGCATTAGACATATGAACGGAACCGCGCTAAGTTCCTGCGAGTCGGACATTTTTTGTTCTTTTAACATACACATAAAAGATCATTGCATTAGAATTATTAAGCTCTAGGTGAAGTCATCGTAATGAAAAAAGAAAAATACGTAAACGTACCAACTACTAACTCCCCGGGGGGGGGAGGGGGGGTTTAGAAGGTCCCATTTTTCGGGTTTTCACTTATATCTCCAATACCGTGGGTCCTAGCGACATGACCATTCAATAATGAATGAAAGCTTATTAAATTTCCTACAAGTTCTGTTCTATAAAGTGTTTTGAGATATCTTTAGGTTTCGAAATATCCGCTCTTGAAAGTCGGAAAAAACAAACATTTTCATATTCTCGACCGGATATCTCTTCAACGATGAACCCAAAAAATAAATGTCGGCTACAGGGTTGTAGAGCATTCCATTCGCTTCAATAATATATATTACTTTACTGTTTTATCTAGTTTCTTTCAAACGTTATATACGCACTCACATGGTCTTAGCAAAACCATGGACAAGATCTTATCTAATTGAGTTTGAATAACTGGTCAATGGGCCGAAAATTGTATATTTTGTGCTATATTATAAATATAGTGAGTACTGGACGTATGTACTCCATATATTTACATAATGGAGCTTATTTTGGACTATACATTGACTGGAAATGGTGGGAAATTGAAAGGTTCATTGGTCAGTTGTCGCCAGATATCAAGATAAACATTAAAACTGTTTTCACGTTTGAAGGAAAATACATAAAATAGTAAAGTATATATTCTTGAAGAGAATGTAATTCTCTACAACTCTATAAACGGCATTTATTTTTTGGGTATATTGTTAAAAAGTTATCCGGTCAAAAAGAGCAAAAAGTGTGGTTTTTTTCCAAAATGAAGACATTCAAGAGCGGATATTTCAAAAACTAACGACCTCTCGAAAAACTTTATGCAATAGAACTTGTAGCATATTTAATCAGCATTCATTTGTTATAGAATGGTCATGTCGCTAGAACGCAGGGTTTCCGAGATATAAGGGAAAACCCGAAAAATGGGGCCTTCTAAACCCCCCCCCCCCGGCACAAAGGCTACGGGCGAGGGCTTTTGATACGTTGACCTACTAACTAGCCGAAACAAAGTTATGAAGTCAAAAATTGTGTTCCAAACATTTCATCTATAAATCTTAGTTACCTTGACTATTAGTCGCTAAATTTCAGATTTCACGATGAACACTGAAATTATTTTTACGATTGAAGGAAAATACATAAAATAGCAAAGTAATATATATTATTGAAGGGAATGCAATAATCTACAACCCTATAATCGTTATTTATTTTTTGGGTTCATCGTTGAAGAGTTATCCCGTCAAAAAGGGGGAAAAAATATGCGGCGAAAGTGTTTTTCCCCAAAATGACCGACTTTCAGGAGCGGATATTTCGAAACCTAAAGATATCTCAAAAACCTTTATAGAATAGAAGTTGTAGGAACTTTAATCAGCTTTCATTTGTTATAGAATTGTCATGTCGCTAGGATGCAAAGTTCCCGAGATATAAGTGAAAACCCGAAAAATGGGACCTTCTAAACCCCCCCTCCCCCCCTGCACAAAGGCTACGGGCGAGGACTTTTGATAAGTTCACCTCCTATCCAGCCCAAATAAAGTTACGAAGTCAAAAATTGTGTTCCAAAAATTTCCACCTATAGCTGTTTTTAACCATTCGTTGACTGGACTAAATGAGACTAGAATGGAATGTACTTTCTGTTGGAAGGAAATTTTTATTATCGATAAAATTGAGAATGCTGAATGAGTTTATGGAATTGCCAGAAACGGATTTATTAATAGATTAAAGATGCAACGGATAATGAAGTAAATATCCTTGAATTGAACTCTAATGAAAATAAGGAATATCAAGAATTTAGGTAATACTTAGAAATAACTTTTTTATAGCCAATAGTTTATTCCAGGATAGATATCATAACTTCTTGTCGATGATATTACTATTGCATTTAGCACCTCCACTACCAGCTAATAAAGTGAAAATGGGCTTTGCAGCTAATACTGCAGTTTTAGCGTGATTCCTCATTCATTAGAGGGAAAGAGGGGGTCTCCCGTGGTCTAGTGGCTAGCGCCTTAGATTCATAAGGGGGAGATGAATGTCGTTTCGAAACGTAAAACAACTAAATTTTAAATATATATATATATATATATATATATATATATATATATATATATATATATAAAATATATATATATAAATTAAAAATATATATATATATATATATATATATATATATATATATTTAAATATATATATATATATATTTTATATATATATATAAAAATAAAGAAACGTTTTAAGATGAAACAGCCCCTGAAAGTTGGACTTCATTGGGTCCGCTGAGACATGAGCTCAGAAACATGTCGGACATTAATATTTAAAATGTTGTATTCAGTGTGTTGCGTGTTTACTATTTTAATTTGTTCTTGTGTTTTCTATTTTAATTTAGGGTCTTTTTGCGAAGAACACATCCAGTTACTTTTGAAGTAGCAGTAGTGATTGTATCAGAGATTCAGCGCATGCGCATAACTCCGTTATTGGAGGATTCCGATGACCAATTGCATTGGTTCTTGCTGGGAGTAAAGTAACCTTCAACAGTGAATTAGCTTTTGTTTATGATAAAGCTCTGCTTATGTTAGTGAGAAAAAAATGGGTCTTTTACAATTAGTTCGCGATGTTCCTGACAAAGAAAAAGGGATTGGTTTCTTACTCGGAAAAAATAATGGAATCCTATTAATTTTAGCGAGTTGGATAGACTAGAGTCGCTAAAATTAATATAATTCTAATAATTGCGAGTTGGATTGACTAGAGTTTTGATATTTTCCTGAGCGAGCGGAGCGTAGCGTAGGGAGCGGAAACGCGTAGCATGTAATGCCTAATAAATGTAAAATATCCAAAAAAAAGAGAGAAAAGGAATAAAATATTTTTGTTTACATATATCGTTGTTTGTTATCCTTCATAACCTGCAAAACTGTCAACTTTAATGCTTAATAACTTTTTTAATAGTTGAGAGAATTGAGTTTGATCATATTAACCTTTTTATTAATAAATATTGCTTGCCATTATCTAATATGAATTATAACCGTAGATAACGAGTCAAGTAGTAATAGATAACAGCAAAGAACCCATTATCTAATCACTAAGCTTATCAGCGAGTACGAGTAACTGTTATAAATCACTACTGCTACTTCAAAAGTAACTGGATGTGGTCTTCGCAAAAAGACCCTTAATTTATTATTTCTTTGTCTTCTTGTTTTAACATATTTTAGGTTAATTGGTCTGTTTGTTTCTCTTGCATGAATATCAGCTGTAAGTACGCAGAAGAATATGTGAAATGAAAACAAACCGAAAGGAATAGGAGTAATATAAGTAGTGATGAGAACACGTCTGACTACTATAATTGCGCACGTGAGGGGAGGCGTGTACAATGACGTCACATTGCTATCGCTGTTCATGATTGTTACTCGTGACGCACGTACACCCAACTCAGTGGTGCAGGAATCTGCATTCGGCCTCCTTTCATGGGCGTATATAAGGGGGGGGCTGAGTGGGCTGCAGCCCCCCCCCCCCCCGAAATTTTGATTTGACCGATAAAAATTTCATAAAACCCTTAAAAATAAATTAAATAAGATCATTTAGTTCATAAAACATATTCTATTTTGGGTGTAATAGCGTTTAAGCTAAAACTCTTCCAAGATCTAAATTGTTAGTATTCCATACACCGGAAATGGTCTCAGCCTCCCCCCCCCCGAAATTTTCCCAGCCCCCTCCGAAATTATTTTCGATATACACCCATGCCTCCTTTCGTCAATTTCGTCGCTGATTGTTGATTTTATGTGATCCTAGAGACCTGTTTTGCACAGATGTTCCTGTTGCGAGAGTAAAATCAAGTTGTTAATCGAACCTTATGTCTACATGCTGAAACATTAACAAATAAGTCAAATATTAATAAGTAAAAATGAAACAATAAGATATAATCTCATTAAAATAAGATCGGTTTTTAGATTGATCATGTTGATTTCTTGAAAATTTTCTGAATTATAAGGAGGAACAAATTTTTGTATTCAACGCATTTAGTGCTCATGCTCATAATTATACAGTTATTGCAATATAAATTAACCTTACCACAAGGAACACTTTTGATAACGACTGACCAAGATAGCTCCCGTTGAAATGACTCAAAAATGTACTTTTTTGTGGGAGAGTTCCTGTTTTTATAGGTGTTTTTGTTATTTATTTGCTTCTGAAGAAAGCACTTAAGTAACAAACAATATCAATATATATATAAATCACGTGTCTGTTTGTTTGTTCCTTATACAAATCCACTCCGTTTGACCGATTTGGACCAAACTTGGCAGACAGGTAGGTCTTGATACGGGAAATCTCCTAGGCTAAGTCAAAAAAATCTACCAGCTGTCTGTCTGTATGTTTGTGCCTTATACAAATCCACACCGTTCGTACGATTTTGAATAAACTCGATACCGTCTCCACACCGTTCGTCCGATTTTGACTAAACTCGGTACACATGTAGATCATAATCTGGGGAGTGTCGTAGACTAAGTCAAAAACGTCTTATAACTGTCTGTATGTATGTTTGTCCCTTATAAAAATCCACACCGTCGTTCGATTTTGACTAAACTCGGTACACATGTAGATCTTAATCTGGGGAGTGTCTTAGGCTAAGTCAAAAACGTCTTATAACTGTCTGTCTGTATGTTCGTTCCTTATACAAATCCACACCGTTGTCCGATTTCGACTAAACTCAGTACACATGTAGATCTTAATCTGGGGAGTGTCGTAGGCTAAGTCAAAAACGTCTTATAACTGTCTGTCTGTATCTTCGTCCCTTATAAAAATCCACACCGTTTGTCCGATTTCGACTAAACTCAGTACACATGTAGATCATAATCTGGGGAGTGTCGTAGACTAAGTCAAAAACGTCTTATAACTGTCTGTATGTATGTTTGTCCCTTATAAAAATCCACATCGTCGTTCGATTTTGACTAAACTCAGTACACATGTAGATCTTAATCTGGGGAGTGTCGTAGGCTAAGTCAAAAACGTCTTATAACTGTCTGTCTGTATGTTTGTCCCTTATACAAATCCACACCGTTCGTTGGATTATGTTTGTCCCTTATACAAATCCACACCGTTCGTCCGATATCGACTAAACTCGGTACACATGTAGATCTTAATCTGGGGAGTGTCGTAGGCTAAGTCAAAAACGTCTACCGGCTGTCTGTCAGTAAGTTTGTTCCCTATAAAATCAAAACCGGTCTATATGATTTGATCAAACTGGGCACACAGGTTGGTCTTGATCAGGGGATTGTCATAGGCTAAGTCAAAAACTTCTACCAGCTGCAGTCTGTATGTGTTTTTTTTTTTTTTTTTTTTTTTTTATTTAAATCCACTCCGTTAGACCGATTTTCACCAAACTTGGCATAAATGTATGTCTTGATACGGAGGTGTTATAGGTTCGTCAAGTCGTCTAGGACTCAAAGTTGGGAGGTCACGGGTTCGAAACAGTTACAGGTTTGTGTTATTAGATTTTAATAATACTCTTTTTGTTTCTAATTTTTTTGGGGCTCTTCTATATGCAGAAAGTAGGTGTAGCATGGCACGCCGGGTAACAGCTAGTAACATATATTTATTTGGTTTATTTGCTCGTATCTAGATTAGTATTCTTGTTTATTTTGGTATTTCTTGTTTGATGACGTTGTGTTGTAGGTCTAGTCACTGTTCCGGTAAGACGAGGTCATCACTCAATTTTAATAAAATAATTTCATGGATTGTAGGTTTCTTTGCCCAAGATGTCACTGCCTTATTCAGGAAAAGAAACTAAGCAGACGACACTAGTTTATCGTCATGCCCTAGAAGGCATGATTATAATAATTTTAATAAAAAGTATACAATAATAATCAATAAGCGGAGCAACTATAATTAAAAAAAAAAGCAATAACAAAGGATAGATGCGGGATCGAATCCCGCTTGTGACAGCTATGAGCAGTCAGTAAACATTCCTTGCTTCACCAACCTGTAAAAAAAAAAAAAATGTATATATATATATATATATATATATATATATATATATGTATATATATGTACATACAAATTTGAACGACCATTATTTTCGTTCTCTAGGGGTTCTGAAACGCAAAAGTTTTTAGTCGGCACTTCCGGATTGTGGGTCAACCTTATAAGCGGGGTTCCTACCTATGGAGGGAGGGAGGAACCGCGCTAAAAAGTTAATATGTAATCATCGAGCTCGTAATTAGATTTGTGTCATACTTAAAATGTAGTGGCTTCATGAATTAACACCAGAGTATGTTTTACTTTTTGTTTTTGAATGCTTTTGTTTTTGTTTAATGGTTATGTTGTGTTCAGTTTTTCTCTAAAGGCCTAAAATTTAGAAAATATGAACATTAGTTAAGACTAAACCATATTTAAGAGCATTTTTTATTAAATTCCTATCTACAAAATGTCGTTGTACGCTAATTGAAGTAACAATGTAATCAAATAATTATTTCGAAGTAATCTCCAATTACTTATAGAGTGGGCGCTAATGACCTAGATGTAGATGCGCCGTAAAAAAAAAAAAAAAAAAAAAAAAAACTTATAGAGTGATTTGCCACTTAAAAATAAGATTATATAATTTCAGTAGAATCTTCAGCACGACGCTGATTTATCTTAATTCTAATTAATCGTCATTTTCTATTTATCATGCACATGAGAAACGAAACGTATATCCGGGTTTTTTTTTTGTCTTTATTTTCTATGAAAATATATTTCTAATAAATTTCCTATAAAATGTAGGGAACTTTACCCCCTTAAATGGATACAAAAAGCACCGAAGACAAACATTCCTCAAGAAGGCAAGAACTAAGATAATTGTAAAGTGTAAAAATGTGATGCTCTTTTGGTCCTCTTAGAACCAGCTGACTCAGAAATTAAAAAACAAAATTCATAAACAAAAAAAAACAATATTTTTCTGGCGGAAGGTCAATAAAAGAGAATTAACAAAGTCAATTCATTTATTTGTACTTGCTCTACATGTTTCACACCTTAGGTGCCTCTTCAGGAGCAAAAAACTCAATAAACTAAAACTTACAGCGTAATTGTATTTAGGCGAACCGTCCTATCATTGGACGTGGCCATTGTACGGGAAGGTTCGCCTTAAAACAATTAGACTGTATGTTTTAGTTTATTGAGTTTTTTGGTTCCTGACGAGGCACCCAAGGTGTGAAACATGTAGAGCAAGAACAAATTAAATGAATTGACTTTGTTAATTCTCTTTTATTGACCTTCCGCCTGAAAAATATTGGATTGAAGAAGATTGGGCCACTATAAACTATAAACAAAAAAAAAACTATCTTGCTTGTTTTTTAGAATATACTTACCTTGCTTAGTAGTTGTTTTAAAGCTAGTTATACCACGAAAAAACTAACATTACGGCGACTAAGGGAAAATTTACATGTAGGACTATAGTGTTATGGAATAACCCCCCCCCTTCCTAATGGACCGATTTGGCTATTTTTACGATACCGATTTCTCGGCACCTCTCCATGTTAAACAAATAGTTCTGTAAAAAAAAAAAAATTACTGGAGCTAGCCTGCGTATTAGGACTACCTCTAGTGAGATTGCCTAACTAGGGCAGCCCCTGAAGACGAGCGAATAAATCACGAAACATGTCGAGCAAAAAAATATTATGTGAATTAGTAATTGAAAACGAATGGTATACTACATTATATTTGGTCATATTTTAGAAGAATTACTAGATAAATCTTACGTTTTCTCACACGTTTTCTTACGTGTTCGCACTTCTTGGAGTGCGAACAAAAATACATTTTTGACAGTTTGTAAGTAGTCGTTTTTATCTATAATATCCTCTGGATCTATTATATATTCTTCAGAAAAATCGGGTCAACTTACAAGCTGGATTCATTACTTGGCGGTAAGAATGGCTATGGATGCTACGAGGAAACAAATTAATTATTTGGCCGTTTATTTTTGCTTCCTTGCTACTCAACTCGGTAGACATTTGAAAAGCATTGGTTGCAAAAAAAAAAAAAAAAGGTACATTAGGACTGAGAGATTAGTTTGGAACAATATTAATAACTGCGTCAGCATTACAAAATAAAAAGTTCAAGAAAAGTTGAGGAATACAAAGATCATACACCAACTTTTGAGGAATTTGCTTAGGTATGCAGCTCCTACGTGACGGACTTTTTATTCTTTAGCTCTTTTATATGTTTGTTAGAGAAATAATAAATCATCATTATATAAGGCTAACTCCTTGCAATGGGGAAACCTTGTATGCAATAAGTAATAAAATCATTTGTCAACCCATTAAGTAGCCAATTTTTATTTTTTGGAATTTTTTAATACAATTTTAACAGGGTGTTTATATACCTTAAGCTGTCCTATATATAGGACGCTGCTCCCTTTGGATAAGTTATGGTACCATTACTGAAATATAATACATATCAAATATATTATTTATTTAAATATATTTTTACATAAAATAGAATGGTTGAACATAATAATACATATATTCAAATAAAACACATATTTTCTATGGTTGTAAACATTTTTTTATGATTGAAATTTTGGAAAACATTTTGTGTTATATTGCATTTTATGCAAAATGTCAAAGGTTTTCCTTTACAATCAGGAACTTGACATCTCTGTTGCTTTTCTCTCTTCCGAATGAGTTGGTCCTTTCCGTCTAGTCTCACACTCTCCAACACTTTGGCTCTGGAACTTCTTGAAGCTGGTGGTCTTACCACACTCCCACCTGCATCTGCTCCGAGCATCAAATGTGTCACCGCGATCATCCTGTGAATGTCCTTTAGGCTTTTATTTTCTTTTGGCCTTGTCTCTTATTTCTCTAAAATTATAGATAACATCATATTTCTTCCGAGATAATTTTCCTTCCAATGTTTTGTTTGTTGGAAATCTTTTAATTTTTTTATTGAATACCTTATTTGTATTAGTGGCACGATTTTTTATAGGTTTCTCTTCTTCTGAACTTGATGAACTGAGACTTATATGATCTATGTTACCTTGTGGTTGGTCATCCGGAAGATTTAGTTCAATAGTGCCACAAAAAGCATGGACAAATGGTGGTCCCAGTTCTTCATTGTTTATTTCCTCTTGGTCCGTGTCTTCCAAGACATCTGGTGGTAATGCTAATGTATCAGCATTTATTTCTTCCGAGAATAAATAGGCCACAGTATCCTCAATTGTTTTGAAAACTGAAGGAATAGATGTATTCTACACATAGGAAAAATATACTCATAGTAGCAGCGTCCTATTTATAGGACAGTCGATTCAATTGCTAACAAAAATTAGATGAAAATATATTTTCAATAAACTATAACTTAGAATAATATTTTCAACAGTTCTAATTCAGAAAATGAAAGAAAAAGTTACTTATCAATTTTTTAGTAGGAATAAGAGACAAAGAAAATAAGTAATTAGGGAGCAGTTGTAAAACACTACTTTATTATCCCACAGCTTGGAGGATACTGAAAGAGTGAGGGAATAAACACTTGGAACTCTTAGACTGACATGTCCTGATATGATTTGAGAGTAGAGGAAAATTTCCCTGCACCTCCTAATCATGTCAGATCATAAACAGTGACTGTCCTATAAATAGGACGCTGCCACCTAATGGGTTAAACCTTTTAGCGCGGTTCCTCCCTCCCCCATAGGGAGGAACCCCGCTTATAAGGTTGATACAATGAAACAATCCGGACGTGCCGACAAGAAAATTTCGCGTTTCAGAACCCCTAGAGACCGAAAATAACGGTGGTTCAAATTTGTATATCTATATATATATATATATATATATATATATATATATATGTATATATTTGTATATACATATATATATATATATATATATATATATATATATATGTATATATTTATTTATATATATATATATATATATATATATATATATATATATATATATATATATATATATTTGTCTGTTCGCTCATTTCTGGCTTCCCTGATGGTCCGATTTTGATGAAATTTGGTACAAAAATCCGTCGTCCAATTTGAAAGGTCAAGTTCGTTAACCAGCAAAATCCGCCCACTGGAAGATGGCGGTTGGGGCGAAATTCGCGCAGAAAAAATCGTAACGCTTAAGTTTTTGAGTTCATAAGCTTGTAAGTACTCGTTTTATAGGCTTCTTGGGCTAGGAAAACGAATGAAACCATTTTCAAGGCGATAGCTTTAACCGTTTTCGAGAAAATTGGAAAAATATTTTTTGAATACCGTTTTTGGTTTGGGTACTTAGAATCACGGGATTCAGTTGAAACATTATCTGCATGTTCTACTTTCATTAAAACTAATATGTTGAAAGTTATGTTACGTTTGGAGTTAAGGAAGGGTTAGAATAAAATATTTTATGAACAGACATGAAAAGTTTTGGGAACTTCGTATACTTACATTAATATCTCGAACACGGTTGGGAAATCGTGGAAAGTGGATAGATACTATTTGAAAGCTTACTAAATTCTCTACAAAAATGATTCTAAAACTATTTTTTATTAGGTTATGTCAATCGGAGAAATAAGTGCTTAAAACTTCAAATACGTCTGTTTTGTTCTTATGAACGGGTTTTTGTCGTTCTTTTTGTAATTTTTGTCTCTTTCCCTTGGTTTTTTATTGCTTTTTATTTTTGTAATTTATTATGTTAGGAAAATGTATTTGTTTGTAAAACAGGATAGGAAAAATGAGACCAATTTTCTGTTGCTAGAAATAATGAAAATTTTGGGAACTTCGTATACTTTCATTAATATCTCGAAAACGGTTGAAAATCTTGGGAAGCGAAAGGTTACCATTCGAAAGCTTACTAAATGGTCTACAAAAAATGTTCTGACGAAAGTTTTAATTAGGCGATGTCAATCGGAGAAATAAGTCTTAAACCATTAAAGTAATTGATTTCGTTTATTCGAACGGTTTTTTGTCTGTTTTTATTCCTATTTCATCAGCGCTTATAGTTGGATAATGAATTTGACAATAAAATAGATTAATTAAAATAAGAAAAACAATTCGAACAGGTAGATATCGAAAAAAGCTGTGCTTCAAATTAGAATCTATTGTTGAGTAATTATATGAATCTTTGGATAATAATTCCAATAGTTAAAATTATAATTAAATTGGAAAATATGTATTTAATAGAACTCATTTAACCTTTTACAGAGAACTCTATTTTTTATTTTTATTTTATTGATCAACAGGTCTTTGCATATATTTAAAAACTCTGTTGATATAACCTCTATATCGTTTTTTGTTTTTAGGCCAATCTATAATTCCTTTGGGTTAATATGTTTTTTAAATTGAAGCTTTAAAGCCTCAACAGGAATATTTGTGTAATCACCCTTCACAGTTAATTTATTAGAATCATGAGTGACCGTTTTTGTGTTACAACTAACAATCTTTGAAAACGAAGTTTGACTATCCTTGTTATTGTTATTTTCCTTCTGTTTAGCCGAGATTTTCTATTCATGATCTAATTCTCCTTAAATTTTTTGACTAGACCAAGAACTTATTTTAAGCACTCTTAAATTCCTTAATTTAATTCAGGAAGTTTATCAAGCTTGATATAATCACTTTTGGGTTAATACGGGTGGTCTATACCGAGTCCTTTGTTTGTAAACACAAAGAGCCTTCTGAGTAACGGTAAAGGGCAGTAAAAGTATATGACTTTACCTGGAAGCAGACCCTGCATACAGAGAATTACAATACGAGACCTCATTCTTTCTCTCACCAGCTCCCGTGTAACACGTTAGATCTGTTTATATTGTTAGCGCGGTTCCTCCCTCCCTTCATAGGGAGGAACCCCGCTTATAAAATTGATCTCATGAAACAATCCGGAAATGCCGACTAGAAAATTTCGCGTTTCAGAACCTCTAGAGACCGAAAATAACAGTGGTTCAAATTTGTGTATATATATATATATATATATATATATATATATATATATATTTGTCTGTTATTTGAAAGGTCAAGTTCGTTAACCAGCAATATCCACCCACTGGAAGATGGCGTTTGGGGCGAAATTCGCGCAAATAAAATCGCAACGCTTACATTTTTGAGTTCATATGCTTGTAAGTACTCGTTTTGTAGGCTTCTTGGCCTAGGAAAACGAATGAAACCGTTTTTAAGGCGATAGCTTTAACCGTTTTCGAGAAAATTGGGAACATATTTGCTGAATAACGTTTTTGGTTTTGGTACATAAAATCATGGGATTCAGTTGAAACATTTTTTGCATGTTCAAATTTTATCAAAACTAATATCTTAAACTTTGTGTTACGTTTGGAGTTAAGGAAGGGTTAGAATAAAATATTTTATGAACAGACATGAAAAGTTTTGGGAACTTCGTATATTTTCATTAATATCTCGAACACGGTTGGGAAATTTTCATAAGTGGATAGAAACTATTTGAAGGCTTTCTAAATTCTCTACAGAAAAGATTCTGAAACAAGTTTTGATTGGGTGATGTCAGTCGAAGAAATAAGTGCTTAAAACTTCAAATACGTCTGTTTAGTTCTTATGAACGGGTGTTTGTCGTTCTTTTTAGCGCGGTTCCTCCCTCCCCCATAGGGAGGTACCCCGCTTATAAGGTTGATACAATAAAACAATCCGGAACTGCCGACAAGAAAATTTCGCGTTTCAGAACCCCTAGAGACCGAAAATAACGGTGGTTCAAATTTGTATATATATATATATATATATATATATATATATATATATATATATATGTATATATATATATATATATATATATATATATATATGTATATATATATATATATATATATATTTGTCTGTTCGCTCTCTAGGTCGAAGACGAATGGTCCGATTTTGATGAAATTTGGTACAAAAATCAAAAATTTGGATGGAGTTTGGGGCGAAATTCGCGCAAAAAAAATCGTAACGCTTACGTTTTTGAGTTCATAAGCTTTTAAGTACTCTTTTTATAGGCTTCTTGGGCTAGGAAAACGAATGAAACCATTTTCAAGGCGATAGCTTTAACCGTTTTCGAGAAAATTGGAAAAATAGTTTTTGAATACCGTTTTTGGTTTGGGTACTTAGAATCATGGGATTCAGTTGAAACATTTTCTGCATGTTCTACTTTCATTAAAACTAATATGTTGAAATTTTGGTTACGTTTGGAGTTAAGGAAGGGTTAGAATAAAATATTTTATTAACAGACTTAAAAAGTTTTGGTAACTTTGTATATTTTCCTTAATATCTCGAAAAAGGTTGAGAATCTTGGTAAACAAAAGAATACCATTAGAAAGCTTACTAAATGCTCTACAAAAAAGGTTCTGATGAAAGTTTTGATTAGGCGATGTCAATCGGAGAAATAACTGCTTAAAACATTAAAGTAATTGATTTTGCTTATTCGAACTGTTCTTTTTGTCTGTTTTTATTCCTTGTTATTTTTTAATTGCTTATAGTTGGATAATGTATTTTACAATAAAACAGATTAGGCAAAATAAGAAAAACAATTCATTGTTAGAAATATAGCTTGCCAAGAGAAAAAGATTCGTTGACGTCTTTTGAATATTTTCAATTGCCTTTATGCTGTTGGTTTTTTTATTTTATTTTTTAATTGATTTTATCCGTAGAATTATTACTATAGTAAAAGACCACAGGAATGAATGAAAATATTTGATATTTTCCAATTCATTGAAACGTATGAAATGAAGTATCGGTAGAAGAGGATTCTAGGGTCTTGCGGACCTGACCCCAGGAATAGCCATAAAACCCTTCGAACAAAGGCCGAGGAAAATATTATCTGTTTCTATTCTATGCTTTTCAAATGAGAATAGGGATATGAACAGGAACCGGGGTCTCCCGTGGTCTAATGGCTAGCGCCTTGGATTCATAAGCGGGAGATGGTGGGTTCGATTCCCAACCTCCGGCAGGAATTTTATCATCCCACGGCTCGCTGGTGAAATTCCTCGCTACACCCTGGATGTCGGCGCTAATGACCTAGATGTAGAAGTGCCGTAAAAAAAAAAAAAAGAAAAAAAAAAAAAAAAAAAAAAAAAAAAAAAAAAAAAAAAAAAAAATCTGGAACCGCGCTAAGATGACGCAGTTCCTGCGAGTCGGACTTTTGTAATTTTTGTCTCTTTCCCTTAGTTTTTTATTGATTTTTATTTTTGTAATTTCTTATGTTAAGAAAATGTATTTGTGTGTAAAACAGGATAGGTAAAATGAGACCAATTTTCTATTGCTAGAAATAATGAAAAGTTTTGGGAAGTTCGTATAATTTCTTAATATCTCGAAAACGGTTGAAAATCTTGGGAAGCGAAAGGTTACCATTCGAAAGCTTACTAAATGCTCTACAAAAAATGTTCTGACGAAAGTTTTAATTAGGCGATGTCAATCGGAGAAATAATTGCTTAAACCATTAAAGTAATTGATTTCGTTTATTCGAACGGTTTTTTTGTCTGTTTTTATTCCTTGTTATTTCTTAATTGCTTATAGTTGGATAATGTATTTTACAATAAAACTAGGTAAGTAAAATAACAAAACAATTTATTGTTAGAAATATAGATTTCCTAGATTCCAAGACCTTGTAACTAGCGGAACCCTTTCAAGTGTTGACCGACCCTTCCAGGTAAGATCGTAAATCAAGACCTTTCAAGACTGGTGGAACCAAAATAATAACTGCTTCTATTTTAATCTTAAGGCGATTCGCCAAAGTTGCGAAGCCTTATCAATAAATAAATATTTTAATCTTTCCAAATTAGACTAGGGATAAGAAAGGAACCGCGCTAAGATGATGCAGTTCCTGCGAGTCGGACTTTTATTTTTCACATTAAGGTGAATCCTATTTCGCGACACACTCCTCCTTCATAAATCTTCACAATACAGGATCTTGTTTAATGGTGTTTACTTATAATCGTTCCTTCCACCTACAGCGGACCTTCTTGCTCAAATATCCTCGAATCTTAAAAGTCTGTATTGAGAGGAGGTCGTTGACCATTGGTAATGCGAATGTAGGAATTGTCAGGGTTCGGTCGTTGTTACTTAATAAAATTACATTTTACATGTGAAAATGGGTTTTATTATAATCCAACATTATACAGAAAGTATGTGCTGTAGCTAGAGGTTAAATTTGAGGTAGATCAATACTGGTTGAAGGACTAGATGGGAACCATAGATTTAGATATAAAATGAACTAAATCAATATGAAAATACGCTTACCGATGAGAAGACGGAGAACTATGCCTCACGGATGCGAAATCATTTCTGACTGTGGCTTATCACGATAAGTGTTGGGGAAAGGGGTGGGTGGGGGAGGAGGAGTTTTTGAACACCCATTATGTTGAGGGTGTAGTAAAATATCAAAGGTGGAATCATAAATCTGTAGTGATAATGGTAGGAAGGCAGGTATGAAGTGTTTTTATTGCACGTGGTATAGAGTTTAGCAGGATGTTTTTAATAAGTGGAAAATGTTGGAGTAGGTAGAGGAGATGACTTCAGTATCAATTTTGTCATTTACTGGGTTCTTTTCTAAGTAGATAAATATTGATTCAGGGAGTAGGCGTTTATCGGAGTTTGATTCAGTGGAGAGCATGGGCGTATATAGAAAATATTTTCGGAGGGGGCTGGGAAAATTTCGGGGGGGGGGGGGCTGAGACCATTTCCGGTCTCATACTGACCATGTCCGGTGTGGAATACTGACAATTTAGATCTTGGAAGAGTTTTAGCCAACTTAAACGCTATTACACACAAAAAAGAATACGTATTATGAACTAAATGATCTTATTTAATTTATTTTTAAGGGTTTTATGAAATTTTTACCGTTCAAATCAAAATTTCGGGGGGGGGGGCTGCAGCCCCTTCATCCCCCCCCTATCTACGCCCATGGTGGAGAGGATGGAGTATTGGTCGAAGTCAAACGTATGTCCGTCTGTGATGCCATGTCTCGATAGAGCGGTCTTTCTTCCTAACGTGATTCTTGTGTGTGTTGATTCGTTTTCTTATGGTTTTTTTTTGTCTGTACGACCTCTAAGTTAAGCTCTAGCTGGAGCACATACGTTCTGTATAATGTGTTTTCTATTTTTTCAATCTTTTTGTATATTTATAAATTAGTATTAACTCTGCCCTACCTGTTTTACAGCCCTAATGAAGGCTTGAACTTGAAGCCGAAACGTTGGCAAACAATAAAACCCATTTTCACATGTAAAATGTAGTTTTATTAAGTAACAATGACCGAACCCTGATACTTCTAAAATATGATTCCTGATTCTTCAGAAGAATGATTAGTATAATGCCAGTCTCATATTATTTTTCCCTTGTGCTGGAAAGCTTGACCTCAATTTCCTCTTCATGCTGGACATCTGGAGAAGGCCTATGTGCCTTCGTTGTTGCATTGTAACAAAGAACTCTGTTTCAGAACTCGCTTCTTCATCAAATTCTTCATTGTCTGATCTGGCAATTCCTTACGATCTGGGCTTGATCTCATCATTAAAATACACTATTTCTTGATATCCTCTCTGAAAGCTGCTGAATCAAACATTATTATAACTCGGAAATTGGTAGACACGAGATGCATAAGTACTAATACAGCAATAATGATACACATCTCTGCTTATGAAGATGAATTGCTTTTCAGCCAATGCACGTTTCAAAGGGACCTCCAATGTCATGACATTCGTAAAAGCGATGATGTCAGGGACATCCTACAGGAGATAGTCGTATGGTTGCTGACTATTAATCTGTCTGCGAGGGAAGTTCACATGCCAATGCGGAAGGTGACGTCGATCTTCTATATTGTGGCTACAAATCAAGTTATAACATTTTCTTTAAATAAGCATAGAAAGCAACAAACATTGCTGACACTTCTGCTGTTGCAATGTTTACACACATATTTACATATGGAGGGTTCAGAGCACAACTAGACCCATGGGCGTATAAAGGGGGAGGGGGCTGCAGCCCCCGATTGGTAAAAATATGTCATAAACCCTTAAAATAAGTTAAATAAGATCACTTAGCTCATAAAAAATATTTTATTATGGGTGTAATAGTGTTTTAGTTGGTTAATACTATTCCAAGTTCTAAATTGTTAGTATTCCATACCCCGGAAATGGTCTCAGCCCCCCCCCGGAAATTATTTTCTATATACGCCCATGACTAGACCAAGTCCATGTTATACAGTTTTCAGAAAATGAGTAATTATGCGTTTTAATTGCAGAGACGTTGTATAAATACTATTGACCAGTATAAGTCTAAAAAAAGATTTGAACTTGAACACTGACATTATTTATGTATAGCCTTGTTCATAAAATATTTATAACTTGGACTTTGCTTACTTGTGCTCTGAAAACAAATGAGAATGACTTCCAGATGTGTAACAAGAACTGCTAGAAGTGGCAAAATAATAAAGTTAGGACTTACAATTAGTATCCTGTAGCAATGAAAAGAGCCATTTTAGTAATACTCTTCAATGCCATTACAACATAAAATGCCAAAAATGGACTTGCTCTAGTTGTGCTCTGAACCCTCCGTATAATATATATGTATAAGTGTTTGTGAGTGTATCGTCGATACAAAAGCAAACTAAAGAATATGGAAAAAATCCATCTTTCATTGCCCATCTTTAATCATTTCTACTGGACTTATTTACGGCAAACTCTTCAATCTGACTTCACTCTATTAAAGGGAAAGTATTCCACTATCAAAAGGTCAAATCTGCCGAATATTTGACTGTCCAAAAAAAAGTTATGAATAAATACTTTTCCACTCTGAAAAGTGGTGATTTTCATATTCGTTAGTTTGCTTTTGTATCGACGATATATATTCAGGGTGACTATATATATTCTCGATTCTCGATGAATCACAGGTCTCTCGCGATTTTTTTTCCTCAGCACCTTACCGGACTACAGATTCACTACTTACAGGAAAACGTCTAAATTTAGTAAACATGAAATCTATGCAAATGGAGTGGAAGTTTATTGAGAGATAGATTGAACGATGGACTCACTTTTGTCAAAAAAATATAATATGGAGTTTTGTTACTTTCAAACACGTTGTGTGAAGAAATTATGGATTACTCATTTTTCATTGGCCAACATGCGGGAATCCATTGCCCAGTCCAGAAGCAATAAAAAGTAACTGAGAGAAATTGTTGGAAAAGTTTTTCATTTGAGAGATATGTCACATTTTGCGTTTTCCAAATTTCGTCCTGGCGTTGATAAGCGTTTTTCGTTATTTTAATAGAATCAGCTTGAATACTGATACAAGTGTTGGGATAGGTCAACGCTCGGTTCCTTTGCCTCATGTGTTATATAATTGACTACGACCTACATTGAGTGTTTTATTTCTGACGGCAACGACTCAACAATTGCTCCTTTCCTGCAATTTATTTGTTATTATTTAATAAGATCTTGGGAAAATAATAATGGGCTTTGCCTCTGACGTGTAGCAAAGATAAGGTACAAGCTTTAGTCATCAGTGTACACATGTTGTGGTTAGTATATTCTATGATCTTAGACAACATGAGTCTAGTAATTAAAAGCCACGGCTTTATTGTTGAATGATTTTTATATTTCCTTCAATTACCTTATTGCCCATAGCGCACAAGTATTCCTAAAGAGACACAAACTAAAAAAAAAAACTACTGAAAATGTGTCACCCTTGCCTATGTAGGGGGAATACCAGAAAGAGTGACACAAGTTCTTTCTAATGTACAAGCTCTGAAGCTACGTACAAACAGTTTTGATGGTTGATAAAGATATATTTACCATGTCTTTCATAGTCATAACTGAAAAAAACCATTATTGAATTGTGTCACTTCAGAAATACTTGTGCAATTTCATATTCTGATAAGTTCTTTTTTTAACGGTTTACAGAATATCTTCATGAGCTTGTCTACTCAAACGCAATTAACTAAATTAAATTTTTCATATTCCCACACTTTTAAAAAATAATCACATATTTCTTAATGAAAAAAAAGACATTTTATGGCTACAACTTCAAAATAGATGAAAACTCCGGAATGGATTAACCTACCTTTCGTAATATTCTTACAGTTATTTAAAAAAAAAAAAATAATAAAAAAAAAAAATAATGGACAAAATGAATAACAAATTGCAGACTTAAATCTCATTTATTGTAAAATGGACTGAATGTGATAATAAATGCTTTAGATAAATAATAAAACGGAAGAAAATAGAAACAATAAATAAATATACCCTCGTTAATATTGCGACAAAAACAACCCTCGCGGTTTCTTTTCTCTCTTCATGGCTGAAAAGTAGAAGGGATTCATGTGATTGTACTTTTTTATTTATTTTTCATGTTATTTTTTTACGGTGTATCAACTGTTGGGCTATTAATGTCAGGCCATCTGTAGGTGGAATCTATAGTTTGCCACTCTTTATTAATGCCATCGGCACGTGTTTATCCATAGCGGCCGTCCGTGGTCTACTGGCTGTGCGCAAAGTTTAAGTTTGCTGAGACATTCCGTTGTACTTATTATGCTTACAATTTGCACGGATTCCGCAAAAAATAAAATACCTTTGGAAATTTTATAACTTTTTTTCATTATTTTGAATTTGAGTTTCCACCATCCAGGAATTCCTACAATGATTGAAGCTCGTCAGGCTGTAGCTGGAAAATATATATATATATATATATATATATATATATATATGTATATATATATATATATATGTATATATATATATATATATATATGTATATATATATATATGTATATATATATATATATATATATATACACAAACAAGTTAAGCTAGATAACAACTAGCTTTATTACGATAGTGCAGCTTATATATAGGTGTATTATATATATGTGTGAATTGTAGGGTCAGAAACGACTGGGAGAGAATGTGGAATGAGCACCCTGAGACAAGTAAGCCTAAAAGAGTCAAACCCACAACAGAGCTATGGAGGAGCGCAGAAAGAGGAAATCGAAGGGAGGAAGTGGTAATAACACGACTTGGAATAGGCCATAGTCATATGACACAAAGCAATCTCATTAAAAGAGAATCTCCACCTCTATGTGATTCATGCTCTCAAGTTTAAACGATAAGCCATATAATAGAGGAATATGAAACATGATTCAGACAGCTAAGTATACCTCGGAATGTATCAGAGGCTCTTAAAAATTGTCAGCATGCTACTGACAAAGTGATCGAACTCCTGAAAATTGGCAATATATATAAAATGATGTAAGCAATCATAAATAAATAACAAATAATATAAAGGGGAAAGTTAAAAAGTAATAAAAAAGAATAAAGACAATAAGAAGACATTAAGAGGTTGGTGAAAGCCTTAGTTCGTACGTTCCTTAGTTGGTATGTTGCGTGCTAGCCTACTATTATGTTTACTGCAGCATTCCACCTCTTCCAGGATAGGTCAGTCACCTCATACCGCTTGAAGTGGAACAGCGGATATTTGAAGAGAGAAGAGTCAATTTATCCTTTTTCTCAGTCTGAAGGTTGGACTCATGAAAGAATGATTTAAAAAAAAAAAGTTCTTGAAGTATTCGTTGATTACACCTTCTAGAAACCGGAAAAGACCACCCTTAAACAGCGATAGTTCAATGAACTAATATACTGGAGGACTTGAGTGCAAAGGTCGAGCGCACTTAATATTTTATCTTCTACAGCCTTCGATAGTCAGATGAATTTGGGCCCCAGACCGTCCCTGGGCCCGCCTGGCCCTTAGTTAATTTATTAATGGTTTCCTGCAAAGGGGAAATCATCTGGCCGGAGCGTAATACTGACCCCAGGCCCTCTGGGCCATTGTGGCCTGTTACAGGACTGATTTATATATATATATATATATATATATATATATATATATATATATATATATATATGTATATATATATATGTATATATATATATATATATATATATATATATACAAGGGATAATAACCTAATCAAAATGAGATATAGAAGACCTTGTGAATCGGACCTTTGTTGTGTTATTGTAGTCGTTGTCTAGCCGAGAAATGGCCTGGTCGGTATGTTCAGCTCGTACAGTTTTATGAGTATGAAGCTACTCAACTATTAGGTTATACGTGCATATTCTAAATACTTAGTTCGCCTGTGTAAATAGTGATTCGGAACTGCCTGATGTGGTGAGGATGCACGGCCTGTTGTTGCCGAGGAAAAAACCTTGGGCTGGTTCAGGGCCACTTCGGCAAACTGGCTCCCATAAGTCATGGTCGGTGCCTTCCTCTGGACATCTTATTATAGCCTCCATCCCATCTACAGGTTCAGAACTTGTCCAATACAACTCCAGCCTTTTTATTTCATTCTTCAAATGGAATTAGCTTTTGTAGTGTATTTTGTACACATTTATACTACGAATGTTTTGGTTTTATTGATAATAAGAGCCTTTTTGCGAAGACCACATCCAGTTACTTTTGAAGTAGCAGTAGTGATTGTATCAGTGATTCAGCGCATGCGCATAACTCCTTTGCCTTCCTATTGGAGGATTCCGATGACCAATTGTATTGGTTCTTTCGTGGAGTAAAGTAACCTTCAACAGTGAATTAGCTTATGTTTATGAAAAAGCTCTGTTTATGTTAATGAGAAAAAATGGGTCTTTTACAATTAGTTCGCGATGTTCCTAACAAAGAAAAAGCGATTGGTTTCTTACTCGGAAAAATTAATAGAATTCTATTAATTTTAGCGAGTTGGATAGACTAGAGTCGCTAAAATTAATAGAATTCTATTAATTTTAGCGAGTTGGATTGACTAGAGTTTTGATATCTTCTTGAGCGAGCGTAGCGAGCGGAAACGCATAGCAAGTATGCCCATAATGCTAAATAAATGTAAAATATCCAAAAGAGAGAGAGAGAAAAAGAATAAAATATGTGTGTTTACAAATATCATTGTTTATGTTATCCTTCATAACATGCTAAACAGTTAACTTTAATGCTTAATAACTTTTTTCGTAGTTGAGAGAATTGATTTTGATCATATTAACCTTTTTAGCACTTTCTTCCGAAGGAAAGTAGCTATTGAGGTTGGACTCATGACGGAACTTTTGAAAAATTTCTTCAAATCTTTATCGATCCTACCTAGTAGACACCGAAAATGACCCCCTTAAAATTTATATATATATATATATATATATATATATATATATATATATATATATATATATATATGTCTGTTAACACGATAGCGGCGAGAGTTTTTGTTTTTTCAGCACGAAACTTGGTATATAGCATTCAATTAGCAAACGATTGAACGAGTTCGTTAACCACCAAAGTCGGTCCACCGGAAGGGGGGGTTTACCCCGAACCCAAAACACTAATTTGACTATGTCAGCCGTAATATTTGTTATATTTCAATGAAACTTGGCATTCTTAGTGGTAATATAGAGAGAAAAGTGAGATATAAAAATGAACTAAATCGGTTCATTAGAAGGGGGGGTTTACTCCGGCCCCACAATACCAATTCGCCACTACCATCCGTGATTTTTGGTATATTTCGACGAAACTCGGTATTCGTAGTGGTAATCCACAGGTAAATATGTGTTGTAAAAATAAACTAAATCGGTTCATTAGGAAGGGGGGGGGGGGTTACTCCGGACCCACAATACCAATTCGCCACTACCAGCCGTGATTTTTGGTATATTTCGACGAAACTCGGTATTCATAGTGGTGATCTACAGGTAAATATGTGCTGTAAAAATAAACTAAATCGGTTCATTAGAAGGGGGGGGGGTTTACTCCGGACCCAAATTCCTAATATACTCATACCGGTCGTAATTTCTGCTGTATTGTAACGAAACGCGGTATACGTCGTGGGTAACTCATGAGAAAGAAGTGTTGTAAAAATGAGCTGAATCGGTCAATCGGAAAGCGGGGGTTTAATTTGTAATATATTTCAATAGAAAAGCCCGCCAGACGTAGGTTCACAAGGAGCGCTTTCTACCACTAGATTGACTGTATCTTGTTCCTGCATTAGATCAAAATACGATAATATGAGGTTTTTTGTATTTATTACGTAGTGTAATAGGTACCATGTGTAAACATAACTCTGGAAGCAAATTAATAATTGATCAGTTACTCATTACAAATTTAAAAGAGAACTATTCATGTTTTTATTTTATTTATGTAGGATATTTTAAGCAAATTGTTCTGGAAAGCAGTCTACACTACCCAAATTCTGTGGAAAGTGCTTAGTTATGCAGCTCCTGCGTGACGGACTTTTATTAATAAATATTGCTTGCCATTATCTAATATGAATTATTACCGTAGATAAAGAGTCAAGTAGTAATAGACAACCAGCAAAGAACCTATAAGCTAATCAGTAAGCTTATCAGCGAGTACGAGTAACTGTTATAAATCACTACTGCTATTTCAAAAGTAACTGGATGTGGTCTTCGCAAAAAGACATGATAATAATGTTCGGGGAGATGTTTAAAAAAAATTGTATTCGCAATCACTCATCAATCTCTCATTGGATATTACGTGGGCGTACATAGGAAATAGTTTCGGGGGGTTGCTGGAAAAATTTCCGGGGAAAGGCTGGGGCGGGTCTTTTTTCTAAGACCCCATCCAGTTACTTTTGAAGTAGCAGTAGTGATTTTAACAGTGATTTAGCGCATGCGCATAACTCCTTTGCATTTCTATTGGAGGATTCCTATGATCAATTCTATTGGTTCTTGCTGGGAGTAACATAACCTTCAACAGTGAATTAGCGTTTGCTGGTGAAAAAGCTCTGCTTATGTAGGTGAGAAAAAATGGGTCTTTTACAATTAGTCGCGATGTTCCTGGCAAGAAAAAAGCGATCCCCTTCTTACTCGTAAAAATTAATAGAATTCTATTAATTTTAGCGAGTTGGATTGAATGTAGTTTTGATGTCTTTTTGAGCGAGCGAAGCGAGCGGAAACGCATAGCACGTATGCCCATAATTTATATATATAAAAATCACGTGTCTGTCTGTTTGTCCGTTTGTCTGTTTGTCTGTTCTTTATACAAATGTACAAAGTTTGACCGATTTTGACCAAACTTGGCACACAGGTAGGCCTTGGTACGGGAAATCTCCTAGGCTTGGTCAAAATAGTCACATTTCAAAATTTGGTCAAAAGGTCAAAAGTTTTGTTCAAGAAAAATTGGCTACCCTGAACCATTCAGATTCTGACGGCCATTTTGAATCGACAACCATTTTGAATAATGTCTCAAATTTATTTGTTGATGTTCTTGATAATTAGGATAACTCGAACTCATTGATGACTTTTCATCATGTAATGGAGTTTATTTCAATTTTATATCAACAGTCACTGTCTAACTAAGAAGCGCTGGCCTTTCTTTGATAAGAGCTATCTACTGATCTACGAAGCGCGAAATTCTGAGGGACATATTCCCGACAGTTCTGCCATTTCCATTACAATAAACAACACGCTCCTTTAAACTCAATAAAAACTCCTCAGTTAGGACCAGGGAAGGCCTTTTTTTTTCTTCTTTATTTTTAAGGCGTGTCAACCTTAGGGTCATTGACGCCGTCGAGTGAAAGTTGTATTATATTTTGTGGTGAAATATTTTCTTATTACTTTTGAATTAGTTAGATCAGCTTTTGCATTTTATTTTATTATTTATTATTGATTCTGGTTTATTTTGCTCACTGGGATTACTTGCAATGTAATTTCCACTGGCAAATATAGATACAAACATACACAAAAGCGCGCGTACCTGCACTCACAGACAAATGTACACATACAGACACACCTACGCACATACACAGGGGGAAGGCCTTAAGAGGCCAGGCAAGGGAGTTAGTGTTTAAAATTTATCAATACTTAGCCAAAGCTTAAAAACAATTTAAGGGAGCCTGTTCAGGGAGGGGAGGGGTAGGGCGAGAGGGAGGGGTAGGGGCAGAGGTAGATGGAGGGGGAGGGGTAGGGGGAGAGGAAGAGGGAGAGGGAGTGGGAGAGGGAGAGGGAAAGGGAGTGGGAGTGGGTGAGGGAGTGGGAGTGGGTGAGGGAGAGGGGAGAGGGAAAGGGGGGGGAGAGTGAGAGGGAGTGGGAGTGGGAGTGGGAGCGGGAGAGGGTGAGGGGAAGGGGAAGGGGGAGTGGGAGATTGAGTGGGAGAGGAAGATGGTGGGGTGAGGGGAAGGGGATGGGGTAGGGAGTGGGAGAGGGTGAGTGAGAGGGTGAGGAAGTGGGAGAAGGGGAGGGAGAGGGAGAGGAAGTGGGAGAAGGGGAGGTAGAGGGAGGGGGGGAGAGGGTATGAGAGGGGAGGGAGAGGGAGTGAGAGAGGGTGAGGGAGAGGGGGCGAGGGTGTGAGAGGGGGTGGAGGAGAGGGGGAGAAAAAGCACAAACATATAGTACATTTATATGTTAAGAATAGATTTGAGTAGCTTTGAGCAGAATGTGATCAGAAGAAGGCAGAATGGTGGAAACGACGCTTAAAGATTCTAATGAGCTAATCTTACTCCATTAGGCGTATTTACCCTTTTAGTTTTGGGTTTTCTTTAATTTTTATTAAGTAGACAGGGGTACCCTCCAAAACTACGCTTTCACAGATATTGTTATCATCTTTGACGTCTCTCATTGCACATTTATTTTTTAGCTTAAGCTATTATTTAATTTTTATTTGAACATAAATAAATAACATATATGCAGTATTTATAAAATGGAATATGTAGACAATAAATTCCTATTTTTCAGGGATACTGTAATGTATATTGCAAATTAAAAAAAAAAAGAAGATAATTGGTCAATATATTCACTTCCATTTCTCTTCATGAGTTGAAAGAATGAGGTTCATTATAGAGCGATAAGAACCATATTCAACATTAAATAGAATTCGTTTGAATAAATTTCTTACATTGCAAAAACTGTGATTTTAGTTCTTCAATACATTTAACGAGTGTATAATACATTTAGGTAAAAGAGAAATAAATCTTAATAATATGTAAAAATAGATTTATAAGTGTTGATATTATAGATTTATAAGTGTTGATATTTATAAGTGTTGATATTTCCAATTTTTTTTTTTTTTTTTTCAAATATTGAACCTCCATGAATCTTATAAGAGCATCCGATGGCATTATATATATCAATAATTGGGTTGTTGAATATGTCACCCCGATTTTTTATGCTATACTCGTTGTACAGGGAGTATCTTACTAAAATAAAAATTAATATGATAAAAATATATGCAAAACATGAGCCTCATATAAAGCTTAGGTAGCACCGGCCCACAGTGGGGCAAAACGACATATCAGCAATTTCAATGCAGAGGTTTTTAAATGAAAGGTAAGATAATTTAGAACAACTTTGTCTAGTCAGGCTTTTACGTGCGAAGAAGTTAAATTCACTAAGTTTTACAATCCTTATAGAAGTAGTCTTCGTAACGGATGGAAGCATATTCCAACTCCGATAGATGCGGAGGAACAAAGTTTACTTAAAGAATAATTTATAAAATAGTTTATATAAAAACTAATAACGGTGATAATATTTCGGCATCTTATTTAATTCATTACAATTATTATCTATACTAAATATTATTTCAATTAATGTCATTGTTGAATTAAGTCTAATCAGGATATGAATGAATTTCAACGATATCAGTGCTGATATTAAGATAGATGAAAAATAAAATGTCATTTTATGATCAATTTTGAAACTACTTTACCCGCAATTTAATAAACATGGGAAACAAAATTCTGTTTCTACAAAGTTGTTTTAAATTTTATTAGCTTTCATTTAAAAAAAATGCATTGAAATCGGTTAAGAATTAGAGGCTGTAGCCATTTATGAAACACGATATGACGTTTGGCCCCAAGTGGCAAAGCAATTTATGCTTTTTTTTTATAGGAGTGGGACGGAGACTCTTCCTAATCTGTCTTAGACTAATTGTAAGTTAAGATTACTAAGAGCTCTCCTTACAGGGAACTACAGACTGCACCTTCATTGCATGGAACTTATCAAGACTATCCGTTGTGGATTATTCAACTCCGTATCACCTGCAGGCGTTCATCGCTTCTACCTAAGTGATACCTCCATTTTGGAAATGACTTCATTGGTGATCAATGTAGCATACTTTAGCTGAACCCCGCTGCCCTTATAGTGTTCATCGCTGACATGTTGGTGTTATAACAGTCCGGCTCGTCTGGTGGTACAATAGGTCTGGTGCGGTTTATCCGGGGTTTTCTTACTGGGCAACCGTTTCTAAGTCAAAATCCAATGATTTTTTGATATATCATGGAGTTTATATGGCGTTGTAACAGCTCATCCATGTTAACGAAAGCATGCATTTTAAATATAAGCTCCCTCGTGAATCGTAACGGTTACCTTCAATAACAGATCATTTGTGAATGTCTATAATTCAAATAGATTTACAAGCCGAGATAGGGGTTCAGAGAGGCAGTTCTCCTTAGCAATCAGCTGATCATTACAACCCAAGGCCTGTTGTTTGTGGTCATCGCCTGTTTTAAATTACTCTTCATCACTATCGTGTCTGTCTCAAAAAGAAATCTTAAAAAAACATGAAACGAAATAATTATAAAGTTTAGATGACTCATTTATTATAACTTGACATTGATTTGGCCGGATACTGGTAACCACGTAAAAAAAATTATTCTTTGTACTACGATGGTAAACACAAGATAGTGTGTTGAGGGTTTTCTTGACAGATATATACAACGGGGAGTGTCATAGGCAGAAAGTAGATGTAGCATGGGAAATAGCTAGTATATATATATATATATATACATATATATATATATATATATATATATATATATATATATATATATATATATACCTAGATAGATAACCTAGAAAGGCTACTCTGTATATTTGTTCTAAATGGTTTTGTAAATGTCTATACCTTCGAGGTGGGTGATAATGTGTTAATATATGTATGTATTCATCCGTCAAGAGTTCCTTCATGTAATTAAATATGTTTAACCTCTGTCGTTTCTTGAACCAGACAATATCAGTTTCAAAAGCCTGTTTGTGTTGCAGATGGCGCACTATGATATGTCATGTATTGCCATTAAATGAAAATTTGCCCACATTTTATGCTTCCAATTTTTTGAATTATTTTGATATTGGGGTAAATAACCTTATGGTAGTTTTGAAATCACTCGATTCGATAAGAGCGCATCGCTCCATAGAAAGCTTTGGAACGTATATAAAATAAACAATGATGTAATTAACAATTATAAACTTAGAAATTGCTATACGTATAATTTTGAAATGAATTAAAACATTAAATTTAGTTCCAATGAATATTCTATGTTTGGCCATAAAGATAATAGAAAATAACGAGGATATAGTTTTATAGACTCTGTGCGTTATTTTTGATGGTATTTAATCATAATTAAAATTAATTATTGTAAGGTTTCATTATTATTAAAATAATCCAATGAATATTACTTAGTTTATTCAATGTTTATTTTTAATTTATTTTTGTGTTTTCTTTTTAATTTTTTTTTATCTGTAATTTTATTTATTCTGCTTAGTTATTTGTTTTTTCCATATTTTACTTTGGATTCTATATTAGTGTCGTGGTATATCACTATGAGCAACTATTAACAGCAATCGATGCCATTCATAGACAATGTGAAGCATCGAAAAAATTAAAATAATAATATTATTAAAATTTATTATTATTAAGTTTAATTATTGTTAGAATTACAACCAATTGTGAGAGGCATTCAAATATTTTTGACACATATTATACGAATCGCGAGTATTTGATATAGGTACCACCGGTCCTCGTGCTTAGGCAGGAGAGCCTGGTCCGCCATTCAGTCTTATACCTATAACCGGCTCATGCGCATGTAACTCTTGTTATGTGCGTGTATGCCAGTGGCTTTTAATGGTTTATTTTCCGCTTCCGTTGGCGTTATAAGTTGTTCTTGGCATTCTTATTCCTATAGCCGGCCCATGTTTGCTGTATTAGTCCTTTCTGGACGCCTACCTACCCGGCGAATGGTGAGATACTTCCATGATTCCCTCAAATGTCTTCCTAAACCCTGTTTCTTTTCTTCTCACCTTTCAATGCCGTATACCTGGAGGTGGATGCCCTTGAAGGTAAGGCTAATTATTATTATTTTCACAATATGTTTGGGTTGTACCCATATTTCATCATATTTTGTCCTTTGCTTCTATCCGAGCTCTCCAGAGCAACCACATTTTTTTTCCTTAATAATATCCCACAGACTCAGATTCGAAACCAAGTACACAAAACAAATGGTTATAATATAAAGAAGTCACGATTCATCCCAACTAGATAATAAATCAACGTCATAATCTACGTCTAATACAAAGAAACTCCTACGATTAGGAAGTAATGACGCCATCTCTCTGGATGACGTACTTACTTCCCAGACGATGATGTATATCCTCCAACAATGCTGGGATATCCCAAATCGAAGATTGCTGTATCCAGAAGAGATGTATCTATAATTATTCTGTATTCTCTAGAAACCTAATAACGTTCAGAACCGCTATAGATCAGAGGAATGGTTCTTGGAAAGCCTTTAGCGCGGTTATAGTTCATACAACCGCGATCGACGCCTTTCATGACAGTCAGTAAACCGCAAATTAGGATTACTCGTGACGTTATGGTATTTCTAAAAGTCCGTCACGCTGGAGCTGCAAAATCAAGCGAATTCCCAGAAGGTGGGAATTATACCCAGCATTCCTGATTAATTTCTTTGAACACAAATAAACACAGAAATAGTTTTAAAGTTTAATATTTCTAATGAAACGTTAAACCTACTGCTTATCCTTACAATGGTTCTTGCTAATCGGTCTCTTACTATAGATTTTTCTTGAAGATCCCAACCATCCCTTGTCTTTTTGTTCTGGATTTTGCAACAATTTGGATTTTTTCCCCACTAATACCTCAATTGGAAAATTAGCATGCAAAAACTACCAAACCGATTTTAACGAAATTTGTTAGGTTTTTTTTTTACAATATGTAATCATATTTTTCCTGTTGGAATATGAAAGTGCTAAATATACTTTAAGCTGACAAAACGATTATAACAACTAGACTATGGGGAGACCCTACAGTAATTATTGTTTGAGGGTTGAGCATCTTGGATGACCTATGAAGGTCAAGCCACAATTATTATTTTACTAATCAATTTTTGTCCAAAGTGTTGTGTGTGTATGACTTCATTACTTTAGGGGTAATACTGCCTAGTCTGATCAAAATATATGTTATTTTCTCTAATTTATAAATAAAAAATAAATCAATATTTTCAATTATTTATGTCATAAGTTTTATAGAGGATGTTAAAGTATAAAAAAAAAAGAAAGAAAAGTTCTTCGAAAACAAAATGTCACTGTGTCTGACGAACGGAAACCTTATTTTTTCGTGGGCGATAGTGTTTAATCTAGAACAAAAAACTAAAATTATTTTAAAATTAGAAGGTGAAATCTAGTAAAGTACCTACGTAGGATTTTTAAGAAATATTATTTTTACTCGAAAATGGTGAACGATTCTTCACTGATCATTGGTTGTTCTACTGATAGAAGAACAACCATAACAACGCAAAATCGCGTTGCTAATGAATCTATTAGCGCGGTTACTCCCAATCTCCATAGGGAGAACCCGCTTATGAGGTTGACCTCACGACGCAATCCGGAAGTGCCGACTAGAAACTTTCACGTTTAAGACCCTATAGATCACGAAAATATAGGTGGCCCAAATTTGTATTTATATATATGCTTGTCTGTTCGCGCTCTAGCAAGCTCAAAAATGGTCCGATTTTAACGAAATTTGGTACAAAAATCTGTCGTCTAATTTGAAAGGTCAAGTTTGTTAACCAGCAGAATCCGTCCACTAGAAGATAGTGTTTGGGGCGAAATTCGAGCAAACAAAATCGTAACGCTTACGTTTTTGAGTTTATATGCTTGCAGGTACTTGTTTTATAGGTTTCTTAACATAAGAAAACGAATGAAACCATTTATAAGGCGATATCTGTAACCGCTCCTGAGAAAAGTGGAATCAATGTTTTTGTAAGTCATTATATTTTTCTGAGTACTTAGAATTGCGGGATTCAATTGAAATATTTTCTACAACTTGGGAATTAATCCCAACTAAGATGTTTAAATTTTGGTTATTTTTGGAAGTAAGCGAAAAAAATTATTTTATTAATAGGCATAAAAGGTTTTCGGACCTTCATACATTTTTCATAAATATCTCCATAACGGTTGGGAAATCGTGCTAAGTGGAAGGTGACCATTCGAATGCTTACTAAATTCTCTACAAAAAAAGGTTCTGAAGCAATATTCGATGGGGCAACGTCAATCAGAGATATAAGCGCTTAAATCTTAAAAAGTGTTTGTTTTGTTGTTTTGAACGGGTTTTTCTCTTTGTTTATCTCACTTTTTAATTGGTTGTTTCTTGTTTTAAATTGCATTTATCAGTAAAATTAGTATAGTAGTAAAATAAGCTAAGAAACGGTGAAAGGTATTGATAATAATAAGTTTGAAGTGGCTGTGGTAATCAAGATAGCTGTGGCTAATCATGATGACGTAGTTTGTTTTGAATTCTCCTGTCTATATAACCTTCCTCATAGCCTCCAACTGAAGTTATGGTTATTTCTTATTTTATAGAAAGATTTAACCTAGAACAGAATGGAATTTTATTCGCCATGAAGCACATATTTACAGTTGATTATAACAGTAATACGAATTTGCTAGTAAAACAAGATACTTAAAATGACATAG
Organism: Gonocerus acuteangulatus; assembly: GCA_946811695.1. NCBI lineage: Eukaryota > Metazoa > Arthropoda > Insecta > Hemiptera > Coreidae > Gonocerus > Gonocerus acuteangulatus. The sequence continues at coordinate 47,181,781 of OX328123.1, forward strand.
AATTTTTGGTTATTTAGAATGTAGCCTTCTCAGCAGTAGTCGAAGAGTAAGTACGTTTTCAGTACATAATTGTATTGACTTATTCAGATTAAGAATTATCCGCTTCTGTGCAAGTTTTCTACTGTCAATTGCCTGTGATTTGTGATGCTAATCTATTCCATTTCTTCGAGATGTACGTAACCGCGCCAAGATGACGCAGTTCCTCCGAGTCGGACTTTTTTTATTATTTTACTAGTTACATGTCCCCCATTTGCGGGGCATCCTATCTATCACGTTTCGTTGCAAGGATTACAAATTACCGCCTGTAACGGCAAATTAATAATTTAGTTCAGAATCCCCCCCCCTAAATTACTCATTGAATACTCCAGTCTTGGAGTTGCAATATACCAAAAATTACTGCCGATCTGACCAAATTAGTAATTTGAGTGTAAATCCCCCTCCAGAAGTAATGATTTTCCTGGTTAAACTCGTTAAATCGTTTGCTTTAATAAAAAAAATGACGGCAAATGAATGAGGCAAATGTCATCAAAGTATTGTAAGCGCTCATATTTTGTGTTGGAAAATGTAAACCTAAGTGCATTTAATTATTCATTTTCAGAAAATCGTTATTTTCCGGTATCTCAGATCCTTGTGCTTGTATCCATCACGACTGAAACTAAAAATTGAATAATTTGGATCTAAAAATAACACAGAAATTTATTTTATTATACAGTAGGTGTAGGCAAATACTATTGCCTACACCTGCTATATATCTATAGCAGGTGCCGCCCTCTGCGCTCACAAAGATAGTACTAGTAAATACATCCCAGATAGTTCAGTAGATTCCTCAGAGATGGCGTAACCTCCCGTTCTAACATAGAAATTGGCTCAAGAAAGTTTTATTTTTAAATTGTATGTTTCCATTTTATTACGACTTACTGGATGAATTGAATTGATTTCAAGCTTCCTTATTTATTTATGTTATTTCAAAACTAGATTTTAATATTTGAAAAATTATTGTTCCTATATAGTATTTTTGAAAAATTAATAAAATGAAAGAAAAATCAAATGCATATGACCAAGCTTGTCCAACCTAAGTTTACATTAATTGATGAATGAGATTCATGGAATCATTTAGTTGAATTTTATTTATTTATTTATTTATTTTTTTTTTGTGGGTTAAATCGAAGAAGGAAAGCCATTTTGTCCATGACATGTTATTTTGCTCTTGCAAATTATGAGGCACACAAAAAAACATAAATAGGAAAAACTCCAGCATTTTTATTATTCACAAATTAAACAAAACAGAAGGGTTTTGTTTCCAACTCAACACCAAATTCTTAAAAAAATTATTTTGTTTACTTATTACTTTTCGTTTTCATCTTGCGAAAATACACGGGAAACAGTGAAAAAAGCTCATACAGTTTTTTGGTCGCAGACATGTTTTATACTTACTTAGTCTGGTTACACCAGATACAATTCAAATGTCAACATACAATATCCCGTAACCAACAGTCTAAATTGAAGTCTGATCTCTTACTCTCTCCCTCTCTCTCACTCTCTCTCTCACTCTCTCTCTCTCACTCTCTCTCTCTCTACATATATATATATATATATATATATATATATATATATATATATATATATATATATATATATATATATATATAAAAAAAATAAAGCTCTAAAAATTACAGCGCAGACAACCCATTGACTAATGTATAAATATTATCTCTACTCCGTTCCTCTGGAAACAGTAAGTGTACTTAGAAATTCACATTTACCTTTCAATGAATAAATAGTGGATTTAATTTTTTAATGTAACAATATAATGAATTGATGTACCGAAATTGTTATTGTTGAGAATGTCAGCTAAATGTTATTCTAAAGTGTCGCCCCTTCGCCTGATTGTGCGTTAAAGTCTCCTAGCTAGGACGTAGCTTTATTTTCTTCAAGCCAACTTCTGAGCACCTTTGCACCTACAAAGTGGTGAAATTAACCTTTTTAAAAGTCCATGATATGTAATCCCATGCTTACAGATGAATGGTCTTCCAAATATAATTTATTGGCTGCGTGAATTGAAGTTTTTATATGAAATAAATATTGTTTTTAAAATATCAAATGCAGCGGCAAATGTATTATTTATGTAAACTGCTTAAGTAATAGTTGTAGTTGGTTAGAATTGGAGAAGAATGTTGTATACGTTGAGGATCTCTACAATTTCTCTATCTATTAAACGAAACTTGTCATAAAACCTTTCCTTAACAAAAAGAAAGACTACAAAGTACACATTTTTAGCTTTCAAGATCTAGCTACAGATAAGCATTTTATGAAAAAAACTCTAAGATGACGAAGTTTCTTTGAGACGTGCATTAACAAAATTCGGTAAATGCCATATAATCGTTGTGTAGGTGTAACAATTCTAAGATATTATATATGGCTGATGAACAAAAATTCAACAAAATCATGACTTTTATTTTACACCCTTGTATTCTTGACCACTTAATGAAATGAAAAATCTTTATTTCTACTGTACACAAATTTAAAAGACTACAACTCGTCGATACAAATGCAAAGTATTGAATGTGAAAAAACGCATTTTTTTTCATTTTCAATCTATACTGATTGCTGTTAGACTGACGGACGGCAAACTCTCACTCTCGAATCGTAGTTCACTCATTGAAATGGTGAGAGTAACTACTGTCAAAATGTCGAATCTGCCGACTATTTGGCTGGCCAAAAGCCAAGTAATGAATAAAAGTTTTTTCAGTCTGGAAAGTGGTGATTTTCACATTCGATACTTTGCATTTGTATCGACAATATATATTTATAATCCTTTTTTTTTTCTTTTTTTTTTTTTCCTTTTCTTTTTTAGCCGAATCCCAACTATTCCATCTTTGCTTATCACCTCGACGACTAACTATCCAATCTTCATAAGATATATTGTATAATACCACTTCAGTATTAATTCAGCTAATGCTGAAGTTTGAGTCCACTGTTTGGTGCTTCTCAAGTCCATTTCCGGTCTTCCTGCTGGTTGTAAGAACTACTAACTATTTTGTATAACCCATTCGCTGTACAAATTTGGAAAGGCTTCTCCCCTATTGCTCCTTTTCCCAACTTCCCATAATCCCCTCGGTATTTTCTCTATCTGATCCAATTTTTGCGATAAAGTCGCCTACTGTTCTATGGTCTGGTTCATTTGTCATACTTGCAAACTGTGGTAAAAATCCTCTTCTTCATCGTTTGCATGAGTTTTTGATAAATATACTTGTATGATTTATTCTTATATTATAGACTTTTAGTTTTATTATGATGCAAGTAATTCTATGAGTAATTGTCCAGAAGGATCTAGTTTCTATATTCTTTTTATCATTTATCAAGAAGCCAGAAACAACCCTTCTCAGATAGAAAACCCATTTTTGCATACAGAGAAATGAAAAGGCCAACCTTCACTGTTTGCTAGTTTATAATTGTTATTGGTTTGTTCGTCCATATTAATTGTCTTCGGGCTCAAAGTGCCAACGTTTGATATATGGTTAACCCTCCTGAATTTTACTGTTAAATTTGTTGACCGAAACTCTAAACTCCTGTTTTATCTTTTAAATTTACAATAAATATTTGTTTTATTTTATATTTTAGAGTATTTTTGATTTTTTATATGTTTTTATGTTAATTTTTGGTTGTCTAGAGGCACTGAAGATGAGACTTTGTCTCTAAAACGCTTTGTAACTTGAAATAAAACATTTCAGGCAGCTTTAGTTCCTGCTTCCAGTTTTAGATTATTCTTTTATCCAAACACTTAATTAACTAGTTAATTGTACAATACTTATAAAATTCTGTATCAAAAAAAAAAAAAAAAATATCAATACACCTAAAATTGGAGATTGGTTGATTTATTCCGTGTGCAGCTACATGTGCTGCTTCCTCGCGGTGAGATCATCAACTCAATATCAGACTCCATAATAATGAATAGCTTATTTGCTTCTGCTTTATTGGCATAATTCATTTACCAAACAAATTTTTTGATTGTTTCAAAAATAGTACAATGCTGTTTGAAGGAGGAGTATGAATTTTGGTGTTTACCTGAAGTTAAAGAAATGATAAACCCTGTCATGGGTTTATATAGATAATAAATGATTCACTAAAATCGAGTTCACAAAAACAGGGAGAAGGTCATATTTTAATAAATACACAAGTTTCTTCGCATGCGTGCATGTTGTTTAACTATACAAGTAAACAAATTTTAACTTTTTGGATGTGAACCACCATTTTGGGGGTTTTGGGTGTGCTGAATCCGATTCCCTACACGTCAAGTTGTTTTAATTATAGGGATTTTAAGTTGTTTTGTTTTTAATACTGAATCTTAAAATTTGCTCTGCCTACAGAAAGGTTTTAGGCATTCTGGTGTCTATAATTTTTAATGTTTTTTGGGGTGGAGAATACGAATATAAAGTTGAATTTCTGATAAGTTGGTTCATTTTTTGTAAAAAATATACTTTTAGCCCAAAAACATGCAAAAATGCCGAAAAATGATGAGTTTTTATATCTATTTTCTGTTCGTAAATAAGTTTATTCTTTATAAATCCGTCCGTTACAACCCGTATTTAAACTATTAGTTTGGCCGTCGAAAAAATCAACATTTTAGAACGTTTTAGTTTCTTTCTTTTTGTATTATTACCATTTATGTCGTCTGCAGTTTAAGTTTCAGCGTTTGATTATTGTTGTCTATTGTACAAGATAGTTTGGGGTCTGTTAATTTGTATAATTTTTCTCGTATTAGAATCAGCCGTTCGTGTTTCTTCAGTTTCCTTTTTGTTTTGCTCTAACTCTAAGTCGTCATACAAAAAGTCATCATTAAAATTGAAACTGGTCAAGTGAAAATTAAAATGTGTAGTCATTTTTAATTATTTGTTGTAACAAACTTATTTGTCAGATGCAAATGAAGACTTTCTGAAACATTTCTTCTACACACCTGAAAAAAATTGAACATTACATTACACCAAATAACGATTTTTTCTGTTCATTAATTCTTCATGGTACCTATCTATTAGTTAGGTTAATTATGGTTTATTGTTTAATTTGCTAATTTCTTCACAATTGTTCAGTATTGTTTATTGTTATTTAAGTGTTCAGTGATGAATTGCCTTTGTCGCGGTCTCACTGTTGTCTAAATAAATAAATAAATATCTATTAGTTTATCATCTAATCAATAAAATGACTTTCCCATTCCTCATAAAAAAAAGCTCCGTAACATAAAATTTCACTGTTCTAGAAAAAATAAAAAAATAATAAGCGGAGCGGAAAATCTATAAGCTGACTGAGTCAGACTATTATTATTCTGATATAATTCAGATAAAGTTCCTTTTCTCACCGGGATTTCCTCTAATCCTCCCGCTATCTTTTCCCATCACAGGAACACAACAACAATTAGGAACTTGGGATTCTGTTAATCACAAAAGAGGAGAGGTTATTGAATAAAATCTACCTTAATTAGCGATTATCTTTTCACCTCACTGAATTGTATTACGTCATCGAATTTGTCTGTAATTTTCTGAAGAAATTCATGCGTGGAAACCCAAAAGAATTTTTTTTTTTTTTTTTTTTTTTTTTTTTTGAGACTTGATGACCCCTTACTGTACTTCGCCGCTTTCGCCGCTCTTTCTTTCATCTTCTATGTTCTCTGTCCTTTGGGTGGTCCAGAACCCCCCCCCCCCCCCCCTCACCAACTCCTTTCTTCCTATGTTTCCCTGTATTAATTGTCAGAAATGATCCCGCATTTGTGAGGAATAGTTCTCTATCTTCCCATCGGTAAGCCCATATTGTTATTCTTATATCTAATCTAATATGTAATCTGTTATTCTTATATCTGTTTTCCTAATAATCCAAACACTTCTAGAGCACATTGTTCTTCTATATATTATGTTCTAGTATTTTATGTTTTGTCTTTTTCCATATATGTATGTGTATTTGTGTATGTAGGCATATATATATATATATGTATATTTCAGTATTACATCCGTCCTACTTGTTTTTTACAGCCCTGATGAAGGCTTGAAGTTCAAGCCGAAACGTCGGCACAATAAAACCATTTTTATGATAAAATGTAGTTTTATTAAGTAGCAGTGACCGAACCCCGACAATCCCTACCTTGTTCCAAAAGAATTATGTGTAATGTAATACATTATTTTAAGAGAACTCCTAAACAGAACTCCCGAAGAGATATAGTCTGAATCGAAGTTCAATCTAAAGATTTTCGAGGAGCCAATTTTCTAGATTTTTTTTTTTACTTTGACAAATCTGCCAATTTTCTCGCCACGAGAGCGTGATCGCCAGTTGAAGAGTAAATCTTCCATGCTCCAGACATTCCCAAATTTTACCCTATTTCTATTTTAAATATGAAAATTAGTTTTGAACTTTTAGTGCGTGCGACTATTTTATTACTAAACTAAAGTTAATATGATTTTTTTCATCTCTAGGGCCACATTCTTTCAGTTACAGTTCACGTTTGTACATCTTCAACATGGACATATACTCCCATCAGTACCTAAGATTTATATAATTGTGAGTTTGGGAATTTTTCATCACTGGTAACAATTTTTTTAGCTAGTTTTTTGGCCCTTAGGTCAAACAAGAAAATACTTGAGGTGGACAACCTCCAAAACATAGACGCTACACCAAGTGAAAGTAAGAATTTATTTTTGAAGGGCATAAGGAATCTAAATTAATTTTATTATTATCATGATCTCAAATGAAGATATATTATTTCTGAAAATTTCCTTGTCATTACAGAAGGTTTATGATTTTATGGGCACATGTTCCACGCTAAATCTATTTGAATAATTTTTTGTGATAATATTGTTATCATATTTCATTTACCGTTAATTTCTGTTTTAATTAGAATTAAATGCCACGAAATGTTACTACGTGAATGTTTATAGGTGTACGAGTACGAGGTGCATGGTAAGAAAAACAATTAATACGAAACATTAAAAACATGAAAATGATAAGAAAGAAAATAAAAACCAAAATCATCAAAAGTTAATGAATTAGTATATTGGGACGAAACCAACACATTCCGAGGCTTAAGGTATTTATTTCTCCTGTTGAGTTCGAAAAAGGTGGGAAAAAAACCTCAAATAGTTAATTCCGCTAGTCAATATGTTTCAATAATTAGTCGATATTGTTTGACGCTATTAGTTTTCTTAATGTCCGACTTTACTTCGGAATTCGGTCGACATATGAGGAAGAAATTTAAAATTCATTTGAAGAGCTTTGAGATAGGTGATAACAGAGCTATTGATCGAGCTATTCTTGCTTGGCCTTTATTTGGTTTTAGAAACTATTATAATTGACTCATTCTTGCCTGAAGTATGTTTGGCAATAGGGAAAAATGTCAATGAATATATACTTGAATAAATATATTCTTAATTTATTATGATGCTAATCATTTTTCTTTCGTCATTATCTAGAGCTGTTTTCTTCATTTATTTAGTTTTATGGTCAGCATTAAGGTATATATTTTAATAATGATTTCATTTCAGTTTGATATGATCCCAAAGAACTGTCTGACGACTAATAGTTTTGGAACAATTTGAAAACATAGAATCAGAAGTCTATAAGTAAATATAGAAGAAGAAGTGTTATGAAATTAGGTCTATATTTTCCAAAATAGTCTTAGGGGATTCAAATTTACAAAAACGTTTATTAAATCCATGGCATTAACATTTGGAAGGCGAAATAAAAGCCCGTAACAGAGTGTACGAATCCGAGATTGGAGTTTTTCCGAATCCTGCCAGGAATAAAACAACACAGCTTGACTCATTGCTATCGCCTGATGAATGCGAATATTCCCCCTTAGGTCGCTGAACCGTAACCCGATCCAAAATTTACGATTCACCTCAGGGGGCTTAGTAAAGTCATACCGTATACATTCGAGTTTGGTGAACTTCATCACAAGAGGTTTTTTTCCTTTTTCTCGTGTCCGATCCGTTCTTTCCAATGTGTATCCACCCCTCGTCAGTCGTTTAAGTCCTCCGCGGGACTGGACAGAGCATTAGACTAAAATGTGTTCCTTTTTTTCTCATTTGGTAGGGATACCCGCTTATGACGTCGAACTATGAAGCATATCGGAAGTGATGGCAAGAAATGTCGACGTTATCATAATCAATAGCCAACGAAAAACCGCCCGTTACAATATTTATTTGTTTGTTCTCGCTCTGCCGTCTACAAACACTTTCCGATTTTGATGATAATGTTGTCCTAGTCAGAAATGAAAGTTCACCTTTGGTAAGTTGTACGGAAAGCCACCTCCCCCAGAATATCGTTATGCTTCCATTTCTGTTTTAATATGTTCCTAGGTACACGTTTTATTAGTATTTTTTACATAGAAACTTCCAATCAGACCAGCACTTCCTCTTCACTTACCGAAACAGTGACATAAGTACAAACTAATTTATTATTTAACAAATGAGTTTCAATAATGTATTACAAACAAGCTCCAACTATCTCCATCTTCTCAACGTGCGACAAACTTGTGCGTTGCAAGATATGTCTGAAGTCCAAAAACATTAATTCGTATCCAATTTTCTTAAATATCCTATTTTAAAAACCAGTATCAAAATACCTATTACTTGACAAATCTTAAAGTACAGGATATTTTCTAATACATTCAATCAACTTTCCATCTTGGCTCATCTTTTTCCAAAAAAATGAAATAAAAATCCTTAGTCAACCAAAAGAAATTATCTCTTGACGATTCGGGGACTGACGGTTCTGAACTGAGACGGCGCCGAAATGGAAAGAGCGCTGCTAAAATTTCATGAAAACATATGTTTTTAAGACCTTTAAATGGAAAAAAGCTAAGATGAAGTATTCCCTGCTAATTGGATTTTTTTTTTTGTATCGTTAGGAGTTTTAGAGGCGTAGGCGAACAAGATATATTTTAACGCCTTGGCCTAGAAGGAATTACTTACCAATCATACAAAATAGGTTACCTTTCACTACGAAATCCTGGTCAGATAGACATGTAGATATTTCATTCTTTTTCCAGGAATCTACGATATATATGTCAAATACCACTCACTCACTGACTATCATCGCCCAGGCCAAAGCAATTGACAGAAAAATTTGAAAATTTTCATGGACACTCCCTTTAGAATGTAAACACTCGCTAATAAACGTTTTTTGATATTCAAATTTTTAGTACTTATAGGGGGTTTTGAATTTTTAGATGGTTTTGAAGAGAGCAAGCACGCCTAGGCAGCATGCGTAGCTAGGACGATAACAGAACAGCTGTTACAGTACTGTATCTATTTCATAATATTTTTTTTATTTGCGGTTCATTTCAACTATGATGGCACAGCTTGAATTAATAGAAATAAACTGTGTTTTTGTCCGTCGTAGAGTTTAGGCTATACCTGGTGATGGTCCATCCGAGGTAATAATATCCCGAACCCTTGCCACAGCCTCCTCACCCATCTCCACCCCAGCCAGAACACTTCTTGGTAATGCTTGCAAATATAATGGGTGTTTCCAAATGACATCTTGGAAACATACATTTTTATATTTTAACCTCCATTTATTATTGACAACGAATTTTACCTTGTACTGGTTAAACTCCTGTTATTGGTAACCTATAGATAACGGGTTATCTCTACGCTATCTCTTTCTTGACACTGGTCCGGAGCAGCCCAGTGTCAAGAAACATTATAGTTTGATTACTTATCAATTGATGAATAACTTATAGTATGGCGGGAACCGTGCTATAATAAACTACGCAAAATTATGTAGTAGCGTTAATTTTGATGATACAGCATTTAAAGCAATAAAATAACTACTTATCTGTTGTGACGAAGCATGGGTATTCAGCTAGTTTAGTATAAAGTTTTTGTAACTAATTTTCGGTTTGGATACTAAGAATTGTGGTATTTAGTTGAAATACCTCAGTATTGATGAAAGGAAGATAGGGAAAGAAGAAGATGTGGAAAAGGATGCTGAGGAATTAGCTACTTCTCTGAGAGCTGCGTCGCCCAAAGATGAGAAAAGGAAAACAACATTTTCGAGAGGTCTATCACCTAAAAAACGTGCAACCGGGAAAAAAGAACCTACTACACGCAAAGAAGAACAAAACAAATTCAAGAAGAAGTAAAAAACGTTTTACTTATATCATTTTTTGCATTAGTTTTCCATGAGTTGGTATTTTACTATATTAACAAGTGCGAAAATACCACAGCTGTTTTACTTACGTTAAATTCACTTTATATTATGTTGTTTTTATACTTTAATATTTTACTGTTGACTACCAATATTTAAATTTATTATGTATGATGCTTGTTTAAAGTGAGCAAATTGCCTTTGTTGCGAAGCTCAAGAAACAAATAAATAAATGTTCGTATATTTCTGTTAATTTCTCGAAAATAGGTAGAAAATCGTGGTAAGTAGATGGTAGTCATGTGAATGCTTACTATATTTTCTACAAAGAAGATTCTGACGCAATTTTCCGATGAGGCGATGTTAGTCGGAGAAGTAAGTGTTTAAAACTTCGAAAGTTTCAATTTCAGTTAACTCGGTTAATGTTTTGAACTTTAAAATAAACATCTTGTTTTTGTTTTTTTTGTCGAACAAATTGTTAATTTTTTGCTCCATACAAAGCTAAATCTATTAAGCTACATCGTTAGGTTATAAAAATGGTGTTACAAAAATCGGACATGTTTGATATATTTTTTAAAAACAAATCAGTCAACTAAAAATGATCATTACACCATCCTAATAATCACTTGCTTGCTTATAGTAATGCAATAGAAAAAGTCCGCATCTCGCCGACTCTGATATCATAGCGTGCTTCTATAGAATTTTGATATCTTGTGTGAAATCAAATCTTCGAAACTTTGAGCATTGGTTTATCTGCCTGTGAAAACCGGATGGGATGTTGTCAACAGAGTGGGAATAAAGCCGCATGAAAAAAAAATATAATGTTTACATACAATATATATACGGTGAAGAAACAGAAAATTATCGTCCTCCCTGGTTTGAGGCTTTTCCACGAATACCTTGTTCGGAAAGGAATCAAGGAATTGTTTGGTTTCGGCTAGTAAAAATAGCCCAATTTTCGGAAAAATCTATCTTTGGAGCCACATTTACCTAGCCGGTATCTTTGTCCTACCACTATCTCCTAGTGGCACATATTGCTGAACAAGGCTGCCAAGAGCATGGTGAAAATTCCAAATAGATTTTTCCGAAAATCTGACTGTTTTTCTTAGCCAAAAGCCTTTGATTTGATAGTAAAAATGTGTCATAAAACCTTTAAAAATAAATAAATAAAAAATAAAGTCCTACATTTTTAGTATTCCATACCGTGGAAATGGTTCCAGCCCCCCCCCCCCTCGAAATTATATCCTATATATGCCCATGTCTTATCCCCTCGACTTCTAACTGTTTGCATCTTTGTTACATGAGGAAGCCTCTATAATAGTAACTTTCAAAGCTATAGAAAATCTTCGGAATAGCAGCGACTTCAGGGCCGCCACATGGGGGGGACTGCCGGGTACAGTCGTCCCGGGCCTCGCTAATTGGAAAAAATGTATAGGTTATGAGCTTTTAAAAAGAATGGGGTTTAGAAATATAGGCCGGCATAGCCTATATTCATTGTAATGGGATCTATATTTTTTTAATGTACATAAACGACAAAACAAGTGCAGTCCCGGAATAGAATATTTCATTAGGAGTCGTAATAAAACTACAAGTACCGAAAGTGACCTTTGCTGTACCGATTGTCGGTTTTTCTTCTCATTTCGCTCAAAACTCAAGATGAGAATAATTTTAAAATATCCAAAGCCCTATAGCAAAGTACTAGAATTTTCAGTCTGGCTTTGAGAATTGGGGCCCCTGCTTTGAGAAGTAGGGGCCCGTGATCTGGTCCTGCGCCCGGCTCTGAGATGTGGCGGCCCTGAGCGACTTACTGTATGTAGGCTATTTATAATTATCCGTAATTTCAGGTCTTAACGGAAATTACTTAATAGTAATGTCAATGTAAGTTTTTTCTAGAATGAAAGAGGAAGGAAAAAAGATAGAAAAAAAAAATAAGTTGCATTTACTAACGGAGGCCAGTATTTGACCTAGATTATATATTCTGCAAAGATGGCCTCTGCCCAGTTCCCCCGGACCGTGTCCTTAATCTGACATGTAATTGGCGTGTTTTCCGCTTCGACAAAGAAATAACAGGCTCCAATAATGGAGTCAATGGAATATCTACTCTTAGGATGGGCGAATAACTTTATTCTTGTTATTTCCTTGAACAAATAAAAAGAATTAATTGTATTATGTTATATGCATTAATTGTTGATTTTGAACATCTCTATTAACATTAGTTTTAGCGATTCAACTTTTTCTATTAACATAACCACATAAAATAGCTCTGCTGTTTTAGACAAATCTTCATTTAGCTCCAGAGCAAAACATTATATAACAGACATAGATTAATGAATATACAGGTATATTCATTAATTAAATTGGTATATTCATTAATTTAATATTAGGTATATTAAAAAAGTATTTTTTTAAAGGTCTTTAAAAAAATACTTTTTGATAAGGTCTTGTTGAATATTAAGAGAAATATTTAAGTTTCAAATTAATCGTATCATCGTAATTTTGCATCAAAAATTCTAATTTTTTGCCATGTATTTTTATAGTATTTGTATTTAAGAAACCAATTTTTTTAATACTTTTACGCGTTTCTTGTTCCCCTCCATGGGAAGGAACCAAGCTTATTACTTCAACTCGATTTCACAATGCGGATGTACCGACTAGAAAATTACACAAACTCCAAATAATATTTGCGCTATTTATGGCGATGATTCAAGTAGTGACAGTACTGCACAGGCAGCGCAAATGGCCTAGATCATAAGTGAGCAACAACAGGCCCGCTTTAAGATTTGATCCGGCCCGCGATTTATTTTTTTTTTAAATGGCAAATTAAAAAAAAAATAATATTACACTACTTACACACACTCACTCCAAATGAGAAAAATCGAGAGATATGGATTTTGTCACACTCACTGACAGGACAAATAAGAAAAGACAAAATCCAGAAGCTTACCGTAAATTTGGAAAAACAGCAGCAAATTTTTCATAAACAAAGAACACAACATGATAATGTTGTGAAAGGTAGTTTTGTAGTAAAAAAATTGGCAAAGTGATTAAAACGACTTACCGAAGGAGAATTTATCAACAAGTGTAAGTTAGAAGCGTGAAGTGTTTTGTGTCCTGAAAAGCAAAATTAATTTGAAAACATTCGTTTGGCATGACGAACTGTTGTCCAACGTACAGAAATGATGGCTAATGATATAAAAACAACATTGACTGACCGTATGGCTGTTTTTGAATATTTTTCCAGATCATTAGATGAGATCACCGATTTGTCTTACACAACTCAACTGGCTATTTATTCGAGGTGTGGATAAAGAGCTCACTACAAATACAAAGCCGACATACCTACTATATACCTACTATATTATCTATCATTGACAATAAACAGCTAAGGACCTGAGGATTTGTCTAGTATGGTTGGAACTGTAAAAATCTAGCGTTTGCTATTACCACATATGCTAAACTTTGACTCCATTTCCTTCAAAACATTGAGTTTGTTATTTAGACCCCTTCACCTCTGGGGTTTGATATATATAGTCAGAACTTCAGATTGCATCATGAGACCGACGTATGATACTAATTACTATAAAAAACTATGAACATCACATATTTGATCTTCACGTTTAATAATACAGATATTTTAGGACTGGTTATTTATAGGTTATCATCTTTTTAGTCTGCCAGGCATGTTGGCATAGACAGAGAGATACCAAAGAGAAGATATTTACTGTTATCAGATCATTTACACTGTTGACGGCTTTGTGCTTCAAAACTGTTAGAGTAAGAGATAGTTTTTAGGCTTTTATGATGATTCTTAGCATCCACTAAAGGTCATAGTATTACCGGTCTATACTTTATGTATACATGCCGAGATTAGTTATTCTCAGGGAGCCTGTTTTTTTGTTTTTTTTTTTAAATTTCTTAATTTATTGTTTTTTTATGTATGGATATTCTCAACATTCAGAACAAAAGTACCGTTTATTTCAGCCATCTTGTTTGTGAAGAGGTCTGTACGTTGTCAATTATTTTAAGTACCTATAAAAAAATCACACGGGATTAACATCCCGGAAGGTTCGGAAGGAACTGCGAAAGCTGGCAAAAAATTAGTTGAACAATTCTGAGAAGAGTCCATAACTAAGATGCTATCGATTCCATGCAATCTGTTGCCGCTTCAATCCTTGGATGTTTCGGAAAGCGGAAGAGAGATTTCAGGATCTCCTTGGATTCGAGGTTCCGCTGCTTATCCCTCCCCCCCTGGGTATATATGTCCATAACTCCCTGGTTATTCAGGAAGTGTACTTCAGTCGGAATATGGCAGTTCATGTGCAGAGAATCTTACTAGTTCTAGCCGCAGTGCTTCTAGCGGCTCATGCTAGCCCAGGTAACTCCAACCATCATTCGAAGACTTAGTGATTAGCGGGTTTAGGTTTTTGTACTTGAATATTATTCTGCAATAAACGTTTAATAATCATCTTTAGACGGAATGCCATCTTGAAGTAAGTATCTCTATTTCAAATGCTTAGATACAAATCAGGAAATAAAACGCTACATATTTATCAAGTGTGGTTACTAAGAAATGAATTATTTCTAAAAATATTAATTACTAGGGAGTGCGCCACTGGCAATAGCCACGTCGAATGCATCGGTTCCCGTTGATAACCGAAGTTAAGCAACGTGGAGCGTGGCCAGTACCTGAATGGGTGACCGACCACTTGCTGTTGGCATTATAAAAGGGCGGCAACCTATAGATAGCCCCGCGTTGATAGCCCAAGTGTTGATACGCTGATAAACACACACAAATACTAGGGAGTGAGTGAGTACTGAGTTTGGTTTTGATGTTTTCTGAAGTTTTTCCAGTTTTTGTATTTATTTATTTGTGAGCACCCGCAACGAGGGCGATTCACCCTTATTTCCAATTTGACATAGATCCAATAAAACACGTTAAAGCACTGTAGGTAGAAGATACTACTCAATGGATTACTTGGATCTTGCTATTTTGGTGCTCTTCCCGTATAAACAAACATTACTAGAATATCGACCATCATAAGCATCAATAAATTGGGGTCGTGCAGTAAATAAACTTAGTTGATACCATTGACAAACAAAAGTCCGACTCGCAGGAACTGCATCATCTTAGCGCGGTTCCGTTCTTATCCGAAGTGCGATTAGTAAAGGTATGGTAGCAGCTATCGGTAGGTTTTGATCTTTCGTCAAAAATATAAAATAAAATCTCAAAAAGAAGGAAGCTTAAAGCGCCACATATGGAAACTGATAGTTTTCTAAGCGGATGGGACTCTCCCGTCATCGCGACGCTCACTCTAGGAAAACTCTATTACCAATATGATTCTTATTTTCTCAGCTTTAATGAAATACTCATTCCACCGTTAAATAATCTTAAAAAACAAAAGTGAGGTAAACAGTGACAAAAACCCGTTTAAAATAACAAAACTAACACTTTCGTAGTTTTAAGCACTTACTTCTCCGACTGATATTGCCCCATCGAAATTTGCTTCAGAATCTTTTTTTGTAGAGAATTTAGTAAGGTTTTGAATGGTTATATCGTACTTCCCACTGCTTTGAAGATATTAATGGGGGAAAATGGTGCTAATACCTACCGATAGCTGCTATATTCCTTCACTAATTGCACTCGAGATAAGAACGGAACCGCGCTAAGATGATGCAGTTCCTGCGGGTTGAACTTTTTTTCAGACAAATTAATGTATTATGTTTATATTATAATATAAATATTATATTTGTAAGAAGAGCAAGTCACTTTAATTGCGGTGTAAAATATTGTCGCTAGCTAAATCTAAGTATTATATAAGCTCATAAGGAAAAAATGGTGCTAATGGCTCAGATTTCGATGCACCATAAAAGAAATAAAAAAAAAAAAAATATAAGGACAATATACGCAGATTCCGAACCATTTCATGTCTGTTAATAAAATATTTTATTCTAATCCCAATAACGCTACACTTATACACAAATAAATTTGTTTTAGGTATCTATTTAATACGAATAAAATAAGGTTATAATGAGCGATCCGCTGTGGCATACACCAAGTACTACCACCGTGTGGAGTGCAACTAGTATAGACCGCAACTAGTATAGACCGGTACGTCAGTACCACTGTGGTATGTAAAGAGCGGCTGTTCTGATACTGGCAAAAATTAGAAATCCTACATTCCTAAAGTTGTTTGGAGGCTTATCTTTATGACTCTAGAAAGGGACTTACAGATGACGAGGGTTCACTGGGCGCCGCTACCTGGGGACAGGGTAAATGCCCCCCACCCTAAGCCTCCTAGCTCCTCACCTTCGAATTCCTATGATTTTGTTCAATGAATTTAAACAAAAAAATTTATAAATAGATAAAAACTGCTGAAAATAGGGAATACCAAAAACAATTCTAAAGAACGAAATCAACACCAGTACAGTAATCTAGATATTCATAGGGCATCTTCGAATTCCAAGATGCCGTTGAAACAAAATATTGTTTCTATTTATACGTATCCTGTTTTATTGAATAATACATTTGACTACTATAAGCAATCACAAAAATAACGAGCAGTGAAAAAAACTGTTGGAAACACACAAAAAGATTCGTTCAAATGAACGAAATTACCTATGTTTTAACCACTTATTTCTCCAAATATGACCATCCCATCGCAAATGTCTTCAAAACATTTTTTGTAGAGAATTTAGTAACCTTTCGAATGGTAATCTTTTGCTTGCCAAGATTCCGAACCGTTTACGTGATATTAATGAAAATATACGAAGTTCCCAAAACTTTTCATGACTAAAAATGAAATATTTTATTTTAATCCTTCCTTTACTCCAAACGTAACCAAATTTTCAACATATTAGTTTTGATAAAATTCAAACATGCAGAAAATGTTTCAGCTGAATCCCATGATTCTAAGTACCAAAATCAAAGACAAAAAGAACAGTTCGAATAAACGAAATCAATTACTTTAAAGTTTTAAGCACTTATTTCTCCGATTGACATCGCCTAATCAAAACATTCATTAGAACCTTTTTTGTAGAGCACTTAGTAAGCTTTCTAATGGTATTCTTTCGTTTAATAAGATTCTCAACCTTTTTCGAGATATTAAGGAAAGTATACAAAGTTACCAAAACGTTTTATGTCTGTTAATAAAATATTTTATTCTAACCCTTCCTTAACTCCAAACGTAACCAAAAGTTTAACATGTTAGTTTTGATGAAATTCAAACATGCAAAAAATGTTTCAACTGAATCCCATGGTTCTAAGTACCCAAACCAAAAAAGGTATTCAAAAACTATTTTTCCAATTTTCTCGAAAACGGTTAAAGCTATCGCCTTGAAAATGGTTTCATTCGTTTTCCTAGCCCAAGAATCCTATAAAACGAGTACTTACAAGCTTATGAACTCAAAAACTTAAGCGTTACGATTTTTTTTGCGCGAATTTCGCCCTAAACGCCATCTTCCAGTGGGCGGATTTTGCTGGTTAACGAACTTGGCCTTTCAAATTGGACGACGGATTTTTGTACCAAATTTCATCACAATCGGACCATTAGGGAAGCCAGAAATGAGCGAACAGACAAATATATATATATATATATATACATATATATATATATATATATATACATAAATAAATATATACATATATATACAAATTTGAACCACCGTTATTTTCGGTCTCTAGGGGTTCTGAAACACGAAATTTTCTAGTCGGCACTTCCGGATTGTTTCATTGTATCAACCCTATAAGCGGGGTTCCTCCCTATGGGGGAGGGAGGAACCGCGCTAAAACAATCAAGAGAAATAGAAAGTAAGTATTTAGGAGGTACTGAATTCTGAGTAAGGTAGCATAGTGTTCCCTTGAGGCACTTAGATTTTCTTGGATTCCAAATAATTAAAAGCCAAATTTATTATCTATAGGAAGAAACTACTTATTTTTCCAGGGGTAGCAGTGAAACTGGGATCCCGTTTTCACATTGTTGAGGTCATTTAGGACTATCAAAGAGAGGTGGGGTTGTGTGAAAATAGTCTTCTTCAGAATTAAAATTCCTGAGAATGTTCAACTTTTTAGATTAAATAAAACTCTACTTTTAGCACTTTCCTCCGAAGGAAAGTAGCTATTGAGGTTGGACTCATGACGGAATTTTTGAAAAATTTCTTCAAATCTTTATCGATCCTACCTAGTAGACACCGAAAATGACCCCCGTTAAAATTTATATATATCTATATATATATATATATATATATATATATATATATATATATATATATATATATATGTCTGTTAACACGATAGCGGCCAGAGTTTTTGTTTTTTCGTCACGAAACTTGGTATATAGCATTCAATTAGCAAACGATTGAACGAGTTCGTTAACCACCAAAGTCGGTCCACCGGAAGGGGGGGTTTACCCCGAACCCAAAACACTAATTTGACTATGTCAGCCGTAATATTTGTTATATTTCAACGAAACTTGGTATTCGTAGTGGTAATATAGAGAGAAAAGTGAAATATAAAAATGAACTAAATCGGTTCATTAGAAGGGGGGGGTTTACTCCGGACCCACAATACCAATTCGCCAATACCAGCCGTGATTTTTGGTATATTTCGATGAAACTCGGTTTTTTTGTTAAATGTTCCTATAATTAAATTGAAAAATATTAACCTCCTTTGATGTTCTAGGATTAAGGAGAACATAAATGAGTGGGGAGGTCCCAACTCATAATAACATCGCACATTCCTTAGTTTGCTAGAATAAGGGAAAAATAAGACGTTCGAAGAATATTATTTTAATTATATTTTTTAAAAGTTTTAAAGGAACTGCTATTTGGTGGAAAGAAGGGCCACCATCAAATTGAAGAAGGCCATCATGAAGGTGGAGGCGCATCTGCAGGTTCCTTTGCTGGTAGCTTTGCTCAAGGTGGTCACGGACATAGTGGGCCAGTACAATCACAGTCCCAATCTGCATCTTTTGCTTTTGGTGATTTTGCTGCTAGCATATCCTCAAGTTCATCTTCTGCGGGTGGACACAATGGAGGCAAAGGTGGCTTGTAAGTACATAATCTTCAATTGCTGTTTAAATAATCATATAAGTGTATCTTATATAGATTTAATTGTTGTTAAATTAAAATACAAAACTTATATAGCTATAAGTTTTGTGGCTGATTTGTTAAAATACTCGGATTCATAATCCATATTTGAAATAAAATAAAATGTCTGATATATCTTCAAAATGCAATATTTGTGGTTTATAAAATGGTTGTTGAAAAGTATTACAATAGGCACTGCAAATATTCTGCTGCTAAATCTCTGGTATTAATTTCACTGATTTGTCTATTGGCATAAACTTTAAGGAAATATTTGGACCCTTAGATTTAATTTTATGCTCTCCACCTTTATTTAAATTCACTTTTTTACTGAATAGATTGGTTGTTTTATGAATGTTCTAGGATGAACAGTATTTAAGAAATCTGCTTATCCGCAGAACAATCAAAACAATAAAAATTGGTATTTGGTTGACACAAAATTGGCCGTCATCAGCAAAATAAAAATTCAAAAATAAAATAATAACATTTTTGAGTCCTCAATAAGTTCTAGTTTGTATAATACAAATTATTAAAAATCATCAAGTAAGCAAGTAAATTATTTCTGGACCACTTCGTATAGATTGACCCTACTGTGAAGTAAAGAAAGTAAAGATCATTTTTATACTTATATTTTGTTGTAATGAATGACATTTTTAACCTTTTCATTGTATTATACTTCATTTCTTTGAGGAGGAAAATTCCATTTTGACCTAAAACAGTATTACATTATTAAAGCTCAATCATCAAATAGTCCAACAACAACAAAAAAATCTTTCTGCAAAGATTAATTAAAGGAGTGAATATTATGTTACATCTTCAAAACTAGAAGCAGGATGATTTAAGTTCAACAGGGTCATAGGTATAAAAACTATAGATGATATGACAATCTGAGTGGGCTTAACCTTTCTTCGGTCAAAAACTTTTGGCTTCTTCGTTCGGTCACAATGTGCCAGAATAGCGCACAATTTAAAAAAAAAAAAAATCATAATTATGTCCTCATATTTGGTTGGTGCCCTTCTTACATAAGTTCTTGAGGGTTCAATTAAAGGGCAAAAAATAATTTTAAATAAAGTTTTATTAGCTAATTTATAAGATTAAAAAAAACAAAAAAAAAAAAAAAAAAAAACAACAGTCACATAACAGGCCACAAGGGCCCAAAGGGGCAGATACTATAGAGGTATCTGATTCATACCTCGGCCCAACTGATTTCCCCTTTGCAGGTACCAATTAATTAATTAAAGGCTGGGTTGGCCTAGGGACAGTCAGGGAGGCTGATTCCAACCCATGAATGAAGACATTAGAAGATCAAAATCTTTAGTATGTGCTTGGGATTTGAACTCAGGCCCTCCAGAATATTAGTCCAGTGAGCTAACCCCACCCCCAATTTATAAGATAAAGAAGATGCTATTTTTTTGGCCCATCACAATTGAACATTCATAATTTATTCAAATACCTAATTGTTTGTATACAATAAATAAAAAAAAACTTATAGGCATTTAATTTAGAAGTAACTAAAGCTATTCCTCTACAAATATATTGAAAAATGATACCGGTCGCAATTATTGTTGTATTGAAATGAAACTTGGTATTCATTGTGGAAGTTATAATAGAAAAGTATTTTGTAAAAATAAACTAAATCAGTTCATTAAGAGGGGGCCAAATTGCCAACTTGCCACTACCAGGTGTAATCTATCTATACACATAATAAAATTCTAATGGATCACTGTCTGTACATGGAAGATATATGGGAAAAATACTATTGGGGGCCTTTATCAATGCAATAGTATCCAAAACAATGATTTATAGAATTTTTGTCTGTATGTCTGCTGTCTGTCAGACACTCAATTCACACTAGGTTTTAACAATCCCTAAGGGGTCAGCTTAGTGGATCTATCACGTTTAACAATCCTAGCAGCCTGCATGCTTGATCCCCGATGGCTATACGCCTAATATCGTATATAGAAAAACTGTCAAGTAGATATAACGGCGTTTATAATCCAAAATAAACCAAAAGATATATCCAAAAATACTGCCCTAAGTCACTATCCATGCGGACGAAGTCGCGGGTACAGGTAGTCAAATAATATAGTTACTTGAAAGAGAGAACTTGTAAATCAAACAATGAGATGAAATATGTTCTATTACAGAAACTTACCTATCATTGATCACAGATATGAAAAGAACTTATTGTAAACATTGAATTACTAATGGTGTGAGAGAAAGAAAGTAAAATTTACATTGTACTAGTTATTACTAAAATCTTCACTTGCCAGAGATTCTTACTTTGTCATATAAAGGGAGAAAAATAAAAAAAATACATATATAAAGATGAAATAGACAAATAGAGTTTAATCTTTCACTACATAATTATTAAACTTAGTTCAAATATTTGCTATTGGTTTACCTTGAAGTCTTATTACGTCAAATCAGTTTTTAGTGTTAAATTCAGGAGAGAAGAGTTTAAAGTAGAATTTGTTTTAAATCAGTAAGAATTTTCCGTTATCAATATTTTACAAGTATACAAAATCTGTTAAAAGATTTTTAGAAGATATCCCAATGCAATTCGATTTTAGAATATAAATAGTTATATTTTATATTTTTCAGGTTTTTTGACGACTACTGAATTTTCTGGAAGAGCTCAGACTGATTAAACACTGTACAAATGTAAAATAATCATATTGTATTTATTTAATGATTAAATTAACTTGTATGCTTTCAATTATGGTAAATAAAAGTTTTTGTGGTAAAAAAATATCATTTTATTTTTTCCCCAAAACAAACAATGAAATCACGTTGTCCTATAGTCTTCCCCTCATATTCTATTTGTGTTCTCTCATCCTCCAGCGTTTCTCTCCAGTGGTTGCATGCATTTTTGCTGGGCTTGCTCACTTCCATTTTGCTTTTTATTGCAATATAATTTAAAAAAAAAAATTAACTTAAGTAGCCACCTGAGCTAGATGGTAAAAATGTGCCTGAAGACAAAAAAATGAAATGCTTTATATTATATTTTATGGTTGAAGACTGGAGGTTCTAATCTATGCTGGCAAAAGTTTATATAATTGAAACATTTACATTGCAGTTTTTATTTGAGCACATTCATAAGGGATTTAGCTATTGGGATTATATTTAAGAAATAATTTTTGAAAAAGTTCATCATTCTTTATGGATTCAACTCATTTTAAAAATTATTTAAACCCCCGCTTTTCCCCTTATTCAAGTACTTATATTTGTCTGTGTATAGGATTGGTCAGATAGCCTGTGCATTTTTGTCTTCTTTGGTTTGCGTAATCCTTTGCTCAACTTATTTACAAATAATTAGAAAGGGATCTTAAAGAATGCTTGAGTAAAGTTTTAGTTTCATTCCATACCTGTTGTTTGTCTCTTTGTGATTAAAAAAACGGATTGTATAATTGAGAATTATCAACATATAATGTTTTATCATTTTAATAAATGTTTTAATAATGGTAAATGGCTCTTACAATCTGCACAGTTTATATGTATGATGCCGTTTAGCTTCTCCCAGAGAATCAAACCATTGTTTCCATTAATTACTGTGAGCAACCAGTCCAATTGAGAGAAAACATCACATAGAAGTACTTGGAATTGACCAACAGACACGGTGTAAGTTTTCTCCATGACAATGCTAGGTCAGACATGTCTTTACACACGTTAGAAAAATTGTTTGGAGTTTGCCTGAAATGTTTTAGAATGAGTAAACTTTAAAAGACAGGGTACAATCTAGGGGTAGCACTTATCTTGATTTAATGCTGGCATTTTCTTCTCTTCGCAACATTCTAAAATATTTCTATTTAGTTCAGGAGGCAAGTATAAAATACAACTGTTCTGTCATGAATTAATATCTTTGTAATCAGCTTTAACTTTTTTAATTAAAATTGAAATATCTCTGATTGGGCAATTACAATAAAACAAAAGTTAAAAAAATTGCCAGCTTTTCTTCGTTGTAAAACAAAATTGACGAATCCCAGTCTTCCTATAATTCCCTTCAAATCTGTCCGTGCTGGCTATCGTACGCTGTTTTGATATTGTTCTTTCGACTGGTATTATCCTTACAGAACACAGTCACAAAGATATTTACAACATTTTTGAAAGATGTGATCCAGGAGTTGTAATGGGAGGCTACAATTTTCCTGCGAGTTTCCCTTCCTTACTTGAAGTGCTTTTGTCTTGCATAATTTCTGGTACTATCAAATAATTATTAGTATTAGGGGTATTAAAACTTACTAAGGATGCTTTTACTTTCCGTTGAGTTAAAAAGAACATTTACATTTTCTATTAGAAAATGATTTACTTAAATTTTAACATCTACTTATACCAAACATTCAGATATGTTGTCTACAGGTGACCTTTTTCTAGTCAGGCCTTCTTATTGCCCACAATCCTAGACATGGAGTGCTCTCGTCTTAACACTCTTGGACACCGGGCTCCTTAAATTAATTAACAATAATGATTATTTCACTTTTTATTTAAACATTAATGATTATTCAATAAGAAAATATACGATGGTATTTTGCTAACAGGTAATATTGATCATATGATGTCATAAGGCAGGAAATTCAAATAATGCTTATTTTTATTAGCACTTTCCTCCGAAGGAAAGTAGCTATTGAGATTGCACTCATGACGGAATTTTTGAAAAATTTCTTTAAATCTTTATCGATCCTACCTAGTAGACACCGAAAATTACCCCCGTTAAAATTTATATATATATATATATATATATATATATATATATATATATATATATATATATATGCATATATATATATATACATATATATGTGTCTGTTATCACGAGAGCGGCCAGAGTTTTTGTTTTTTCTTCACGAAACGTGGTATATAGCGTTCAATTAACAAACGATTGTACGAGTTCGTTAACCACCAAAATCGGTCCACCAGGAGGGGGGGGGTTTACCCCGGACTCATAACACTCATTTGACCATGCCAGCCGTAGTTTTTGTTATATTTCAACAAAACTCGGTATTCGTTATGTTGATCTAATGAGAGAAATACGTTGTATAAATAAACTAAATCGGTTCATTAGGAGGGGGGGGGGGGTTATTCCGGACCCACATTACCAATTTGCCAGTACCAGCATCAACAGAGAAAAATGGGTTGTAAAAATAAACTAAATCGGGTTATTTGGAGGGGGGGGGGGTTTACTCCGGACCTAAAGTACTAATATACTCATACCCGTTGTAATTTCTGAGAAAGAAGTGTTGTAGAAATGAAGTAAATCGGTCCATTGGAAAGGAGGGTTTACTTTGAACTCTGTTTCATTAGAATTAGCCTGCCAGACGTAGGTTCCCAAAGCCTCCACGAGGAGCGCTATCTCCCACTAGGAGCACTGTATCCTCTTCCTGCGTCAGATCAAAAGATGGAAAATGAAGTTTTTGTGTATTTATTAAGTAGTAGAGTATCATGTATTAACATAACTCTGGAAGCAAATTATTTACAAAGTTAATAATTGAACAGTTCTCATAAGAAATGTAAATGAGCAGAACTATTCACGTTTTTATTTTATTTATATAGGTTATTTACAGCAAATTATTCAGTAATGTAGTCTACACTACAAAAATTCTGAGGAAAGTGCTTAGTTATGCAGCTCCTGCATGACGGACTTTTACAACAGTTCTTACTTATTAATTTGTCTAAAGCTTTGTGAAATAAGTCTGCAATAAATAACTTTTATTAGGGTTGAGTCCATTTGACTTCATTTGGCTCCATTGGTTTCTGGATTAGCTCATTCAATGTCATTTTAATATTGCTAGATTCCTTGCAGAAAGTTTCCGTTAACTTCCTTTTCATGAAATGTTTGTTGAATTCAGGAGCTATACCACAAGTAATCATGCGGATAATATTCTTTTACAAGGAGGGGAGCCTGAGGGATTAATTTTTATTCTATATGCCACTCTAGCCTGTGTTTTATCATATTGTTGAATGACTTTGTCAATCAGGGAATTGGAACAATTTCAATTTTTCACTTACTAATTGAGAATTTGGTTGTTTTTTTTAATATATTTTTTAGTGATCCAAATAAAATTGACTAATTTGAAAATACATTTCATCAACACTTGGAGCATTTGATGTTTACATTTTAGAGGTGGTTCCAGTTCGGAAAGCATGAATGAATACAATCTGGGAGAATTTCTATATGATTTAATCATATCTTGTTGAATTGAAGGATTTTTAACTTATTAAACGTTTTTTAATTAAAAACAATCTAAATTTTGGCTTAAACTTATTTTAGAGTTTTTATTTTAATCTGAACATTGTCAGATGTTGTGAACAGGGTGTCAACGATTTAAATCAATTGATTTAAATTAGCGATTTAAATCACGATTAAAATCATTTGATTTTTTTAAAAAAATCATTGATTTAAATCAATTGATTTCATGAAAAAAAAACATTGATTTAAATCAATTGATTTCATGAAAAAAAAACATTGATTTAAACCAATTGGTTTTATTAAACAAATTATTATTATATATATTTTTTTAACTTTAGTTTATTTTTTTAACTTAAATCTAACTAGTTCTGCCTTTTTTCAGCCATTTCAACATTTCGTCTTTATTTTTGTCGCTAGGGCCTACCCTCACTAGACCGTTCTTATCTATTCAAAGTCTTTTAAGAGTTCCTTTCTTGGTGATTAATTCTGCAAATAAATCTCCTTTTAAGTTAAAGATATAAGAGATTGGCAGGTAGTGGGCGAAGTGAATGCTTTAAATTGGTGGAAGTCTTTGTCAGCGTTGAAATATTGTATTCCCTCAAAAGAACTGTTAATAATAGAGCAGCTTATGACAGGAAAGGCAATTTCTGCAGGGTTCAAAAGAATGTTTTCAACCCTTGGTTTTGTTCACAGTCAAATGAGAAACTACCTAATTAGATGTGAAAAGGCTGACAAACTGGCATTTTTCTTCAAAGCTTTAAATAAATAATATTACTGTTATTATACGTGATTAATTGGGAATGGATGTTCATCAACTATATATTTGTCAAATACCACTCACTCACTCACTGACCTATCATTGCCCAGCCCAAACCACTCGACAGAAAAATTTGAAATTTTGCATGGACACTCCCTATAGAACGTAGACGCTCGCTAAGAAAGGATTTTTTGATATTCAAATTTTTATGTATTTTTAGAGAGGTTTAAAGTTTTAGTTGGTTAGAGCAGGCAAGCCTAGGCAGCATGCGTTGCTAGACGATAAAGAACAGCTTTTACCGTACATTATCTGCTTCATAGTATTATTTTTAATTGAGGTTAATTTCAACTATAATGGCAGACCTTGAATTACTAGAAATAAACTGTCCCTCATAGAGTTTACGCTATGAGGGACAAAATCACCTTTTTAATGTTTACTTTCCAACTACCGTAGTTTCATTGTTTTAAAAATAAGATTGGTTAAAATTTATTGTATTGATATATATACTCCGCTCATTTCTGCCTGTCTTTTACTTACTAGTTGTACATATATATTTTCTTTACTTAAAAGTTGTATATATTTTTTAGCTGAAGAAGGCTGCCATTGTGCAGTCGAAATGTCTAAATACAGATTTCTTTTTGAAAGTCTGACGTTTTTCTCCTAGCCGAATCCCAACTATACCTGTCTTCGTATATATTTAAATATTTCTAATAAAATATCTAATAAAAAATTGAAAATATTTAGTAAACAAATATCTTTAACACTATAAAATATTGAAAAGAAAAGCATAAATAATAAGTGGGAACTCTGTTATTATTAATGGAAAGAACTAAAGTATAGAACAAAATGACTAAAACTGTTAAACATATTGAAAAATAAAGCATAAATAAAAATTAGGAATTCATTATAAAAGGGGGAAAAGTTGAAAATTTATACAGATGAACATTATTTTGGAAGATTGTTGCTACAACTTGAATTTTGAAATTTTCAAACGTGAAATGTTACCGGTCTGATCTGAGTATACTTTTGAAGCGACAGAATTATCTTTCAACATCTACTAAAGTCACTGGTGTGTATTTGAAGGCTACAATCAACTGCTCTGAAGAGTGGGATTCAACTCAACTGTTAATCGTTTTGCCACTATGGATATCCCCAATAATATATTTTTCCACTCAGGGGTTTTTTCTAGACTGTCTTTTCACTTTTTTTTTAATTCATTCCCAGTATCTCCTTCTAAATCCTGGATTTTCTCTATTACTCTCGTATGATTCTAATGCTGTCCACTAACAACATGCCTTTTGTATCCAGTATTGACTTAGTACATATACAGCCACCTTCTTGGAATTAGAAAAGACACAGTCACCTAGACTCAATGGGTAAAGTTTTATTTTCTTTCTCGGTTTTACTTTATTTCTTCAATTACAAAATAAAAAGAATATTAAAATATGTGGCAAACATATATATTTATGGAAGAATATGTAAAAATATGGAGTTTTGACAAAATATGTAAAATGAAAAACTGTTAAAAACTTTAAAATCACTTAAAACGCGCATAATTACATCAATACTTACAATTTACGAATCAGAAAAAATATGTAAATATAATACCATCCGTTCCCTTGTGATTAATATTTCTGTAAAGATTTATTTTTAAAATGTTTGTTTTAAAATTTGAAAATTAAGTCATTATATACACAGGGGTCGAAATTGTCGCATATTTTGAGACCAGAGTTTCTGTACATATAAATTTAATGTCTTTAATCTCCGAAAATTAATGATTTTCGTCTATTTAAGTCCTTAAATTTTCAGAAATTCCGGTCTCAAATATAGGACAACTTCAACCCCTGTATATATGATCCGTCAATTCTACTATGCTCCCAAAATTATCCACTTAAGAAAAAACACTTGAGAATAGTTATTTCATTATTTCCATTGTAAATAAACAAATATTTTAGTCACAGGTTTATATAATGAACAACTAGGTAATAACCAGCTCTCTATATAGACTAGTTACATTTAAAAAGACTGATTTATTTTTTAAATCCGGTTTTAGTAACAAAATTCAATTTAAATAAAAAAAATCCGATTTAAATAAAAAAAATCTGATTTAAATCAAATAAATCCGATTTTTTTGATTTTTAAAAAAAAATCATGATTTTTTACACCCTGGTTGTGAATGTAAATTTTCCTAAGTTCCCTAAAGAAGTTTTTGAAAATTACATACCACATGATCAGCTTCATTTTTAAGAAATTAGAGAGTTTTGTACCACAGGAATAACCCCCCCCCAATCGGTAAAAATGTGTCGTAAAAACCTTAAAAATAACAAAAAAAATCACTCAGTTCAAAAAAAAAAAATTCTTTTGGGTGTAATAGCGTTTTAATTGTCGAACTATTCCAAGTTCTAGATTGTTAGTATTCCATACTCCCAAAATCCTTTCAGCCCCCCCCCCGGAAATTATATTCTATATACACCTGAACATGCTTCTCACCAACTAGCCTTGTTTTTTTAAACATGTCTATTTATTATGTTTTGGTTGGTGAAACTTATTTATTCTGTGCTGAAATTTAATTTGAAATGGATCTTCCAAGACACCACTTACGCCATGTTATGCTTTGGGAATTCGATAAAGGAGAAAATTCGAAAACTTGTACAAATCTATAGCAAAAATGTGGTGGTTTGAAGAATTTCGAACGGGAAACCGCAAACTTGAGTACAGGCCTCGTACAGGTCGTCCAACAGAGCTCGACGACAAACTCCTGCAGGCTACTGTAGAAGAAAATCCTGTTGTAACAGTCGAAGAGATAGCTCAGAAAAACGTGGATCAAACATTCTACAGTACACCAATGTAAACCGACATTACTTATGGGATCACCTGATAAATCAAAATCAAGTATCACAAAATGTACAGTTATGATGTTTTCTATTAATAACAGACAAAAAAAAAAAAAACCTATACAAGAGAACAAAACTATACACCATATATGAGGGCCCCAGAAGTCAAGTGATCCAACTGACATTTTTTTTTTTAAATGAGTTAGATACAGGAATGGTTTATGAACACTGTAATGTTGTGGGTGGTAAAGAGGTCCAATTGATTTTCTTGACAGTTGCTGCCACATATCTTATGTTCTCTTGAGTATTGTCACTTTTGTAATATTAAGTCCAGAAGGAAACTAAGGGGTTTATGTGCGGATTCTTCAATTCTTTTGCATATTAATCATAAACCGGATGATTAACTATTATGTATCATCAGTAATAAACAGCTAAGGGCCTGAG
Organism: Gonocerus acuteangulatus; assembly: GCA_946811695.1. NCBI lineage: Eukaryota > Metazoa > Arthropoda > Insecta > Hemiptera > Coreidae > Gonocerus > Gonocerus acuteangulatus. The sequence goes on from OX328123.1 coordinate 47,211,215, forward strand.
GATTCGTCAAGTACGGTTGGAACTGTAAAAATTTAGTTGTTGCTATTACCACTTATGTTCAAGTTTGATTCCATTTCCCTCTAAACATTGAGTATGTTAATTAGATCACTTGACCTCTGGAGTCCTCATATTTCTTCTCGATATTATATTCTTACCGAAGATATGACTGATGAGCACAGCCAACTAGCCCTCTCATTCAACAAGTGATTCATATTGAAGAAACTGCACTTGCCACCAAATCTATCAAATGTAGAAACAATAATTTAAAAAAAACAAAACAGGACTTTCAGGAACTACGTCATCTTAGTGTCATTCTTATCCCTATTGTCATTAGGAAAACTTGGAATAGAAACAGCTAATTTTTTTTGTTTTTAATCTTACGGAAAAAATTTCAATATTTATTCCAATGAAATCTCAATGAAAAACAAGATTTTAGGCGCTCCAATGCTCAGAAAACTGACTGTAGCCTAAAAGGAATTATTCACTCCACGTTCTCAACTTTTGCCCTAGGAAATCACTATTTCAAATATATTTCTCTTTTACTTCTCTTGTTTTACTAAAATATTCATTTTAATGTTAAATAAAATTTTAAAAAATATTATTAAAAACTGAGATGTACAGAGGCAAAAAAAGAAAACAAGGACGAAACCAACTCTTCGAATTTTAAACACTGATTTCTCCGAATGTGATCGCTCTATCAAAAATTGCCAAAGATCTATTTTTAGGAATTATATCAAGGTTTCAAATAGATGCCTAAAATTAACCACAACCAATCAGTTTTGAGATATTTAAGGAAATATATGAAAACACCAATTAAAGTCTAGTTTCTTTCAGTTTCGTCAAAAATGGATATAGATATAGCCTTGAATATGGTTTTATCTGATTCTGTCATATTATCCATAAAAAGGTTACCTGGAAGGCTATTAGTTCCATTGGATGGATTCTTTAGTTTAACCAACTGGATCCAATTTTTGACCAGGTTAGCAGCATCCCTTGCTACTTCATCTTTCCAACTGCTTCTTGGCCTACCTCTTTTTTTCTTTTTTCCTAGAATTGCCATGCCCAGTATCTTCTTCTGCAACCTTTCTTCCTTCATTCTCACAATGTGATGCACCAATTGCAGCCTACCTGCTTTTATATAATTAACAATATCATGATTTTTAAGTATGGCTGAGATTTCAGCGTTACTCTTTATCTTCCATTTTCCATCTATCTTTACTGCACCGTATATCCTTCTAATAATTTGTCTTTCAAAAATCCTTAAAGTTTTAAATATTCAAATTTCAATTTGCGAGCAGACATAAATATTCAAATTTGAACCACCAATATTTTCGGATAAATTTTGTCTTGGAAATAGTACAGTTCTTTTGAACGACAGATGTTCCACAAATTGACTTCTTTCTCTTCTGCATACATTGCATACTGAAGACATACCCAATGAGGAAAAAAAAACTCCCTCTCCATGAGAGAAACAACAGAAATAAAAGGATTTCAAAACCTAATGGCGGTGGTATTAAGTAACGTTTATAAAAATGACATAATAAAAGCCTGTTTATCTCCCCAAACTTGAACTAACTATGAGAAAGCAATTGAATCAAACAAAGAAAGATATATTTTCAATTCTTATTTATTAGTTGTAAATAAGAACTAATATCACAGGTGAATTGCATAATTAGATACCTATATGAAAACAAGAATCATATTTGAATGTTGTTAATGATTACTAGAGCCCGGAAGTTAGGCAAAATGCCTTTTTTATCTGAATGGATATGTTGGCATAGTGTTGAGTGATATTGCTCAGAAGGAGCCAACAAAAAAAAATAAATAAAATTTAACAAAACACTAACTATTTTTTTTGGTATAAAATTATTATTATTATTTTTAGGAACAAAATGTTAAAAATTAATATGAACAAAGGAAAGGAATAATTGTCTTTGTCTTCTGAGGTGTAATGCACCTTAACACAATAGCCTCTTAAGCAGAAAGTTAGCTGCTAAGGAAGGTTAGGGAATTTCAGCAGTCCAATGTTCAAAATAAAAATTGGCACTCACAAGACTATGATTTTATACAACACCAGTTGCTTGAGATAGACACTTCAATAAAACACTTTTTTAAAACATGTTTGTCAAGTATCTCATAACACACACACCAATTGTTTTTTACTCACTGTCTTTTTTTTGGTGAACATATGTTAATTAACATATGTGTTAATAGTAACATATGTTCTGCTACGCTACTCCCCCCCTAGTGACGGAGTCGCAAAAGCGTGTGTTTAGCCGTACCTGACGACCAGATCTTGTCCTGTAGGGCGGTGGAGTTGATCTTGCTGCGTCAGAAGTTCTGTTCATGTTTGCAGTATGGTTCGTGGTGTCGCTCTTTGGTGTTACCTCAGTAGATGTTCTGGGAATGTTCTCAGTGTCCATGAGACGGTAGGCAGGTTTGAGACGATCGAGAGACACTGTCACTTCCCTGTCTCCTAGCTGGATTGTAAAATGTTTCTCAGCGCGCTTGAGGATAGGGTAAGGTCCTGAATAAGGAGGGACTAAAGGACTCCTTACAGCGTCTTCTCTCAGAAAAACATGCGAACATTTTTGCAGATCTTCATGCTGGAATACCTTTCGAGTGGTTGATCTTGGTTCAGCAGGTTTAAGCTTAGCAAGATCTTCCTTTAAAAGTCGAAGAGCAGCTGCTGGTTCCTGCTGAATGGCCGACTCATGGAAAAATTCTCCTGGTAGTCTAAGAGGTTGACCATATAGTGCTTCAGCGACGGATGCACCCATGTCTTCTCTGAATGCTGAACGTAATCCAAGGAGTACGGTTGGTAATAGTTCTGACCACCTATCTGTATCGAGGTGTGCAGTGAGAGCGGCTTTCAGTGTTCTGTGCCAGCGCTCAATGCAACCGTTGGATTGTGGGTGATAGGCGGTTGTCCGTTTTTTCTCTATTCCCATGAGAACAGCAAGGCGTTGGAATATCTCAGCCTCGAATTGCCGGCCTTGGTCCGTTGTGATTCTGCTGGGCGTGCCAAAGCGAGCTATCCAATGAGTGTAAAATGCTTCACTGACTGTGGCTGCTGTTATGTCTGGGAGTGGTATAGCCTCTGGCCATCGTGTTCCACGGTCCATCATTGTGAGGCAATATCGATTTCCATTGGATGTGGGCAGTGGTCCAATCAGATCCAGGTGGACATGCTCAAACCGTTGCGCTCTTGGAAATGTTCCCAATGGTGTCTGGGTGTGCCGCTGTACTTTTGACCGTTGGCAAGGTATACATGACTTGGTCCATGTTCCGATGTCACGGTTCATTTCTGGCCAGAAGAATCTCTGTGATATAAGTTTTCTGGTTGCTCGAACTCCTGGATGACTAAGGCCATGCAGTCGGTTGAAGAGAGCTTTTCTAAGACCTTCTGGAATGTATGGACGTGCCTTGACAGTGGACATTTCGCAGAGAAGTGGTCCATGGAATCCAGGGATGTCGATGAGTTTGAAGTTCAGACTGGGGTTCTTCTTGAGGTCAGCGATTGATGGATCCTTCTTCTGGGCTTCCGCGAGAGCATCTAGATCATCTGGTAGTTGTACTTCTTCCAGGCGGGACAAGGTGTCGGCAACCATATTTTCTTTACCAGGCTGATACTTTATGTCCGTTGAGAACTGACTAATAAAGTTCAGCTGGCGGATACGTCGGGGACATGCACTGGTGGGCTTCTGTTCGAAGGCGTGAACTAGTGGTTTATGGTCGGTGACTATAGTAAAGTTCAATCCTTCAAGAAGTGGCCTGAAGTGTTTAACAGCTTCATAGACTGCGAGCAATTCTCTATCATAAGCAGAGTAATTTTTCTGCGTCTGTGATAGAGCTCTTGAAAAGAAACTCAAAGGTCTCCATATCCCATTCTTCCGCTGCTGGAGAACTGCACCAATGCCGATATCTGAGGCATCGCAGGCAAGAGATAACTCCTCGTGAGTGGATTGATGTGCTAGCTGTGCGGCTGCTGCGAGACTCTCCTTGGTTTTCTGGAATGCTTCCAAACTTTCTTTAGTCCAGGGTACAGGTCGCTTGTCGTTTTTCTTGGTATTGTGCAACAAGCGATTCAGAGGGGTCTGAACAGTAGCTGCGTCAGGTATACATCTTCTGTAAAAGTTTACCATACCGAGGAAACGGCGAAGCTGGCAGATAGTTGTGGGTTGTGGAAATTCGGCGATGGTCTGGACTTTGGTTGGCAGGGGTGTAATGCCACACGAATTTACTCTGTAACCAAGGAAGTCTATTTCAGATTTCCCAAAGACACACTTGGCTACATTGAGTGTCAGTCCATTATCGTCCATCCGCTTGAAAACTTCCCTAATATGCCGCTCGTGTTCATCTTCATCAGCTGAAGCAATAAAATAATCGTCCAGATATGGAAATATGAATGGAAGGTCACGAAATAGGGTGTCTGAGAACCGCTGGAAAGTCTGGGCAGCATTTCTTAAGCCAAAACTCATTCTAGTGAATTCCATCAAACCGAATGGTGTAATTACAGCTGTCTTTTCAATGTCTTCTTCAGCTACTGGAATGTGGTAGAAGGCTCTGACTACATCCAGTGTCGAGAAAATCTTCTTTCCCTCTAGCTGTGTGGTGAAGTCTAGAAGATTAGGTACAGGATATCTGTCTGGTACTGTCTGCTTGTTCAGCATCCTGTAGTCTCCGCAGGGACGCAAGGTTCCATTCTTCTTTGTGACTACGTGCAGTGGGCTAGACCACGGACTCTTAGAAGGTCTGCAGATGCCTTCGTTCATTAGTTGCTGGAAGTGTTCCTTAACGGCCTTATATTTGTCCGGAGGAAGTCTTCTGGATTTGCTTGTTACTGGATTTCCTTTTGTCTCAATGTGATGCTGGACGACAGTGGGTGAAGGTCCTCTGATTGGTGATGGTCGGGTTAGATTGGGGAACTCTCGTAGGATATGTGAGTATTTGCAGTCTTCAGGAATGGTTGATATGGTAGATACAGAAACCATGGAAACCGTTCCACATGCAGTAAGACCTGTAGTGCCGTCGCGTAGCTGCTTATTCCTTATATCGACTACTAGACCATGACGGAAAAGGAAATCAGCACCGATGATAGGCTTCCCTACATCAGCAATAACAAAGGTCCAAGGAAAAGATCGTCGTAGTCCTAGGTCCAGGATCATGGTTGACTCTCCATAAGTTGGGATTCGGGTGTTGTTAGCAGCGATGAGACTATAATCTGTCGGTGATCGGTGTTTCTGAGGGTTACGAGGAATGGTGGATATAGAAGCACCTGTATCGATAAGAAAAATCTTCCCTGACCGCTTATCTCTAACGAAAAGGCGGCGTTGCGGTTGGGCTGAGGCGATAGCCGCTTCATTCGCCAGCCCTAGGGGTTTAAATTCACTTTATAGTTGCAGGGTTTTGTACATTTTTTGGCTTTGTCCTTAAATCTGTAGTGATAAAAACACAGTCCTCCACGGGAACTTGAACGACTTGGGGGTCGGCTACGAGTATCCCTCCATGGATTTCGGTCATTGCTCCGTGACCGATGAGCCTGGCGCAATTCTGCTACTTCAGTGCGAAGAGATCGAAGTTCCATGACAAGCTGGTCAATCGAAGGTGGTGCTATTGACAAAGATGGTGATTGCTGGGGCCGGGCTTCCTCTTGTGAAAGTGAAAATGTCTCAACTGGGGTTTCTATCTCAGCAATCTTGTCTGCCGTCGCTGCTAGCTTTTCAAGATCATCTTGACCAGTCGCTGTTAGAATTGCTTGCATCCTACTTGGAAGGTTTCTAAGCCACAAAGTTCTGACCATCTCCCGTGAGACAATAGTGCCTGCTTGCTGAAGCATGATGCGTAAAAGTTGGGATGGTCGTTGGTTACCGAGCTGAGTATCCTGCAATAGTCTTTGGATTCTTCGAGTCTCGGATTCTCCGTAGACTTGGATCAGGCGAGCTTTGAGGTCATCATAAGGTGTGTTGGTATCGGCCCTGTCGATGAGATCTGCAACCTGTTCCAGAACTTCCATTCCGAGATTTGCCATCGTTGCTTGGTACTTCATCACTTGGGATGTGACTTTAGAGGTGAAGAAAACGGCCTCTGCATGAGCAAACCAGAGTGAGGGGTTTGCTTTATGAAATGGTGGCAAGCGATTGTGAGCACCAGAGAATGCTGAGACTGCAGATTCCTCTTCAGTAATTTTCTGAGGTAAGGGCATTTTTGAACCACAGGGTAAGATATCGGATGGTTGTTGTCCTTTTGCCTTTTCATCGTCGGGGTCACCACTTGTTGGCATAGTGTTGAGTGATATTGCTCAGAAGGAGCCAACAAAAAAAAATAAATAAAATTTAACAAAACACTAACTATTTTTTTTGGTATAAAATTATTATTATTATTTTTAGGAACAAAATGTTAAAAATTAATATGAACAAAGGAAAGGAATAATTGTCTTTGTCTTCTGAGGTGTAATGCACCTTAACACAATAGCCTCTTAAGCAGAAAGTTAGCTGCTAAGGAAGGTTAGGGAATTTCAGCAGTCCAATGTTCAAAATAAAAATTGGCACTCACAAGACTATGATTTTATACAACACCAGTTGCTTGAGATAGACACTTCAATAAAACACTTTTTTAAAACATGTTTGTCAAGTATCTCATAACACACACACCAATTGTTTTTTACTCACTGTCTTTTTTTTGGTGAACATATGTTAATTAACGTATGTGTTAATAGTAACATATGTTCTGCTACAGATATATTGAAGAATCAGACAGAAATAAATATGTTTTTGTGCATTTAGGAAGTGTAGAGACCATTTTTATTTTGGCTTCCGTTGCCTTTTTTGCTCGTTATGCAATTTTTTCTGCAATTTAAACATTTTTTTTTAGAAAAGCACCGTTCATCGAAGACAAAAAAGGTTGCACAAATTAAATTTCATATTGCCGTCACAAATATCTATTCGAAAGCTTATTTTCCCAACCCATGGATGGAATTGAAGGGTTAAAAATAACAGAACCTTCCTTAGTAGAAGGAATGCACAAGCATAATGAATAGCAGGAAAGAGAGAGGACGAGAGAAGTATGTCTCCTTCCTCACACCCCTTTTGCTGTGACAATGGTGTAGTAACCTGGTATTCCGGATTTCAAAATGATAAGATAATGCAGAGGAAGTTTTTCCATGATGAAAAACATTTTTTTTCTGAGAAGGTCTATGACATTTGATACTTTGAAAAAGCATCTTGTTGTTGCTTGTAACGAGGGAAAGTAAGAGTAAGTACACTAATTCTGTGATAAAATGGTAATAAAGAAATGAATGAGTATTTAAAATATATATTTTCATTAATAATGAGTAAGATTCTTCTTTGCCTTCACTCCTAATGAATGCCTATTTTAATTACAGTACTGCCTATTTTCAGTATTTTAAGTGCCTTTTTGCCTGCCTATTTTAAGCAAAAATAAATGCCTAACTTCCGGGCTCTAATGATTAGCTACTTCTTTAAAATATGTTGTCATACCTGTTGGTGGAGACTGTCGCCACTGGCATCTGTGTGAGTACTGTGGGCTCGTGGGGCCCACAGTACTCGCACAGATGCCAGTGACGACGGTCTCCACCAACAGGTATGGCAACAGTATATTTACTGGCGGACCTAACCCCTTATATTATTTATCTTTAAAACATATTCATTCATTTATCAGAAGAAACTTTTTGTGACATGACACTTTTTAATAATGGTTTTTTGTAAAGTTTTTTCAGTTTACTCATCGCTAAAGCATATTTATGCTAAAAACTTTCATTTTCGATATGTCCATTATTAATTATTATCAATTAAATTAAAACATATTTTGTTAAGATGTTTTATTACTGTTTTTTTTATTCACCACTAGCTCACTTGGCTGTAAATATTCTAAATTTTAGCTCCTGATGAGGCACTAAAGATCCTGATGAAACACGTCGAGCAGGAATCAATAAATTATTTTTATTAATACACATATTTTTATTTGTTCGTCTACGGCCTGATAAATGAATAAGTAAGTGGATTCAATAGAGCCACTTTTAAATAAATATTTATTTACTTATTCCTTTGCCATTCCCTGATTCCTTATCATCTTTTGGGAAGAGAGGGAGGAGAGATGGACTTGAAGGGGAAGAGGAGGGGATAGGTAAGCGGAAGAGGGAGGATTGAGTCAGAAGGGGGGAGTCCTGTCGGATGAGCCACAGTAATGCTTTTATAAATTTTCAAACACCAAATTTTAACTACTAATTTACAAATATAAAAACAAATTTTATTATTGAATAAGTACAAAATTTAATGTTTAATTGAATAATTATTTTCTAAGATATTAATGAAAGGTTGAATACACTATATGCACGTATAACACTGGTGGTTGTTATACACTATTTTTTAAGTTATTTTGTGGTGTTTTAAATACAATGCAAAATAGTATTCTTACAGATTTAAACATTATATTCAAATGAAATTCTACAGTTAATAGAAATTATTTCAAAACATAAATAAATAAACAAAACATCATACTTGTCATATTTGTTATGATATTTGTCACTATTAAATTCAGAATTAAATTATGCTTTGCTATAACTAATAAACAGAATTATGTGCTTGTGTAGGAAGCGGCAACATCTTTTGCACATTTGTTTTAAGTTACTTTTTATCTGTTTGTAGATACCTATACATTTTTCTGGCAATTTCAAAATGAATCCTTATGGTGATTTAAATAATGTAAAATAACCAAGTATGAAGGAGACAATAAATATATCAGAATCACCTTCAAAATATTTTGGGCTATTATTGAACATTTTATACTTAAAAGATTGAAAACTGCTTATTGAGTTACATGATAAAAGTTAAATAAAAATGTATATTTTGGCTTTGAGAAATTACTTTCACCTCTGCAAAATTATAACATATTAAGATGTTTGAAACGTAAGATGAAATGTTTCAAAGTTAGATCTATTAATTCATTTATTAATTGGACATCAATTAAAAAAATCTTGTTGTCATTATTATTGTTTTATCAGGAAAACTAAATGGCTCAATTCATGATTTGTTTTCATCGATTGCTGCTGAAGTTGAAGTTGCCCCTGGAGATACCACCAACTTGGTTCTGCCGAGGCGGTCTTTAGGATTCTTTCCTCTTACTCGCAAGCTTGACTCCACAACGATCTCATCAAAAGAAGAAATGAACGGTGCTGCAACAAAACAATTTGAATGAGTGAAAAGAAAAAATAAATTTACTTTTTATATTTAAAATATTCGTAATTAAAATCTACTATATATTTGTCAAATACCACTAACTCACTCACTGACCTATCGCCCAGCCCAAACCACTTGACAGAAAATTTTGAAATTTTGCATAGACACTCGCTAAGAAAGGATTTTTTGATATTCAAATTTTTAAGTATTTTTTGAGGGGTTTGAAGTTTTAGTTGGTTAGAGCAGACAAGCCTATGCAGCTTGCGTTGCTAGGACGATAACAGAACAGCTGTTATTGTACTGTATCTATTTCATACTTTTATTTTAAATTGTGGTTAATTTAAACTATCCAGTCCTTCAATTTTTAGAAATGGACTGTGATTTTGTCCCTCATAGAGTTTACGCTTTACCTGGGGATGATCCATCCGAGGTAATAATATCCCAAACCCTTGCACAGCCTCCTCACCCATCAGTATCCCCAATCGGAACACTTCTTGATAATGCTTGCAAATATAATGTGTTACCAAATGACATCTTGGAAACATGAATTTTTAAATTTTAGCATCCATTTATTATTGTAACGAATTTCTACTGGTATGGGTATATATATATATTAAACTTCTATTGCTGGTAACCTATAGATAACGGGGTATCTCTAGGTCATCTCTTTGTTGATACTGGTCGGGAGCGCCCCGTGTCAAGAAACATTATACTTTGATTACTTATCAATTGATGAATAGTAAATATTATGACGGGAACCGTGCAATAATAAACTACACAAAATTAAAGAGTAGCGTTCATTTTGAATATACATTATTTAACGCAATAAAATAACTACTTATCTGCCGTGACGAAGCACGGGTATTCAGCTAGTATGAGAATAATTGTCTATTAATCCATTAGTGCCGGAGTTTCTTTTTTTTTCTTTTCAAAAATTCTTAATTCAAATAAATCAATTTTAAGAACTTAATATATAATATAATTTTTCTATTATCGCTTAGATATTGGCGTTACCATATGGTAACACACGGCTGTACTGGGTTAATCTCATGAATTTAGATACTATACAAATGTACCTTAATTGATCTTATAGAATGAATATTCAACATAGTCTATAACTACATTCAAAATCACCTCATTTCAATATTGAGGTATGTACTCGATAAAACTATATTTTCAAAAGTTCAGAAAGCTTTAGTTTGCCCTTAACATAATAAATAACTGACAAGCTGCTAAGCCTTTTTTGTAGCTTTGTGTTTTTCAGTGCAAATCAAGTATTAAGTAAATATTTATTTTAGGTGTAGGATAACATTTGAAAAATGTACATATATATCTAATTTTTCTGGGAAGTCCGTCCATTAGATAATAATAAAATAATTCAGGGTAGACTAATTTTTTTAAAATCACATTTGTGACTCCTTTTTAAAAATTAAAACAAAAAAGTGGAAAACCATATAAAAAATAATCACACTTTCGAGACTACAATGTCTCAATCAAAACAAATCAGTTTTGAGTGTCATAAAAGCCAAGATAATAATACTTATAAAATGCAAATGTTAATGTAAATGATTAAAAACATGAAATAATTTTTAACCAGAATTTCAAAATCATTGAGCTTTAAAAACAACAAACCATGATCCACAACTCAGGCACTGTGTTGCAAGAAGGAATACTATAACCTATTCTTTAGGGAAATTAACAGAATGCGGAGTAAACACCAACTTAAAATGAACCGATTTAGTTAATTTTTAAAACACATCTTTCTCTTTAGGTGCTCACATTGTATACCGCATTACATTATAATACAACAGATATTAGTAATTTGGGTCCGGAGTAGATCCCCCTTTCAGATTGACAAGTTTAGCTTTTATATACAGGACATCTTTCTCTTTAGGTGCCCACTACATATGCCGAATTTTGTTGCAATATAACAAAAATTATGGCCAGTATGGGCAAATTAGTAATTTAGGTCTGGAGTAAAATCCTCCCCTCCAGATGGAACAATTTTGCTGGCACAATCGTTTGCTAGGGGAATGCACCAAGTTTTGTGGCAAAAAAAAAGCTCTGGTGTGTATCGTGTTAACACCTTACAAACACACACACACACATATATATATATATATATATATATATATATATATATATATATAGAGAGAGAGAGAGAGAGAGCGAGAGAGAGAGAAATTTTAACGGTGGTAATTTTCGGTATTTAGTTGACAGGATCGATGAAGATTTACAGACATTTTTCAAAAATATTTTCATGAATGCAATGTGAAAAGCTACATTCCTTCAGATAAAAGCCTTGATGATGCACCACAATTATTTAGGTATGATGTATTGTTTTAAATTTTACTGAAGTACAGAGTAGACAACCGCTCTTTGAATATTAATACTCAAATTAAAAAAACCCACAGAGCCTTCTTAAGTATTTATTGTTATATGTGGTTTTTAGTACAAATATATTTCTTGTAATTGTGTCAGTAATTTTTGAAAATTATTAAAATCTCCCAGAGCAATTTTTTTAATCACTATATATTAAGTAATGTAGTCATTAATTTCTGAAAATTAGGTTTATATACTCAGCTTGCCTTAGAAGCGACCAAAAAGACAAACAACATCTAAAAAGGAAAAGAAGGCATTTCTACTTGAATTCATATCGATGTAGAAAGAACCCATTCCGAAATACTTGAAATGCAGGAGAGCTGTTGAACATACATTGCTCGCAAGAAGAACGCGCTGAATGTATTAGCAAGGGCATGTGCTGAATCAGAATCGCTCCTAGACAAGGGAGACTCTTCGTCTACTAAAGAATTTTAATATACTTTGTTAGGGCAGTATAGCTCATTAATCGAGTGCAAATATGTGTTATAAAAGAAATATCTCACAAAAACATTTTTGATTATTTTGCGAAGCATGAAGTTACTCTAACTTTTTTTTAATGACTATTTTAAGGTTGAAGAATTAATAAAAAAAATCCTATTCTACTCTGAATTGTACAATTTATTTATCAATGAAAGTAATGTGAGCAAAGAAAGATTTGAGAATTACATTGTTTAATTTATTGAAGCAAATATAAGATTATTCAATATTAGAAACAAACTAATAGAAAATAGTCTGAATTCAAAACGTTATTTAATATAAACATTGTTTATAGTTGAAAATAAGATTACAGTAATGAAAAGAAAATTTAATAAATTTATAAGAAAATAAAGAGAAGAGAATAAATATATATTTAATAAAGCTTCAGAGATTTCTGTTATTCTGATCTATTCAATGAAGTCTTAATCATAGAAATTAATTTTGGATTCAATACATCAAGATTTACCTCAAACGGTAGCTGTACTTTTAATTCTAATTATTCATTTTAGCACAGTTCCTCACTCCCACGATTGGAGGAACTCCACTTTTAAGGTTGACCTCATAACACAATTCGGAAGTTCTGACTAGAAAATTTCTCGTTTCAGAACCTATTGATAACGAAAAGAACGGTATTTCAAATTTATGTATATATATATATATATATATATATATATATATATATATATATATATATATTTCTTGGTTCGCTCCCTCACACTTAAAAATGGTCCGATTTTGAGTAAATTTGATACAAAAATACTTTTTCTACTTTAAAGGATCAAGTTCATTATTCAGCAGAATCCACCTACCGGAAGATGGGTTTATTGGCAAAATTCGTGTGACAAAATTTGTTGCTCTTAGGGCTTTTGCGTTTATAGACTTACAAGTACACTTTTTATAGGTTTCTAGGCATAGGAAAATGAATGAAACCATTTCAAAGACGATATATTTAACTTTTTTTGGAGAGAAGTATTTTATATTATTATCAAACATTCTTTAGTATACATGTTTGCTTATTTGTACAGAGTAAATTATGTAATTTGGCAAAATTACATTGTTTTTTAATATTTTTAAAACAATCTCAATATTTCTATGACCTTTTTCTTACAAGCTGTGCGAATTTACAGAATGTGTGCAACACTACTACCTACTTGGATCACTGAGATGGTTTGCTTCTGCACTAAGAAAATGAGTATTCTTCAGATTTTTATTATGTGCAAACAGAAGACATTCATTTTATTTTCTTCAATAGTAATTAAGAGAAGACACATTCACTAGCTCAAATTCCCTTCATTGTTCGTACTTGTGAGAAAAAAAAAACAAAACATTTAATTCTATTTTGAATAAACGTATTTTTTTTTTGTAATAAAGAGTGACAAATATGTTGAAATATCATTTAAAGGCCATTAAGGCATAAAGGCATTTAAAGCCACACAATATCACAATATCATTTATTGTGATATTGTGAATTGTGTGGCACAATATCCCAAAATATTTGTGTTTCATGATCCCTAAGCAATGAAAAGAATCACAACAGATTATATATATACAGTAGAGGACCTCTTATCCGTCACTCTAATCTGGCGTTCTCTGAGAGGAATAAGTAATGGATCTCGAAATACACCGAGTTCAAAGAAGGCTGTCGTTTTAGAGGCAGGAACTTGTGTTTCTATTAAGGAAGTACATGTTTCTACTAAGGCATCTGAGGCTGATTTTAGCCAATCTAGTTCAAACACATCACGAGTGAAGTGCTAAGTTTTAAAGGAAATTTTAATGTTATGTACCTTTATAAATAAGCAATATTAAGAATGACACATATTAAATAATAAGGGTGGATGTTAAAAAAATGGAAGTTAAAATTAACTAATAATAAGGATTTTCAAATACATACGAGAGTGGTCGATTCTAACTGAATTCTCTAATTCGATAGTACCCCAGTTCCGACGACGCCGTACTAGGGAGAGTCTACTGTGTGTGTATATATATATATATATATATATATATATATATATATATATATATATATATATATATATATATATATATACATACATATATATATATATTATTTTATTATAATAATTACCTTGATTTTGCGCCGATGGGGCGAAACAGACCCCGGGTTCGAATTCAGCGTCCCTGGAAGCTCTAGTTATTTCTTCTTAAACAATTTCATTGGAAATTTGACCTTCAAATGCCCTTCAACCTGACCTGATGGGGTGAAATGGACTCCGGATTCGGATTCAGCGTGACGTAATACATAAGAATACATTTATGGTATCTTTGGAGCAGACCACGTTTTTTATTTTGTGTGCCTGTATACAATTTACATTTATCTTAATAGCGTAAAGCCGCTGAATGCGTTGATTTGAACACTATGAGAGGAGAATTGAACTACTTTCTTGTTTGAAATGGCTTCTAGCAATTTGCTGTGTATTTTGGTGATTTAAGCGGTTAAATTTCGCTTGTCTTGAAGATTTTACTTGGGGTAGACATTTCATTTTGTTGAGCAATTAAATTAGTTTAAAACTTTTCCACAAAACTATCAAAAAGTTTGAAAAAAAATGTATCGCTGCTATTCAATCTTTCAAGGGTAAGAACGATATGGAAAAGCACTAAGATGACGCAGTTCCTGCGAGTCTGACTATTTGTTATTAAGTTGAAGGGAAAGCAAACTTTGGATGGCGTGTTAATATTCCAGTCAAGACTGTAAAATGCAATAGAACAATTTTACCATGAAAAATGGTTCATTTGTTGGAGACATCGTTCGAAAATGTATTTAAATTTGGTTAACAGTGGAATGAGTTTATCAATATAAGAGTTTTCTCTCAAAAACCAAAATATTGACTGATCCAATTTTTAGTTGTTCAATAATCACTAAAGATAAGGAGTTATGTAAGCGGGTTGAGATGGCGCAGTTCCTGCGAGTCAAGACTTTTCAACATTTCTAGAATGTATTAACAACTAGAATGCTCACCTGGAAATAAAAATCAAGGAAATGTGGAAATGATCTCTTCTAATGGTTTGCTTCTTGCCAATTTATAATCTTTTTTACAGAAAAAAATGCGAGGAATTTTAAAAAACAACTAGAGGTATTTGCGCCATTTCCGCCGTTGTTGGCTCCATTTCGCATGTCTAACGACCTCGATACTTAGCATTCATTAATAGGCCGTGCTATCCATGTGAATGCGAGAAATTCCTCGTCGATCATTAAAGATTCCAATCGAAGCATGATAACCATTGCAGACTCCTCAAGGTCTGCTTCGACAGACGTCTCGACTCATTAACAGTAACTCCCATTCATCCCCGACCTTCTCATTAAATTCGGAACATTTTATTCCACGAGTGTCGAGTCAAGGGGGAGAGGTAGGATTAATTGTGGATTGGATCCACGGACCTTCGGAAAGTGCCAACGGACTTCCTTTAGTATTCCCCCAAAGCAACGCTTAACATATTAATATGAGGCGATTCGTGCTACAATGTTGTACTCTTCAATGTTTAGCGAACTAATAGTGTTCTAATACGAGACAAAATTCGTTTTATAGAACGTTCTGTATATTAGATAATGTTTGGCAAAAATGAGCAAATGATAGTCACCTCGAAGAAGTCTTGAATTATTTTGAGTAGAAATGGAAACAATGTGTGTTGTGATTAAAACAGAGTTGATGCTACCACTTCAATATATTGAAGTTGTAACTACCTTTAGTGTGATTAAACACTAATTGAGTACTAAAAAACTCAGGAAATAAAAGCTGTAGGGATAGGAAAGGGTTGACACGTTCCAACATGAAAGGTAGATACTACTACAGGGTAGTTGTATCTACCCCGTAGTTGTAGCTTCAGTTATTCCAGCTAACACTCCATCTCGGGTAGTTGTAACTACGGAGTGGTAGCCTTTCTTTAATCAAATGGATCTGAGTTAAAGGTAAAACTACACCTTAGTGTCTACTAGGTAGACACTTCGTTTTTATCACACCGCCCATTGTCTCTCTCAACCACTACACAGGCGTTCTGGCTGGCGGTAGAGGTTACGTTCATTAGTGCGCATCGAATTTTTAAAGAAAAATAGTAATTTTTCAAATCATTTCAAGAAGCTCATTTTTTTTATTACATCAATTTAACTTATCGAAGCTCAAATTTATTATTACCGTTAAACAACCAATGAGACCGATTCAAAATGTTCCATGAGCGTTAGTTGTACAAGGGAGATAGATGACAGCAGCTGATGTTTCTCATGATAACGTCAGTGAAGTCGTACCGTGTTTTTGTTGTTAGTGACTTTAGTGTTTTTAATAAAATTGAGTTGCAATAGCAAATGAGTTTTTTGTAACGACAAAAATGGAAAAATAATTATTTTTTTTAATCACATCGATCTGAGTTGAAGCTAACACTACACCGAAGTGTCTACTATGTGGTCACTTGGTTTTTATCCTACTACCCAATATATGCAGTCCTCAGTGTGTTTAAAACCATGGACAGCGATTTTGGGTAAAAACTGATATGATATGTCAAACAGAATACATTAATATTCTATTCTTCAATAGTGATTAAGAGAAGGCATATTCACTAGCTTAAATCCCCTTCATTGTTGGTTATTGTGAAAAGAAATCGTTTAGTTCTATTTAGGATAGAAAGTTCAACCATCTCTAATCGGACTTTTTATAATAAACAACGACAAATCTGTTAAAGAATCATTTGAAGGCATTTTCTATGAAAAATAATCCTCAGCAACACATTATGAAAATATGCTCATGGAAACCAGCTCCTACGAGCCCGACTTGTTTTTATGAATATAGATTACCTATTTATAGTGAATATCTTTATCTTAATAGAGCAAAGGCGCTTAATTATTTGATTGGAACATGATTTTCCACGAAACTCCGTGCGAAAAAATTTGATTCCGGGTTTGATTTTGACGCGTTCTAAAATCGACGCGTGACGGTGGGTGCGGAAAACGTGCGGGACCTACTTACATGGCGGGCTATGAAGATGTTAGCTCGAAAAGAAGGCTGACGGGAAAGCAAACGTTGGAATGCTCGTTTATATTACTTTCAAGACTGCAAAATGCAATAGAACAATTCTATTGTGATGGTCTTCAAGATGCAAGCAGATATCACTTGGAAGTTTCGGCGTACACATTTGCCGATATTTTTTTTATTTTATTTTTTGTTGAATTGCCTTAGTAGCGGCCTTAAAATGTATAAATAAAATGAAATATCTGATTAAAAAGCGAAACACCATTTTACTTTTATTACCAATACTCCAGCCCACCAAAATAGGCAGCGAAACGCAACTGCCCAGTGTATCCGAAACCTCTACATGTCTCCGCCATCCGTTATAAACGTTGCATATATAGCGCTAAGTTTCAAGTCTTGGCTGAGTTCTCCCTTTTTAGATATACTTTATAGGCTGAGAGGGCTTGGCGGCAGTGTGGCATCAAAATTCCCGCTACCAAACGATGACCCTTAGAAGTCGGAAATAGTCAGCCTGGGAAAGAAATGAAATACTGGACTATTAGAGTTTCTTAATAAGATAAGACTCCGTAAAGGCTTCATTACGTCATTCACATTTGATTTCCAAGACTTGTATGCAATTTCTCTATAATTATTTACAATTTTTTAGGATTTGTAATTTGTGTATTTTAATATGATAAATAACAGCACGGAAACGTTGCCCGGAAGTGGAAAGAAAATGCACGCCAAAATTGTGCGCTCACTTCCTGATAATTTCCGGGCCACATTCTCCTGACTTCCGTGAGAAGAAAGTGGTCCTCAACGTTTTTGAGAAGGAATTTTAGTATCGCTAAATTTTTACTATATTGTCTCTCTCAACCCCCCGACACTGTACAGGCGTTCTGGCTAGCGTTCATTAGCGCATCGAATTGTTACAGAAAAATAGTAATTTTTCAAATAATTTCAAGAAGCTCATTTTTTTTTTTTTTACCATAACTATGCTTTAGCGGTGACTAAAATGGAAAAGCCGTTACAAAAAAGTGTCCGATGGCGTTCGCGCATGTGCAGTGGCTATGTAGGAAAAAGAAGACTGTATGTGTCACAAAAAAGTGTTCGCTAGCGTTCGCGCATGCGCTGTGGCCTTGTATGAAAAAGAAGACTGTATGTTATAGAGTACATTACATAGGTTTGTCGGGTGGACCTAAAGCATATTTATGTTCCTGAATTTGAGCAGAAGGCTCTAAGCGAAATATTTTTTATTACATCAATTTAACTTATCGAAGCTCAAATTTATTATTACCGTTAAACAACCAGCGAGACCGATTTAAAATGTTACATGAGCGTTAGTTGTACTAGAGAGATAGAATACAGCATCTGCTGTTTCTCAAAATAGCATCAGTTTAGTCGTACCGAAGCCTTTGTTGTTATTGACTTTAATGGTTTTAATAAAATTGAGTTGCAATATCACATGAGCTTTTTGTAAAGACAAAAATGGAAAAATAATCATTTTTGAAGAGTAATCATTCAATAGTTTTTGGTCCTTTCCCAGTAATCTATTTTGTATTTGTTTCTTTTCCAACCGAAATAATATCTCAACATTTTAAAATCGGTCTTGCAGGTGGTTTAACAACCGAATTATTGTTTGGCAAATTAATTATGTAGTTTTAACATGCTTTAACATTAATGCTTAAATAACATCATATATAAATTTTAGCCTTATTAAAATATTTTGGAAAAAATGGTTCTGGAAACAAACATAAAAATGTTCTGGTACATTGAACGAAAATGAATATCGTCTGGTACATTGTAAACAACAATAATAATGTCTGGTAATCTCGTAATAAATTTGAGCTTCAAAAAGTTAAAGTGATTTAACTAAAGAACTTGCTTTTTGAAATCATTTGAAAAATTACTATTTCCGTACAAATACGATGCGCAACCTCTAACACCAGCCAGGGAACTTTTCAAAAGTTCTGATCAAAGATATTTTATTTAAGGTGCTGAATAGGAGGGGGTTATATCTGGTTTCTGCTGTTCATTAAAAATTTAAAAGAGCAAAACTATTCATTTTTTTTATATAGGTTATTTTAAGTTAGAAGGTTCGAAATGGGACAGGGTTGAAGGAAATAAAGGGATGTGGAGAATATATATATATATATATATATATATATATATATATATATATATATATATATATATTTAAAGTCAAGATTTTTGGCTGACAATTTCGGATCACGATAGCGATTTGATTTCATAATATGCATATTATATTATATTAAATATTACACGCTTAAAGTATGAATGCATTGATAGTTTTCTTGTTAAGTTTATCAAGGAGAATACTGGATTGTTTTCTCTTGCAATCAGCCAGATAGGAATCCTTTTCTCATTAGCAGCTTTTTGAGGCCTTCTAACTAATTCCGGTGTCCTTGGAAATCATTAACGAATCCACTAGCGTAGGAATTTTGGCAGTCGATTCAGCAAGATTTCCTTTATGTTTCTTTCATAGATCTGACATACGCAGTCTGCAATGGTTCTTTCTTTTATCAATACTAACCACACAATAGATAGCAGGAAAGCAAAAATATTTCCAACGCTCTCCGGAACACTGCAAACAGGAGCATCATTTATTTATTGTTGCTGATGCTCCGAATCTTTGACGAATAGCATATTTTTCCTCGGTGTGAGTTGATGCAGGCGCTGCACTATGTGATAGCACTCCAAAAAACCATCAAAGTGAGTGTGTTTCATTAAAAAAATATAATTAAAAATAAGAATAAATAAAAAATATTAAAATAAAAAAGATTACAAAAATTTAATCAACGACGCAAAACAACCAAAAACAAAATAATTATATTAATAAATTACACAGATGTATCATAAAAAAATATCATTAATACGAAAAACACTTATATATTTTAGTCATCGTTGCCTTCAAAGGCTATCAATGGTTAGCAAGATGTTCAAACACTTTATGAATAAGGTGTGAATAAGGTTTCTGTGAATAATGTCACACTTTACAACTACAATAAATGTCCTAAATGCGATAAAATAATTATTAGCATCAATTATTTCATTTGGCAAAAAATGATTTAAAAAAGCTTTTAAAACAGGACCAGAAAAAATGTGGTGTAAGTAAAGACCACCTTAAAAAAGTAAACAAAAACAAATTAAAAAAGGATAAAACTATACGAAATAGCAGAGAATTTATTTATAACAGGGGAAAAATTATTTACGGAAATCCTAAACATAACTGGCTCTTTCAGCCACGGCAAAATCTAAGTGTGACCACATTTGGCACAGAACACATTTCACCCACTTCTCTTTCCGAGTGTCTTCAGGGAACTTTTTCATCGATATATATATATATATATATATATATATATATATATATATATGTGCACGCGTATATATTATTTATTCTTGAGAATGATTTATAATTATTTTCTTGTTGGAAAGTGGCCTTGAAGAGATGCGAAAAAGGCACGAAATATATCGGGCTTAAATAATAAATAAAGATTAAAAACATATGGTTACTTGTTTTGTTACGTACATCCGGAAGCTGGCGATGATGAAGAGGGTTCCTTCTTCTGGGGTGCTGCCAAAGCGAGCGCAATGACGAAAAGAGTGAAAAACAGGAAGACTACTTTCATCTTTGACCTAGAACATAAAAAAAGGATAAATATGTAGGGAATACAATGTTGACATGTGCAATAATTATTAATATTCATAAATACATTAAAATCAGTGTTGCTGGCCCTCATTCCCCTGATATTAGAAGAAGATTGGTCCTGTTTCAGAAGTTCCATATTCTGAAGGATATACAAATTAAAATAAATACCAGTATTTTCCTCTAACATTATATACTTATTAATCCTATTATAATAATTCTTGTGTTGCATTTTATTAATTTACTTATGTATATTTGTTTTAACGTATCGTGTTTATTATATAGAAGCTGTTAAATCGCCATAGGTGCGAGCTTACTAAAATAAATAAATACATTTACTTATTATATATCATTGTTTGATACAAGTATATTTCGTTTATTCTTTACTGCTGTTATCTACATAAATGCTTATATAATGTGACGTTTCGACCAGTTATGGCCGCAGACAATATGATATAAGTATTTCAAGAAATATGTACTCGGTATGTACTGGAACATTTTTTCGAGTGATTATTATTTAGGTGAATTTAAGTAACTTTTTTTATGCAGGAAATTTTACGTCCAAATAGTTACCGCTTAGTAAGACGTTTTAAGAGTAAAAAGTGATACCAAAATTTGTCTGAAACACT
This sequence comes from Gonocerus acuteangulatus, assembly GCA_946811695.1. Lineage (NCBI taxonomy): Eukaryota > Metazoa > Arthropoda > Insecta > Hemiptera > Coreidae > Gonocerus > Gonocerus acuteangulatus. Next base: position 47,232,522 of record OX328123.1, read on the forward strand.
CCCAGTATTCCAGCTGATACCATCCTCATAAACGTACAGGACCAAATCGAATCAACTATTATTTCATGCTACTGGGTTTGATGGCTGTTCGTTACATGAGCTTGTGTTTGCGGGTCTTTTTGGTGGGGCTTGGTGGCTCCAGAATCTCCAAGCTTCAGGGGGCTCACAACACAGCATATTGCAGGCCTAGATGTGCCGATTCTTCGTGCACGGTGTTGAAGTAAAGTTGGTTTTGTTAGAAACGAAAGTAGATTATCATATATAATTTTATGAAAATCACATTTTACTTTAACACGTATCGTGCCGAAGCTTTGAGGGACCCTTGACATCTGTCAGATCGGTATCTGCCATAAAAGTATGTTTTACGTTTCAAAACTATATCATGAATGTAGGATTTCTTCTGTGTGCTGCTATGAGAATAGCCGCACTTTAGAGGTACCGCTTTACACCAGTGGCATACGACACAATCCCCTTACAAACCGCTCATTATAAAAGTATGTAAATATATTAAAAAAAAAAAGCCTAATTCGTGCATATATATTATGTTATTGTATATTAACGTACATTACCTATTCGGATGAAAAAGTTTGGTGTTAGAAAAAAGTCATAAATTTTTGTAAGCTTGCGTGGGCACGGTTACGAGTTAATTGTGGACAAGGAAAATGATACTACCCCTCTTCGTAAATGGTACCAACCTTCAGTGCAATAGTAGATAGTTTCATACGATGACGCTTACGCATAAAAAAACCTAGATTTAATATACAGTGAATGGTATAATGGGCGTATAAAGGAAATAATTTCGAGAGGGGGGGGGGGGGTAGCATTTGGGGGGTATGAACTAAGAGATTCAATTTATTTTTAGGGTTTTAAAATTTCGTGTGGGGGCTAGAACCCCCTCAGCCCCCTTATAAAAGCCCCTGAATGGTAATACTCCTGTCCGTTTGGAACAAATTACATAGATCCACTGCCAAAGAAGGATAGCTGTTGTGATTTTTTTGGCTCAGGACATTCAGGGCTCAAACATCATTGCTCAAAGTTTTTATATTATATATATATATATATATATATATATATATATATATATATATATATATAGAAAAATGGGCAGATTTTGATCAAATTTGAACGAATATTATTTGTCTATATCGAGAGGTCAAGTTATTTAATCTGGAAACCTTCCGAAACACTTTTTGTTCGAGAACTTGCACTAAATAACCCTAACGGTTTTAAGTGAAAAGGTTAAACCAGTTACACTCTTTTTAGGTATTAGAAGTAGAAAATCGAATGATATCACTTTCAAGGCAACACAGTTAACCTTGAATATGTCGGTTCTGATATTGATCTTTTAGAAAAACCATGTATCTTCTGCTCTGAAACGACTTAAAATAAGCCCAGACTCGGTGTTTAAATAGCTATTATATCCAGTAGTGATCTTAGTTGCTTATACAACACATCTAATCTTATCTCCTGTTGAATAACGCATGTCGAATGGGAATTGCATGTTGAAGAGGCACTTCATTTGTTTGCAAGGCCTCTAGTCAATTGGCTATATTATAGAAATCCAATGCAAACACCCCTACCCATCAAAAATAATTAAAGTATATATAAATCCCTATAGATGTCAGATGGCAATTGACATGTGCCGATATTGCCTATTGCAGATTCCTCCATAATCTTATGTATGCGAAGTGACGGGGTATGAAATATGTATGAGCCTAGAGGGGGTACATGTGAGCAATGTCAGTGCTGCCAATGTGATTATGGAGTCCAACAGCGTCCGGCGTACCCCTTAATGCTCACACGGTCTGAATGGCAAACCTGACGGGTGGCTCGTTCTGCTTCTCATGTCTTCTCTTTCTCGATCGAGCAGACCTGAAGAGGATTTGGGGAAAACCGAAGACTTCCTGACCGTTAACCTCCGATCTCATCTTAACCCAGCACGTTTCGTCAGACCGGCGTATACATTTAAATGGCCCTCAATGTCGTTGAAGAGTACTCACTGAAGACTGATGAACTTCATGAATTCTGGAATCATATTCGTTGTGTTACCCGAATTTTTTAACGTTATAGTTTGAAATAGTTAACTTACAAAATTGGCCAAAGAACAAAAGGTCTCATTGGTTTCACTGAAACTTAATGAATAGAGAAATAAACTCACACGATGACACAGTCCGGGGCCCTGGAGATTGTGGACGCCCTCCCGAGGGGGGGGGGGCGAGCACAACTCCCAGTAGAGCCTTGTATGATTAAGTGTCCCCTGTTAAAGCATTTTTACTAGGAGAGCAGTGCAGAGGTGTCGCGGTGGTTCTGGGCTCGGACGGTGTCCTTTCCGCGGTGTGGGCTGGAGGCTTATAGATTTTTTTTTTCTTTCTTCTTAAATTCAATGTCAATAATAATCCAAACAAATTTTAGCTACAAAATCTTACCCAATTTTACCACATTCCTGTAGAGTTTGCACCCATGAAACACCGTTCAGTAATTTTATTAAATCTTTATTGATTGTAGTAACTAGGTACCAAAAACGACCCTGTATCTATATCTACAAATGAGTTCATGGCGTACTTTAGTTTTTTGCATTGCGATTCACAAATAACATCGAGAACTACAGAGTGAGGCATATTGTGAAAACGAGCAAAATCTTTCCATTAGCAGAGCTAGCTGTGTTTGGAAATACCAATGTGGAACAAATTATAAATTTGCTCCTAGCTGCTTTAACTTTTCTATTGGAACCTCTATTCCTCTCTTGATATATTATATCAACGTCTCATACTCGTAAACCGTCTTTCGATGGGGACAATACCTAGTGCACGAGGATGTTGCGGCCATGTTGTCCAAAGCGATATTTGTAAGTTGTTTTGGGAAAATTGGAAAAAACTTGATTTAAGGTTTTGGGTACTCAAAAATAACCAATTCATTTGAAATATTTATCGTATTCGAATGTTCAACATTCGTCCAAATTAACCCCGGTACCTTAGTATTTAAAGCTTTACTTGTATCTCACTCCAGTCCAACGAGTTCAATTGGCCTGTCGGCTGTATGTAGTTCGTAACGATATGGCACAGGAAGTAGACTCATAAACATCAGATCATCGAATTCGTGATTCGCTTACTGATATGTAAGTGAATGAATGAGTGAGGTTGAATGGATGTTGGTTTGTTTACGTGAGGGTGTCTACATATGCGTATGGGCGCGTGCTTGGGTTGTATCTACATGTATGAAAATAATAATGCAAGTAATTTATAAACTCTTAGAACCTGATCCTGGTGTTATTCAGGAGCAATAATAAATTCATAATAACAATATAAATTCACAAACTCTAATATCTGACTTCATCAGTTACCAACTTCAAACAAATGAGAAAAACAAAATGTTTCATTCAATATCGTTAATGACCCTCTGGTAGGCATGCCTTAAAAAAAAACAACAAAAAAAAAAGACAAAGATATGTGTGTGAATGTGTACGAATATTATATATATTATGTAGGACTAAAAATATTATATAAGGCCAACACTTTGCAATGCAATCTTGTATGCTATGATAAAATAATGACATGCATAAAGATATTCCTGAAGGGAAGTGCTGCTATGTTACTTGAATAGATAGATATGCGATGGTGTAGGATACATATTAAAGAGAGTGTTTTTGTATTCCGAAGCAGTGTAATGTTTAGAGGATTGAGACTCCATTTTCTACCATCAGAACCTTATTTTATTTTTAGAACCATGGCCACCCGTGAAACGGAGAATTAATGTACGAAAAAAGTACAAATAAACTCACAACAATGGCGATTAAACATAAACTTATTTCTTTTTCTCTTTTTTTTCTAATGAATTTCAAGTATCATTCTACAAATAAAGGAACGTAACGCGAAACAATGTAAAACCAATAAGGAAAATTAGCTGGGGAACGTTGCAAATTGCTATAGATCGCAACTTGAAGGCTGAAGAGGTGCAAAAAATATAAGAAGACGTACTTTGTGACACTTGTGGCTTCAGTGAACTTTGGAGGAAGTATATTGAATATCCACTCGCATGATAAAAACGTTAGATTCCCCACGTACAATTATATGTAACTGGAAGCCAAAAACTTAAGTGAGTCGTCTTTTTTCGCTCAAATTTCGTTCAAAAACAACGTTCCATTATACGGATTCCCCTTGTTAACGAAGTTGCCATTCTAAATTAGGCAAAGTATTTTGGTACCAAAATTCATCAAAATCTGACCATATTTAGGGTAGCTAGAGGGTATACGGAGAAAAATGTGTATTTGTATATATATATATATATATATATATATATATATATATATATATATATAAATTTGAATTAATTTAGTGGCTTATTGGATCTGAAAAGTGGACATTTGTCATCGGCACCTCCGGATTTCGTCCTGAGCTCGCGAGTTTCTTCCCTATGGTCTAGAAGAGAGATAAGGATGAACAGAGGATAATACCTTAGGTACAATGGTAAATTAGATCTAGAATTCACGGAGAAAGTAATGTATAGCAGAGAATTCGACTCCTGGCAATAAACTGGTTTTCTTTGGATTGACTCATTTCTATGAAGCATTCTTCACAGATGGATACGAATTCGAGAGATTTTATACCAGGGGTGTGGTTATCAGGGGTGTATATAGGAAATAATATCGGGGAGGTGTACCGGGATATTGGGGGGGGGGATGGAATTGTTATAGTTAGCCAACTAAAACGCAATTACACCCAAAACAATTTTTTTCTGAACTAATGTTATTTAATTTATTTTTGAGTTTTTTATGACACATTTTTACCGATCAAATCAATATTTCGGGAGGGGCTGCAGCCCCCCCAGCTCTACCCCAACATATACGCCCACGATAGTTATGTATCCAGACAATGTACATAGACAGACTAGAGACTTGTTCATTAGTTACTAAATTTGATTGAAATTGCAATATATACTTGTACAGTTATAATTTTGCATTGTGAAACAAAAAGAAAGAAAGAGGAAACGCTCCCCAGTGGCATGAAATGTTTGCTGCGTAGGTTTTTTTCAGCCTCGATTTAGTTTCCACATCATCTGAAGACCATTTAAATTTTCTTCGATTGTAATTATGTTTTCTGTACATCTTTTATAAATACTGCCCACAAATTCGCTGCGAATGAAATTCTCTTAACAAATGTTTTTCTGTAGGCTCCATTTTGATATCACTAATACGAAAATGGAAATATTTCTACACGGCTTACAAAGAATAATTGGAAACGATGACTCGCTAAACGTTACACTACTAAATATTGCGCAACATTATCAAAGTGTCTCCCACTTCAAATGGGAGAGCAATGTTCTGCGATTGTGCTCCGAGCTCTAGACATTCTCAGGATAAAAGAATCAATCGACTTTATAGCTTGTGTGGAAAAGCTTTAACGAAAGCGTGTTAAATTCCGCTAGAAAAATGTCTAGTAAGTCATTTTACCATATTATTATATGGTGTGGATAAGAAGTGCGAATTTCGATTGTCGCAGGCTGATTTGTTTTTAACCAATGGCCTTGCTGAAAATAGTTTCCCGTTCCAATTTGGATTTTTGTAGATCTTGGAAACCAGTATAGTGTTCGAGTTTTATGATGTAAAATAAGATCAGTGGCGGCTAAAGGGGTGGGCTTGGGGGGCTTAGCCCCCCAGAATGAAAATACACAATATTTTTCGATTAAGTTAGAACAATTAAATGTTTAGGCAAAATAATAGTAATAAGTTCTAAATAATGTATGTTCTTAGTTTATCAAATACTTCCTTAATGTTCTCCCAGTGCCTGGTTATAAAAATTTGATTCTACAACCCCAGTCACGGCGGTAAGCCCACACTAAATTTGCCCCCCCCCCCCCTAAAATGTTTGTCTAGCCTCTCCAAAAATGCTTGTCTAGAGCCGCCTATGAATAAGATGCACTAAGCAGATCCTCCGAATGTGAAAGGATATGATAATAATAGTGATGATAAAATACTGTGAATAAATTAGAAAAAAGTCCGTCACACAGGAGCTGCATAACTAAGCACTTCCCTCCAAAATTTGGTTAGTGTAGACTGCTTTCCAGAATAATTTGCTTGAAATATCCTATATAAATAAAATAAAAACATGAATAGTTCTCTTTTACTTTTGTAATGAGTAACTGTTTAATTATTAATTTTGTAATTAATTTGCTTCTAGAGTTATGTTTACACATGATCCCTACTACACTACTTAAAAAAATACAAAAACACTTCATATATTCGTCTTTTGATCTGACGCAGGAACAGGATACAGTCCCCCTAGTGGTAGAAAGCGCTCCTTGCGGTGGCCTAGCGAACCTACGTCTGGCGGGCTATTCTATTGAAATAAATTACAAAGTAAACCCGCTTTCCGATTGACCGATTTAGCTCATTATTACAACAGTTCTTTCTCATGATTTACGCATGACGAGTACCGTGTTTCGTTACAATACAGCAGAAATTACGACCGGTATGAGTATATTAGTACTTTAGGTCCAGAGTAACCCCCCCCCCTCGAAATAACCCGATTTAGTTTATTTTTACAAACCATTTTTCTCTGTTGATTACCACCACGAATACAGAGTTTCGTTGAAATGTAACAAAAATTACGGCTAGTAGTGGCAAATTGGTAATGTGGGGCTGGAGTAGACCCCCCTCCTAATGAACCGATTTAGTTTATTTTTACAAAGTATTTCTCTTTTTAGTTCAACATAACGAATACCCAGTTTCGTTGAAATGTAACAAAAACTACGGTTGGCATGGTCAAATTAGTCTTTTGGGTCCGGGGTAAACCCCCCCTCCCGGTGGACCGATTTTGGTGGTTAACGAACTCGTTCAATCCTTATTGAGCTAATTGAACGCTATATACCATGTTTCGTGAAGAAAAAACAAAAACTCTGGCCGCTATCGTGTTAAGAGACACACACACACATATATATATGCACTTATATAAATTTTAACGGGGGTCATTTTCGGTGTCTACTAGGTAGGATCGATAAAGATTTGAAGAAATTTTTCAAAAATTCCGTCATGAGTATAACCTCAATAGCTACTTTCCTTCGGAGGAAAGTGCTAAAAATGAGGAATTTTATAAACAAAATATACCAATATTAGAAACTATTGTCCTTCAATCTCATAAAATGAATACATGTGATATTTGAGTGAAAATTGCTGAAAGTACTAGAATCATACAATAGAAAAAATAAAAGATAATCAATCAAAGTTCCAATTTGTTGTCGAAGTAAATAAATAATTGATACATTTATTTTTAAAAAATATCCTGAACGGCAGAATGAATGCAGTCAATGACGTACCTCAAGTGATGATTACAGACAAAATAAACAAATAAGGATGTAGTGTGTCCAGATAGAAAATGTACGTAGAACGTACTTAGTGTTTCTCTGAATAATTCAGGAAAACGCGACGGAAAAAAATCCATTTGAAGTGGAATTTTAACAGAAAATAATTAAATTAGATTAGATTTCAGCTGACTAAACCCACCGCCTTTGCGGGGTGCATGTCGGCCATTGTCCTATTGTGCGAGTCCTACAGCTGGTCAGGCTTACCTTAAACTCCTCATGAATCTCAGATACTGCCCCTCTTCCTGATTTCGTCCTCATCAAGGCTACCAAAGTATAGGAACCGCCTCTTTACTAATGCTACACATTCAAATGTAACAAGCTGAGGTGTCTCATACCTATCTTTGCATCATCTGCAGACTGGTGGCGACATCATCTTCATGACGAACAAATGTTTGTTCGGGGTACATTGGCCCGAAACCTTTGCTACTATCTGCCTCAAATCTGTTCTGGCTATAACCGTGAAAATTTTCTTCTTGCCTAATTTCTTAAGGTCTATGTAGCAATTCGTGTTCGGGATTTTCTGCTCTTCCCAATGTTCGCCAAACTTCATTGTGCCTCTTCATACTATTGTCATTTTAGCAATGGCCTTGAAAATGATACAACCAAAAGAAATCAGTCCCGTAACAGGCCACGAGGGCCCAGAGGTTCACACACTATATAGATATCTGATTCATTATCAAACGGCACACTAGAGGGAAATCGTGGTCAGTACTAAGCTCCGGCCGCCTGATTTTCCCCTTTACAGTTACACATATACATATTAGACATGCGCGCCGCGCCGGCGCCGCTACGCCACGCCGGGTTTTGAGTGGCGCGCCGCCGCCGAGCCTAGTCAGTCGGCGCGCCGATTTCGTTGGCAATACTGGACGAAAGGGTGTAGTAGGTGGGTGAGGGGAGGAAAACAGCGAGTGTACTGCGTGATGACCTGCCGCCATTTTTGGCTTACCTTCTCTTCGAGTAAACGCTTTTATGTTGTGATATTTGATTGGAAAATAGCACTCTTGGGGAGATATTTTGAAAACCTCGCAATTGAAGAGAAAAACAAAAGTCTGACTTGCAGGAACTGCGCCATCTTAGCGCGGTTCCGTTCATATCCCTAGTGTCATTAGCTAAGTAGTAGAAGCAGTTGTTGGTAGGTTCAGATCTTTCGTGAAAAATTTAAAATGAATCTCAAAGAGAATGAAGATTTAAGGCTCCAAAACAGGAAACTGATAGTATTCTAAGCGGAAATGACTCCCCCTACCTTCTCAAGGTTTGCCAAGGGAAACGCTATTACCAATACGTTTCTCATTTTCATACCTTATTTTATTGAAATATTAATTTTACTATTAAATGCGATTGAAAAAACAATAACCAATTAAAACGTTTGGCAAATGACAAAACCCTGTTGAAAAAAAACAAAACTAACAATTTTGAAGTTTGAAGCATCTATTTCTCGGATTGACATCGCCCCATCAAAAATTACATCTGAACCTTTTTTGTAAAGAATTTAGTGAGCTTTCGAATTTCCACGTTCCACTTACCACGATTTCCCCCCGTTTTCGAGATATATAAGATATGCGAAAATCCCAAAACCTTTCAAGTCTGTTAATGAAATATTTTATTTCTTGTACTTCCTTAACTCCAAACGGAACCAAAATGTATCTACCTTAGTTTAGATGAATATGAAACGTCTGGACCAAGTTTCAACTATATTAATCGTTTATGAGTACCCAAACTGAAAATTACTTTGGAAAACGAGGTGTTTTAATGTTTCTCAAAACGGGTACAGATATCGCTTTAAAATGGTTTTATTCGTTGTTCTACATTAAGAAATCTATAAAACGAGTACCTGCAAGCATATGAACTCGAAAACGTGAACGTTACGATTTTTGTGCGCGAATTTCGCTCCAAAAACCAACTTCCGGTTAACAGATGCTGCTGGTTTACGAATTCGACCTTTCAAATTAAGAAAAATATTTTTGTACCAAATTTCATCAAAATCGGACCATTTTTGAGACATCAGGAGCGCGAACTGCGTCATCTTAGCGCAATTACGCTCATATCTCTAGTTAAGTTAAGGATACATACAGTTATTGGTAGGTTTTGATGTACTGTTAAGAATATAAAATAAAATCTCAAACAGAAGGATGTTTACGGCGCAACAACGATCACCCTGCGAAAACTCTAAGTTTCTCATTTTCTTACTTCCTTTTACGAAAAGACTAATTTTACTGATAATTTCAATTTAAAACAATCAATTAAAAAGTGAGATAAACAAACCGACCCCCCCCCCTACAAAAGAACAATACAAATGCTTTCGAAGTTTTAAGCCCTTATTTCTCCGATTGACATCACCCCATCGAAAATGTCCCTAGAACCATTTTTGTAGAGATATTTTGTAGCGAAGAGACATATATATATATATATATATATATATATATATATATATATATATATATATATATATATATATATATATATATATATATATATATATATGCTTGCCATACGTCCCGGTACTTGTCTCTTGTCTCTGGTCTACCCGGGTTTATCAATGTTCCGGAAACGGCTGTAAGATGTATAAAGTAATGGATTTAGTTTTTAAGAATCATTTATGAATTGTTTACTTTTCTACAATGAATGCAGGGCCAATGAAATGAGAACGATTGTAACTGTAATCAGAGAGCAAACGCAAGAACTAGCAAAAATAAGTAGCAAAAGGGGTCTCCCGTGGTCTAATGGCTAGCACCTTTTTTATTTTAACAAAACGGGGAGACCAACAATTTAGTGGTCCAGAGCCCCCACTCCTGTTACTCGCTGCGCTTAATAAAAAGGCTTAAAACTCACCATTTTGCTTCTAATTTTTACCATTTTTATCCCCCCCCCCGGTATGCTCTTCTCATATTAATGTGTCCCCGGTCTCACTCACCAAAAATATGGCAAGCCTATATATATATGGGGGATGAAGAACTGAATTGTACAAAAAAAAAAAAAAAAAAAAAAAAAAAAAAAAAAAAAAAAAAAAAAACATTTCTCATTTGAGGAGAGAAAACACGCTTTGGTTTCCCTACATAAACCCCCAAAAAACCTTCACATTGAAAAAAAAAGTTGGACATGTTCTGCTTTCTTAAAAAAGAAATTAAATCTATTAATAAATGGAATAACCTTATTAACAGAGCTTCTAGGTGTCATATGGTGTAATTTAAAAAAAAAAAATAATAATAAAAATAAGAATGATAATTACTTTTAAAGTAATCATTTCGTAATAAAAACTAGCTGGGAGCCTTATGGTAAAAATTACCTGATCTACATTATTAAAGAGCCACACATTCTGGCACAGCTATAAACCCATAAATTAAGGCCCCAAAAGTCAAGGGGGCCAAGTGACATTTTTGAAAAAAAAATAAATAAAAAAAAAAAAAAATACATTTCACATTTGAGGACCCCAGAGGCCAAGGGGTCTAAGTAACGAACTCAATGTTTTGAGTCAATATTAAACGTATTTGGTAATAACAGGAAATAGATTTAAAGATTTAAATAGATAAAGGTCCGATCATACTAGACGAACCCTTCGGTCCTCAGCAGTTTATTATCGATGATACAAAATAGGTACATCATCCGGCTTATGAATAATATTCAAGAGAATCCGCACATAGACCCCTCAATTTCCTTCTGGACTTAATATTAATAAAGTGACAGTACTCAAGAGAACACATGTTAGGTGGCAGTAACTGTAAAAAAAAAAAATCACTTGGACCTCTTTACCGCCCAGAAGACTACGTTGTTCACAACCCATTCCTGTTTCTAACTCATTTTTTTTTTTTTTCAAAAATGTCACTTCGACCCCTTGACTTTTGGGGCCTTGATTTATGGGTTTATAGCTGTACCAGGATGTGTGGCTCTTTAATAATGTAGATCCGGTCATTTTTACCATAAGGCTCCCAGCTAGTTTTTATTACCAAATGATTACTTTAAAAGTAATTATCATTCTTATTTTTATTATTATGTTTTTTTTTTAAATTACACCATATGACACCTAGAAGCTCTGTTAATAAGGTTATTCCATTTATTAATAGGTTTAATTTCTTTTTTAAGAAAGCAGAAAATGTCCAACTTTTTTTTTCAATATGAAGGTTTTTTGGGGGTTTATGTAGGGAAACCAAAGCGTGTTTTCTCTATGCAGTACCTAAAAGACCATCATAGGAAACTCTTCTAAATTGTATAATTGATTGTATGATTGAATGAATGTGCTATACTAAGGGGTAAAGAAAATATAAAAACCTACGTATGGATGTTTACAACGGGTTTCCTGATAGTGGAGTTCTAAAGCAGAAAATGTCAGGACCTTCCAGCCGGAACCTTGACATTAAACTCTTCCGGACTGACAACAAAGGACATCAACACCGTGCCGTTAGGTTAACAAGCTCAACTGTAAAGACCACTTGTTGACCACGCAAAATACCGTACCAGAATAGCGTACTTGAGCTCTGACACCTGTAGCTTCTTCCAGCTCTTGTTTACATTGGAGATGTGTAAATTACTCTTACACATTTTTAGTAATGCGTTAGATAAAATTGTGAATAATGAAAGAATTTTTTATGCATTAATAATTACAAAAAGCTACTGGAAAATAAAAAAAAAATCAAAGAACTTATGAGACTCAATTAGATTTAAATTTACGTTATTAATTTGTAGTGAAATGATAAATATTCCTGCTGATATACCGCTGAACTATCTTTGAGAGTCCCAACGAGGACTCCTTCACCCATCCTAATATACATATACGTGCAGGAACTAATCTTTCTGTCACTTAAGAGGATCTTAAAATGTCAATTTCCTTAAAAGGTCGTGCGAGTTGTATTGCAATTCTTAGATTTCTAAAGAATGCATTAAGCACCAAAATATTTTATTAGTGCATTATCATTTCGTGAAGACTGGCCGTTCTTCACAGGAGCCTTCCTCGCTGAGGAGCTACCGAGGAAGGACAAAGGTTTGCTAAGAAAGTTTAGGATATATGTCATTTGGTATACACAATAGCAAAACCAATCGGCCACAGTTTTTCTATACTACTTTTGACGAACAAATTGGGACAATTAAAGTAACCCAGCATAAAAGGGGTGAAGACTATATACATTTCCCATATTAAATTATTAATTTAATTATTGACCCTCTGACAAAATGGAACACATTTAAGATTAATTGAGAAAGTAATAGGTTTTATGATTATGTTAACATGAGGGGTTGACTCTACATTAGAGAGAAATATATCATTCAACTGTGATTCAATGAATTTGGGGGAAATCAGAATTCTGTGTCTGATAGAATATGAAAAAATAGAAAATATTGAATCACAACCTAACGAATTCTAGAGTTAGTTGTTTACGAATTTGTATCAGCTGATGCACTTTTGATAGAATATTTCGTGGTATTTCGTTTCCTCAGGTGTACTATGTATGTTTTGGACGAACGGAATAGAAAGTTGGACCATCGGTTTCATTTTGAATGTAATTATGATATGAGTCATTATGTCTCCCTCCTTCCAGCAATCACTCCGCTCTACAGGTTTATAATTAAAATCAGATTTGATGATTTTAATATAAAACATAAAGTCGTCCTTGTAGAATAGCTTGGTTGAACTTACGTTTGATTTTCGGTTGCTTGAGCCTACAACCGATCCAAAACCCGCAGCCTGGAACTAGATACCGTGTAAAACCCCAACAGCTGACTGAGTTCACGACATTTCCCTGAGAGCTGTGTGAAAGTCCAAATCCCCTCCACAGACCACTTGCACAACCCGGGCATAACGGGCCCCTGCACCGCAACGGGATTTGTAATATCCCATTTCTAGGGATGGGTTGGAATCGGATGCATTAAATAACTCAACACTCGCCGTTAAATGGTAACAGGTCTTTTCAAGAAATACTGGACACTACGACATTCTCACATATTTTCACGTATTCACATATTTTAAGATGTATTGAGCATGCAAATGTTTGAGCAAAAGAGATTAATTTGGAACCAAAATTGTTATCAGGGTTTAATAAATTTCCAGTATCTCAAACCTATAAAACAGCTTTATTGAAGGACAAGGATTTACTTTTTGTACCCTAAAGACACTGGAAGTTCTTAAATGTAGTTCAGTAGATTTATTAGTAATTCTGACATAATTATTCAAGCTTTTATTAAAATATTTATTTTCTCTTTTTTTGTTATTATGGAATGAAATAAGTATTTCTATAACTTAGGTTTTTCCCAAATTGTGTGTTTTGTGTTTAAATTGTTATTTATTATAAAAAAATGTTTCCATTAGTCTATTGTTCTGAAAAAATACACAACTTATGATGCAAAGGGAAATACTCCGTTGACAGGCATGGAACTGATAACAATGCGGCGTGAAAGCGTAACGACTTACTTCCTTCTTCGTTCTTTGTTGTTTGTACTAAGAAAATGCTATAATATAGAGAAACAACGAATTACTTTGTTTTTAGAGAACGTGTTTTTAAAAAATGAACTACCTTTATAGTAAATATTTTTTTCATTCATCAGAGCAGGAAATAATTTAAGAGTTAGCTTAGAGCTGACGAATAGGAGAAACTTGATTCAACGAAAACTATGAAATGGCCTAATGTTTGGCCAAAACCATAAATCTCACATCCAAAAGGTTTTCGGCATCCAAGTTTCTCATTTCATTACCTGCCTCAATAATCTCTATCTTGTGGCTTTAATATTGCCTTCAATAGGTTCTTTCAAGTGATCCAATATCCCATGATGTAAGGGATGGGTGATTTGGAACTAAAGTATCAAGAAATACGCATTAAAGAGACCATAGGATATCAGGTCCTAGAATTCAGGAGAAATAGCAAATCTCGGAATCCGGATGCTGGGGAAATCGAAATAAAAGTTCTGAAAGTGCATCAGGATATCAAGAACGAATGTTTACTCTATGGAATGCTCATTAATAACTTGATTGAAAAAAGTAGGCAATTGAAATTCAATGTTGTAATTTTAATTTACACGGGTGATTTATGGGTAACAAAATGCTAGGGGGGGGGGAGTTTCAGACCCGGAATTCACTCTTGAAATCGGTCATTGAATCTTCCATGGATGATGGTGCTATTCACTTTAACTTGAAACTGTGAGAGACCTAAAGGCGATCCAGAGAAACAAGGCAAAGCGTCGTGTTACCTACATCTTTCTGACTCAGAAAATAAAATAAAAAAAAAGGAGATTTTTCAGATTCGCCCTTTCTCTTCCAAGGTCTTGATATTTAGTAAATGTAATTTGAATTTTATTTTTTTCATTGAATAAATTCAATTAAAACCTGTGAAGACCAAATGCTTTTCTTACAGGCTTCCCAAGATTTGTTATTCTAAGAAATGTGGCGAAATATGGGTTTATACGTTCCCATAGGTTCTCCCAAAATTAATACGCTAAAAAAACAAGTAATAACTTTCATCCAAAATTTAAAAATTGCTAAACTTGTTTCATCGTTAAACAAGTTTAACAAATGTTCATATTAGGGAAATTAGAGTAAGACGGACATATTATAATGTCAAAAATCTTGTTTTCCTTGGAGATTTCCCTGTAAAATGCTATGGATTATAAAATCATTTAGTCGTCAACTTTTTAAATGTTTATTTTAGTTAGGTAATTAAAATTTGTAAGAGTTAAATTAGTTGAGCAATATATTAATCAACATATTAAGAGTTTCTACTAGTTTTCCCAATCATAGACGGGGTAAGGACATCCATCTAAAAGGATAGCGTTCTTGCTTGCTTTATTTTCATTTATTTATTTATTATCTACATTTACTAGCGAATTCCTCAGGAAATATAGTGTGAGAAAAGGCTAGCCATTGTTCCCGGTACACCGATGTTTATCTTGCCGCCAATCACCTTCCTAGAATGGTTCCCAAGAATTCCTAGAGAACCAGACACTGCCAAGAATAAAAGACCAAAAGGAACGCTAATGAACTGGCAGCTATTCTCTTAATGACTTGTCATTACTGATTCCCTCCTGATATGAATTTATAGGACTGTCTTGAAAGCAAATGAGTGGCGTCACCGATGGCGAATTCCTCTACGCACATTGTTTTGTGATTTTATGCTTGTGTATGGGAGGAAAAGCCCTTCCTTTGTAGCCTAGCGTGGAGCTATGCTCCAACTATTTCGTACCACGTAGTAGTAAATGGCGCTAAATTGTATCACTTCGTAAAAACGATTGTATAATTTGTGTTATTTTATTTGTAATATAAATTTTTGTGGTAACACTTCATTCATTATTGCCATTATAAAACCGTTAATTAATACGGGGATCACAGAATTTAAATAAACAAAAACAATACAATCAATAAAAATAATATATTATGATTCCTTGCCGCGCCGGAGGTTCCCCCAACGTCACGACTAACCGTCATACCACCTTCAACACTGCAATTGATAAGCCGTTAAATAAAAAAAATAATAACAAATACCTGTTTAACATTAGTGTTCCCGGTAATATCATCGGAACAGCTCAATTAAAAATAATTGAGGTAAGTATGCGTAAATCGAAAAATTCCTGGAACATGTTTTTTAAATATAAAAAAAATCGGAAAAATTGCGGTTGTTTTTGTACTTTTACTTATAACTCGGAACGTATTCACGCTATCGACCTTCCCAATGAGTCAAAATATTTATATTTTAAATTAATTAAAATTAACACCCTGCCTTGCAAAATAGCAATAAGAATGTTAAAAAATTGACATTTTTTATATAATTTGTTTCGTCATTTTAAAATGCAACTAGGACTTTCATATTTTAGAAAGAAAATGGTGGTTATTTAATAAAACAACCTGGGGTCTCCCGTGGTCTAGTGGCTAGCGCCTTAGATTCATAAGCGGGAGATGGTGGGTTCGATCCCCACCGGCGACAGAAATTTTCCCATCTCATGGCTCGCTGAGAAAATTCCTGGCTGCACCCTGGATGTCGGCGCTAATGGCCGAGATTTGTCGATGCGCCGTTAAAAAAAAAAAAAAAAAAAAAAAAAAAAAAAAAAAAAAAAAAAAAAATATATATATATATATATATATATATATATAACAACCTACCAAATTTTGTTTGAGTAGGATTGATAAAAAATGCCTCTAGTGTATGTAATATCGGAGTTATAAAGAGCACAAAAAAAAAAAAATGTTTAAGGAATTTTTTTAATTACTGAAAATTATACTTATTTGAGTACTGAAGACACTTCCGCATAATTAGCACACCACCTGTCAAATTCCAACCCAAAACACATGCGCCCTGGACTACTAAGTCAAACGGCTAATTTTAAAAGTGCTTAAAAAAAAAAAAAAAAAAAAAAAAAAAAAGACATGTCGATAACCGGTTTTTCGATCATCGATTGTATAAAAGTACACCTTTACTGTGGAACAATATTAATGAAAATAATTTTTGAGAATTGTATAAACATTACTAATTAAAATAAACTAACCCCAGAGATTATTTAATGAAACTATTTTTTTATAATTAATCGGGAAAAAACATAGCCAGGATTTCCGAATACTAAAAGATTGTACAATATTTTTCAAAATCATTTAGTAAGCTCAAAATATTTTGTAATGCAATTTGGTTGTTCAAATATAACTAAATTTAAAAATATGCAGTAGTTTGTAAATTCTTTGTAAATTAAAGGGGAATGAAATAGATAGTAAAAACCTTCTACTAGAACAAATTACACAGCCGAAAATAAATTTAGTTTTAGAAACATGTTTAAAGTTGTATTCTGAGATAACTCAAAATTGTAATATCAAATTTATAAAAAAAAAAAAAAAAAAAAAAAAAAAAAAAAAAAAAAAAAAAAAAAAAAAAAAAAATACAAAAATCTTCCCAAAAGTCAGGAAATAAACATGATAATTTAAATTTCGAAAATATTTCATTTCTGAATGGGTGGTAAATTTATCGGATTATATTATTCCAGAAGAACAATTAAAATTGTTATCTCTTAGTTTTTTTTTTTTTTTTTTTTTTTTTTTTTTTTTTTTTTTTTTTTTTTTTTTTTTTTACGGCGCATCTACATCTAGGTCATTAGCGCCGACATCCAGGGTGCAGCGAGGAATTTTACCAGCGAGCCGTGGGATGATAAAATTCCTGCCGGAGGTTGGGAATCGAAGCCACCATCTCCCGCTTATGAATCCAAGGCGCTAGCCATTAGACCACGGGAGACCCCTTGTTATCTCTTAGTGACTGATTTAATATTTTAAAACCGAAATTTCGTAAGTAGTATGAAATAGATGGCAGAAAACAGCGAGATTGGTGTGGATACTAAAGGAACTGCTGGGAAAAACGTTTCTAGGTTATTTCTATGATTTATTCCTTTTTAAGCCCGCCATTATTGATAATGTTTCGTGTATGACCAATTAGGAGCTAGCGTACCGTCCAGTGTTAGGCATAATACAGGTTATGAAACGTGTATGTGGCGACGTATATGTGGCGGCCTCGAAAAAGAAGGCCTTCCGCCATTCATGAATTAGGTATAAGTAGCGACATTCTTAGCTATAGTGCGTGAGCTCGGTGACCAACAACAGAAGCATTTCCAGCTTTTATCAAGGACATATCGTCGATACAAAAGCAAACTAACGAATATGAAAATCAACACTTTTCAGAGTGGAAAAGTATTTATTCATCACTTTTTTTTTGGACAGTCAAATATTCGGCAGATTTAACCTTTTGATAGTGGAATACTTTCCCTTTAATAGAGTGAAGTCAGATTGAAGAATTTGTCGTAAATAAGTCCAGCAGAAATGATTAAAGATGGACAATGAAAGATGCATTTTTTCATATTCGTTAGTTTGCTTTTGTATCGACGATATTAACACTTGTATAATGGATTGTAGTCTTTATCTTCAGATCGATATTTGTTCTAACTCTTACTAGCATAGGTTAATTATAACAGTTCCAAACAAATTCAGAGTTGTTAAAACAATCCACTATATATTTGTCAAATACCACTCACTCGCGCACTGACCTATCATCGCCCAGCCCAATCCACTTGACAGAAAAATTTGAAATTTTGTATGGATGTAAATACTCGCGAAGAAATTTTTTTTTGATATTCAAATTTTTAAGTACCTTTAGAGGGGTTTGAATTTTAAAGAGTTGTTAAAGTTGTTTTTAAAGAGTTGCTAGGACGACAACAGGTCAGCTGTTACTGTACTTTATCTATTTCATAATATTATTTTTATTAAGGCTAATAGTGTAAATAATTTAAAACCACCAAAATTTCGGTATAAATTTTAGTTATTTTTTACACAAGAGTTCTTCATCTTGCGGTAATCAAAATCAAAGACTAAAAATATTGGAGGATTTTGATTTCCTAGAAACGTAGCACTCTCTCTAAAACAGTTGTAACCATAGTGATGGCCTATGATTTTTGTTTAACTTGAAACTCACATTAAAAACGGTTTTATGTTAAAGCTATTATTGAATAATGCCTATATTATTTACCTGAAATGTCAGAAGCATCCAGAAGAAAGTACAGCTGAATGACTAAGATTATCTCTTCTGCAACTCACTTTGTCTTTTATCTTATCGTCGCCCGAACCAAAACTGAAAGTGAGTTATGCAAAATCCTTTCCCTGCTTTAATAAATACATCTTCAAACAGCTAACGCACCGCTACCAGATGTTAGTTTATTAAGGTACTGCTCCTTCTTAAAAGGTAATCGCGAAAATGACATTACATTTGTTGAAGACAAATTTTGGTTTCTTCCTTTACCTAAAATATTTTTATTAATATACTAGCGTCCATGTGGAATAGTGACTTTGGCCAGTTTTTTTTTATATATCTTTTGGGTTTTTGTTTTATTATAAACACCGTCGTTTGGGTATTTAAAAAAAAATTACTTTAGCTTTAGTAATGTTTCTCTATACATAATATTCGACGTATTGCCACCGGGGACCAAAGCACAATGGCCGCCAGAGCCACCCACATAGTCACATAAAGATGACTGAGTAAAAAACAGCTGGATAGTTAGAACAAGATGGATAGCTAGAAGAAAGAATAGATGGTTTATCAATTGTACGACGTGATTCTTTACATTGGCATAACGGTTTTTTATTTTTGAAGCGATTGACATGAAACAAATACTAAATGTTAAGTAAAGCTTACCTCCATATATATGTGAAAAACGCATCTAAATTGGATGAGCCGTTTCTGAGATTAGCCTCCACAAACGCACAGACAAACAGATAAAAATTCTAACAACCATTCTTCTGATTAAGGCCCCTAATAATATTTTTTCTCATAAAATTCCATGTACAGACAGTAATCCGTTACATTTTTATTATAAGTAGGTATAGATTTATTTATTTTTTATTTGTAACGTACGAAAATCTGGGCTATTAGCGCCAGGCTAAACTACAAGCTGCTACCAATTTTCAATGCCAACATCACGTGGACTGTAACCCATTCGGCTACTTGCCACGCTCGGCAAGTTAAAACACGGTTAGTTGCTTAACTTCGGTGATCAACGGGGACCGGTGCGTTCAACTGGCTATGGCCGTTGGCGTTTATATTATTTATTTATTTATTTATTAATGTTTACGCAACTTTGGCAACAAACATTTTGAGAATAATAATAAAGAATCCATAATTTTCTTGAGGTAATATGATGTAGTAGCGTTAATGTAGGTATTACAAGTTTTCAGTTATATTAATCATATGTGAAATGTGTTTGAATGTAAGTGATATGTGTGGGCTCAAGTAGATAGTAATAATAAGTAAAGATTTTGGTAGTGAGTTCATGTCGTAAGTCCAGTAGTTCTATCTTATCCAAATGTTATTAGGTTAGTATGGTATTCTGTCGATACGTTTTTCTTACTTAACAAATCTACAAAAATTGAGACTTGTAGTATAAGTTTTACTAGATGGTATACATATCAGTTTTATATAGTCATTCGAAACTGATAAGGATTAATTTTTAAATTTTGAAAAGTAATTATATGTTGTCATATTGTTTAATTTGTTTTAGGTATTGCAGTGTTTTTTCTATTTATTGGCTGCTGTCACTGAGTAAGGTAGTCAAGCTGTACGGTAGGTCAATGTTTTGTCTAAGTCTGCATTCAGTTAGTAAGTGTTTTATAGTTAATGTCGTGTTGCAATATTGGCACTTTGGTGCGTTCTGTTTTGTCATGAGGTGTGAATGAGTAATACGTGAGTGGCCTATTCTTAAACGACAAAGAACTACTTCCTCTCTTCTATTGCCTCTTTTGCTTGAGGTCCATTCACGTATTGTATTTTTGATGTCTCGTAATTTGTTTTCTGTCGTGTAACACCAAGCTTGTTGCCATTTTTGTACGACATATTTCTTCGCTTCAAGTTGCATATCTTGATACGTGACGTCCTGTTTGTCGAAGTGGTCCTGTTTGTTGGTGGCGTTTTTGGCAAGGTTGTCTACTGTAGTGCTCTCCTTTATATCAACATGTCCAGGGAGCCAATATATAGTGATTGGTTTGTTTAGTCTGTGTATCTGTTCGAAGATTTGTATAATTATAGGGTTATGGCTGTGGATATCCTGTAATGAGTATAGTGAGCTAAGTGAGTCCGTACATAATGTTATTCGGTCCGTATTTATGTCCTGAGCATTCTCCAGACCAAGTGCGATGGCTTGCAATTCAGCTGAGTAAGTGCTCGTCATGTTGGGTAGTTTAACCACAATATATTTTTCACCAACTACTGCAGCTGCACCAGTGCCTTCCTCGGTCTTCGATCGGTGTAGATGAATGTACTGTCTGTGTTATTTATTTGAAGTGTTTTGAATATGTTTTTGTATAAAAGTGAGGATGTGGGGTTAGATTTTTTATATTTTGTCAGGTTTAGGTCAAGTCTTATGTTCTGAAGAGTCCATGGTATGTATGTAGACGGAGGTTTGAGGAAGGGTGTGCTGTTTTGGATGTTGGAGTTATTTGAATAGTTCAATGTCCTGATTAGAAGAGGGCGTTGTTTAAATGGGTTCCTTTGATATTATTCCATAAAATTTTCTTCTATGTGAAGAGGAACACATGGAGTATTTAAAAATTTCATTTTTAAAGTAAATTTCAAACAGTTTATCATACGTCTGTATTCCAATGGCGATTCTCCACTCTCAGCAAAAAGACTTACAGTTGGGCTTGATCTAAAGGCTCCTGTTGCTATTCGTATACCAGTAGTGTGGATTGGGTCTAGTATTTTCAGTACACTGGGCTTGGCAGATGAGTATGCAACACTTCCATAGTCCAGTAGAGACCTGGTATATGTTCTGTATAGTGTTAGCATTACACTTCTGTCACCACCCCACTTCGTGTTGCAAAGAATCCTTAATAGATGTAAAGACTTTTTACATTTATCAACAAGACTTTGAAGGTGGGGCACCCAGGTTAATCTGTAGTCAAGGATAAGTCCTAAGAATTTAATGTTTCTAGACAATGGAATAGGTGTGTTGTATAATGTTAATTGTATTGGAGGTGTTTGTCTCTTTTTCGTGAATATAATACTCTGTGTTTTTCGTGTTGAAAAGTGTAGTCCGTTTGTTACACTCCATTTCTCGAGGTTATTTATTACACCTTGAAGTAATACTGCTCCTCGTTGTAAATCTTTAGTTCTGACATATATAAGAAAATCGTCAACATACAGGCTGTACTTCACTGGTAAGGCAATGTGCTGGCGGACAGTGTCCATGGCGATATTAAACACTGTAGTGCTGATTACACTCCCTTGAGGCGCTCCGTTGTCTTGTTGAAAAGGGTTGGAAAGAGAAACACTAACCTTCACCCAAAATGTTCTATTAGAAAGAAAACCCAGGACAAAATTGAAAAACTGCCATGAATGATCCATTCTAATAGTTTTGACAGTATAGTTCGTCGCCAAACCGTATCATAAGCCGTTTCGATATCAAATGACACAGCTATAATAGATTCCTTACAAAGAAATGCATTTAGTATTCCATTTTCTAGATTAACAATGTGGTCCATCGTCGAATGATTCGGTCTGAAACCGCATTGGTATTCTGAAAGAAATTGATTTTTCTCAAGGAACCATATTAGTCTTTTGTTTAGAATTCTTTCAAAAAGCTTAAAGATACAGCTAGCTAGAGCTATTGGTCTATAACTATTGGGTGCTTTACTGTCCTTGTTAGGTTTTTTAACTGGTATAACAATTGTCTCTTTCCAGACCTGAGGGTAGTTCCCAGTTTCGAAGGCTTTGTTGTACAATTTCAATAGGACTGACAGCCCTTGGCTAGGAAGATTTTTTAGCACTTTGTGGCAAATGCCATCATGTCCAGGAGAAGTACATTTTACGTGGGAAATGACATAGTTTAATTCTTGAATGGTTAATGGTTCATTAAGTGGGTGTTTGACAGTTGGAGTTTTAATAAGAGGGATGTTTTCTAAATTATATTTAGCTATTAAAGAGGTTAGTTATAGTCTATTATTACTGGAAATTTCGCTGAAATGTTTCCCCAAAATGTTAGCAATTGTCTCAGTGGAAGTTATTAAAATGTTGTGGTTCAATAATGCATTGATAGGTGGCTTATACTTTTTGTGAGTAATTTTATTTATCATAATCCAAATTGTTTTCAGTGGTGTATTTCGATTAATGGATGTAAGAAAGTCAATCCAACAATTCTTTTTGCTGATTTTTATTATGTATCGGGCTTTGGCTTTTTTAAGCTTGTAATCTTGCAAGAATGTGTGACATGGATTGTTATTAAACAATCGGAGTGCCTTTCTACGTTCGGCTATTGCTCTCTTACACTCAGCATTCCTCCAGGGAACAGGGTGTTTTTTGTAGGTGATAGGTGTTTTGGTCATTGATGCATCTGCTGCCAAAGTAATAAGTTCTGAGAATTTATCAAAGGTAGGAGTTGATAATTTGTCTAAATTAATTAAAAACGAATTTTGAAATTTTTCCCAATCGGCTTGTTTGACGTTATAACGAGAATTATTTTGGAAATTCATGGGTGGTGTATCTGGGGTTATAATTATTGGGAAGTGATCCAATTTATATTAGAATTCCTAATATTAAGCAAATTCTGGAGTATGACTTAAAAGAGAAGTAGAAACCGAATGAAATTAATTTTTAGCAGGTCAAAATGTTTTGTGTTACTCTAGGCTTTTCATTTCGTGATTTAGAATCAAGAAGTGTCTTAAGCTGGGCACTATTCCAGACAAAGCCCACCTGACTCAGAGCGGCGAGCCAAACAAGAAGAGTAGATCTACTTAAGTAAGATGAAAGTCGGAGAAACGGTTCTTAAATAGACTCATAAATAGAGAAAAGACACGTTATAAAAGAGCAGTAAAATAAAAAGAAGTGGACAACGGGAATGTCAGAACAGATCCCAGACTGGGCGTGACTTGATTAAAAATTTCTCGGGCGTAGAGGTTATAATGTCTGTGGTCAGGTCGCTAACCTCTAGAAATCTCTCGGAGGTCGTACATTCTCTTGTTCTTCAATGAGTGAAAAATACCTTCTAGCACCATTAACTCGAGAGGAGCAATTTCAAATAGAAAATACAGACAGGATTTTGAAGGATCTATTTTTTTTTACTTTTTATGAAAAGTGTATTTATACCAGAATATTTAAGATTAAGATGGCATCCTAGGGTTAATAAACCCTAAATAGGAGGATTACATACTCTTTCACAAGGATTCCATAATGTACTGCCTATCTGAAGCCTAGGCTCAGCATTAGATGAATTAGCTTGGCTTATTAAGGAGCTTAGAAGCTCCTTAGCCTAAATGGAAAGACGCCATAGAAGTAGTGAAACCGCAGGATCTGGCGAGTTAATGTTTGTAAAAAATAACAATTTAAAAGATGAGCCACTCGTTTACAACCTCCTATATAAATATTTATTACTTAACCCAATTGTTGCATTGACGAAGGCTTGTAAATCAAGCTGAAATCTTGATAAAAAATCATTTTGTTAATATTATTCAACTAATAAGAACAAACCCTTAACTTCACCCTTATCTCCACCTGTTGGCCATTAGATAATAAATATTTAAAAGGCTGGATATCAACGTTATGGTTATATAGTCGTCAATATATAGAAATATAGATAGTAAAAAGAATGTTGAATTTTTTTTTTTTTTTTTTTTTTTTTTTTTTTTTTTTTTTTTTTTTTTTTAAGTTTTTGGACATGAGTCAACCACATGGATCATGGATGCATCAGTTAGAAGACTCGCGTGATCTTATCTATTTCCAATTAGCTAATCTTGAGATTGCTAAATCTCCTATTATTGTTGGATGCTTAATAAATTTCTTATTAAAAACTTGCAGGAAACCGATCATGTAGAACACGTACATTGCGAAAACAAATGCGTTCCAAGGATAATTAAAGTGTCCCGAGGTAGTCCCAGTGACTAACGCCTTGGATTCTCATTCGGGAGATGGGGGGGAGGGGGGGTTCGATTCCCGCCTGCAACAGGTTGAATCTTTTCATTACAATGCCCGTTAAAAAGTTTCTCTGCTGCTTCATGATGTTTAGGAAGGGTGGCAACCTATGCAAAGCCCGGCGCTAATGGCCTAGACAATAAAGTTCTAAGAGCCTCTATTAGGGACGGTAAACGCTGATTTACTAAAGAACACTATACTTTTAGAATTATGTTTATTATGAATTACTAAAATGTGGCGGAATGTCAGTAATAAAAAATAAAAATAAAACGGTTATTTATGGTCCAAATCTTTTTTCACTGCTCTCTTCACTTGACTTAGCCGCGGTTGGTTTTAGGTTTAGTCTAATGGGCTGTCCTTAATGTTCTACTGATATGGGCAGAAATAATTTTAGTTAGAAGCTCCTGAAAAGCGCTATAATGGTGTGAAATATGTACTACAGTGAATATTTGGAGTACAACTGTTGTACTGATGAAGGCTTCTAAATCAAGCCGAAATCTCGATTATTTATTTATTTATTAGTTTTCAGAGACCCGTAATGCGGGTCTCTTTTTAAATCTCGATTAAAAAAGAAACAAAATCATTTTGTTAATATTATTCAACTGATGCGGAACACACCCTTGAAAACTTTATCCTATTCTCCAGAGCGATCTTTAATTTAAACGATTCGTATTTTGAATGAATGAATGAATGAATGAATGAATGAAAAGTTTTATTCTTATTCCGGGACAGAAGTCCCATAGGAATAATTTTGAAATTACAAAATAATTTTGAATTTTACGTATAAACTTAAAAACTTATAAATGCTATCAGTATCAGTATATAGTGTACAGCTTCAATATAGACTAGGGGTTGGGTAAAACTTGGAGGGATAGAAGGTGGTGGAAGAGTCGGGATTTAAAGGTTTCAAGGTTGGTAGAATGGCGGACAGACTGAGGTAAGGAATTCCATAGCGAGGTGGCACGGGTGACGAATGATTTTTCGAATATTGCTGTTCGGTGGGAAGGAATATAAAGATCGGAAGGACGAGATCGGGTGTTACGGGAGTGAACCGAGGATTTAAATTTAAGAAGTTGAAAAATATAAGAAGGTCTACGGGATTGAATTACTTGGTAAAGGACTGAGCCGAGGAAGTACTGACGACGATAAAGAGGGAATCTGGGGATCCCGAGGATAAAACGAATGAAACAGTTCATGAGGCGTTTCAGTTTTGCCTCGAGATCGCCAGAAAGTCCACCGTACACCAAACAACCATAGTCAAACTGGGGGAATAATAGGGAAGTTACGAGGAGTTGACGGGTCTTTGTTGGCAGGAGATGGCGGGAGAGGTTGAGCTGTCTCAGGATAAATATGGACCGACGGGAAATTTGGGAAATATGATTTTCCCAGGAAAGGTTCTGATCAAATATGATCCCAAGATTTTTAACTGATTTACAATATTTTATAGGGATGCTGTTAAGGTAAAGGGCTGGAAAAGGGGAAGTAGAACTTATGAGGGATTGGGAGCCTATAACAATGGCTTTGGATTTGTCTGGATTCAGGGAAAGCTTATTACCTGCAGCCCAAGCATTGATGTTGTTAAGATCTACTTGCAGCTTGTCTACAGCATCTCGTAGCAAAGAGGGCTTAAAGGATAGGTAGATTTGGGTATCGTCAGCGTAAAGATGAAACTTGGAATGAACTATGGAAAGAGGAAGATCATTGATGTAAACAGAAAATAGAGTTGGGGATAACGAGGAGCCCTGCGGTACACCACGGGAAAGAGGAAGAGGGCTAGAAGGATTGCTGACGGGGATGACCACGTATTGGGATCGATTGGATAGAAAGGATTGGAACCAGCTAATGGCACTGTTGGAAAAGGAAAGAGATTGGAGTTTGGTGAGGAGGATTTCTTCTCTGTCATGACGTAAGAGGGTATAGTTGGGAAGGGAAACTCGAGAGGAAGGGATAAAAGGTTTGAGCCAGGTTTCCGTAACAGCTATAATATGATGAAAATATTCGTTAAAATACAGGAGGAATTCATCATAGTGTGCAAGAAGGGATTGGGCGTTAACGTGACTGGATATCAGGACATTAGTCATGACGGGGATTTATGGAAAAATAAACTCAGGAAGAAGTTGTTGGGTGTGGAACTGATGGAAGAAAAAAGGAAGTGGATGGAACATACAATATACAAATACTAATTACATTCGAATAATTATAAAAACCAAAAACTAAATATTTACCAAAATAGCAATAATTAAAATCAAAATAATAATACTGACCAGTATAAAATAAGTAACAAAAATATCTGGATACTAAGTGAAAATTACCTCTGGCAGATGAATAAATATAATTTCTAATTATATAGCATATAAAAGTCCTTAATAAAAATATAAATATTAAATTTGTTTTAATGAAAAATAAAAGAAAATAAAAGGCTCTGTTAGGGGAAGAGATGAGGAGACTGATAAAATTGCGTCAAGGAAATACATCAAGATCTTCGGAACTGTTAACAATAACAACCGGATGACCATCACTTCGACGGCACTTGACTCGACCACCGCTAAACCAGAGGTACTTGATCTTGTCTGCAGATTTATTCTGTCTGGCCAACCAATAAAGGTGTTTATTTGTAGGAGTCATCGCTTCGCCGATGTAGATTCTGATGGAGTCGATGTCCGTCGAACCTAAGTTATTATGTAGCTCCTATTTTATGTATGGCGTTTCTTTGATGGACAGGTCTTATTTTTTTTTTTTTTTTTTTTATAATTTCACTGTTTTGGAACATTTCTTGTATACAGTATTAATAATTCGCCTTCGACCTGGTACGAAATCTTCACTTTCTAAAATACATGCACTGTTCCCTCCAACTAAGGGCTTTCGAATGGTCACCGTCCGCTAATCGCGATGGATCAACTGTTTTGGAGGTATTTAACAAAACATACCAAAAGCGTAAATACCCTAATAACTGTTTTCAAAACATAACAAAAATTTACTTATCTCAGTCAGCATAAATTGCAAAAATATAAACGATTCTTCAAGTCCCTCCATTATTATCAAACAGAAGAAAGGCACAAACTGGTTTCCTTCTTATTTTAAGGGGCGAATGCGCTAAACTTAAATCAAAATATAACAGTTTTAGTGACTTTAAAAAATGTAAATGAGTTACGAGTTACACTACAATACTACAGCTCATAACTCTACTCCAAAACGTCTCTCTCCTTTCTTCCATTTCGAATTTTTTTTTTTTCATATGGTTCTCTACTGTCAAAATCCTTTACGCGTTCCCAAATACGTACGTACTTATGAAGTAATTCTCTACCACAAAGCTCATATATATATATATATATATATATATATATATATATATATATAGACACATTTTAATTTTAGAAAATTAACTACTTTTACAGACCAAATACAAGCACCACGTATACTACAGCAGTCTTATTTAAAGACAACAAGAAGACTTTACTAAAAGTGGCTACCGGTCAAGACATGACCCGTTAAAAGTACAAATAATAAAAACCATTTGCGCTAATGGCCAAGATTTGTCGATGCGCCGTAAAAAAATAAAAAAATAAAAAAAATAAATAAAAACCATAACAAAAATGTTAAAATTTTAGTGGCTAAGGGAACATTCTGGAAATTAGGGAAATAAGTTGGCTGATAAGAAAAAATCAGTTTCAGAATAAGATAAAAGGTCAAAAACATAATGCAAGCTAAAAAGTTACAAAATATGGAAAAACGCAAGTTGGTCAGTCCACGGCATTTGTCTAAGGTAAGTGCTTAATACAAGTTATAGATAAATTTAAAATGTTTATCTTCCCAATAATACTACTTATTTTCGAATAATATAAAATACCATTGATTCAAACAAAAACAAAAAAAAAAATGTTGTTAAACACTGTCTCAATTACTGAAAAAAGTGGTTCCTAGTAATCCAATGGATCAATCAATTGGTTCCCAATGGATCTTTTTTTTTTATATTATATATATATATATATATATATATATATATATATACATATACATATATATATATACATATACAAATTAGATCTTTAGAAGCGTAGTTCCAATATGTGTCCCACGCAAAACCATCTGCATGCACCGATTTTGCTGTTGAATAAACTCGTTTATAAAGGAATGCAATATATTGTTTCGTGCCGAGAACCAGAAACGCATTAAGAGACAATAGAAACTCAGAAAGCGGTCATTTATCGGGTCGTATCTAGCTCTTTATCTTAGAAAAACAAACAATCCCTATTCATTGCTTATCAGAAGCAGAAAAGGTTGATTATTTGAAAATAAATCCGTCCTTCGTTTATAAGGAATTGGTCGATAGTGGTGGTAAAAAAAAATAATCTAAACAAACCCCTTTTGTAATATATTGTCGATATATTACAAAAGTCCGTCAGGAGCTGCAATAATAAGAACATTCCTCAGAAGGTAGTCTACGCTATATTAAAACCATGAATAGCTTTTTTTTTTCAGACATAATTCTTGGCCATTAGCGCCGACATCCAGGGTGCAGCCAGGGCCCTGAGATGAGAAAATTCCTGCCGCCGGTGGGGATCGAACCCACCATCTCCCGCTTATGAATCCAGCGCGCTAGCCACTAGACCACGGCAGACCCCAAAACATAAATAGTTTTGCTCTTTTAGCGCGGTTACTCCCTACCTCCATAGGGAGAACCCGATTATGAGGTTGACCTCACGACGCAATCCCGAAGTGCCGACTAGAAATTTTCTCGTTTCAGACCCCATAGATCACGAAAATATAGGTGGTTCAAATTTGTATATATATATATATATATATATATATATTTATATATATATATATATATATATATATATATATATATATATATATAAATGCTGGTCTGTTCGCGCTCTAGCAAGCTCAAAAATGGCCCGATTTTGATGAAATTTAGTACAAAAATCTGTCGTCTAATTTGAAAGGTCAAGTTCGTTGGCCAGCAGAATCCGCCCACTGGAAGATAGTGTTTGGGGCAAAATTCGCCCAAAAAAATCGTAACGCTTACGTTTTTGAGTTCATATGCTTGCAGGTACTTTTTTTTATAGGTTTCTTAACATAGGAAAACGAATGAAACCATTTTTAAGGCGATATCTGTAACCGTTTCTGAGAAAAGTGGAATCAATGTTTTTGTAGATCATTATTTTTTTGTGGGTACTTAGAATCATGGGATTCAATTGATATATTTTCTACATCTTGGAAACTAATCCCAACTAAGATGTTTAAATTTTGGTTATATTTGGAGTTAAGGAAGTATGCGAAAAAAATTATTTTATGAATAGACATGAAAAGTTTTCGGATCTTTATACATTTTTCGTAAATATCTCGATAACGGTTGGAAAATCGTGGTAAGTGGAAGGTTACCATTCGAATGCTTACTAAATTCTCTACAAAAAAGGTTCTGAAGTAATATTCGATGGGGCAACGTCAATCAGAGATATAAGCGCTTAAAATTTAAAAAGTGTTTGTTATGTTGTTCTGAAAGGGGTTTTCTCTTTGTTTATCTCACTTTTTAATTGGTTGTTTTTTGTTTTAAATTGCATTTATTAGTAAAATTAGTATTGTAGTAAAATAAGCTAAGAAACGGTGAAAGGTATTGGTAATAAGTTTGGAAAGGCTGTGGTAATCAAGATGGCTGTGGCTAGTCATGATGACGTATGCCTGGTTTGTTTTGAATTCTCCTATCTATATAACCTTCCTCATAGCCTCCAACTGAAGTTATCGTTATTTCTTATTTTATAGAAAGATTTAACCCACAACAGAATGGAATCTTATTCGCCATGAAGCACATATTTACAGTTGATTATAACAGTAAAACGAATTTGCTTGTAAAACAAGATAGTTAAAGTGACAACGAATTTTTAGTTGTTAGGATAGGTCCTTCTCAGCAGTAGTCGAAGAGTAAGTACGTTTTCAGTACATAATTGTATTGACTTATACAGATTAAGAATTATCCTCATCTGTGTAATTTGGCTTCTGTCAGTTTCCTGTGATTTGTGATGCTAATCTATTCCATTTCTTCGAGATGTACGTAACCGCACTAAGATGACGCAGTTCCTGCGAGTCGGACTTTTTATTTGTAATGAACTGACTCAATGTACACGGGAAATCTGATACAGTGCCCATGTTCACCGCTCCTAGTGGTAGAAGCAATTAAAACTAGTAATTCGGGTGTGGCGTAAACGTCCCTCCTAATGAATCGATTAGGTTTATTTTTACTACTTTATTTTTTTTATATGACCCCAATTAATACCGAGTTACGATTAAATATAACCAAAATTGTGGCCTATATAGGCAAATTACTGTTTTTTGTCTGGGGTAAACCTCCTCCCGCTGGGCCAATTTTTTTTTGTTCTTGTTTTAAGGCATGCCAGCCACACGGTCGATTTATGCCTTGATTGGGGTGACAGATAGCGCCACCACCACCGACCAGGCGAGAGCACGCCCACCGATATCGTAGGCCCCTCACTAGATGAGGGTTTACAGTAAACTGCAGATATTACATGACATGAGCAAGTGGCCGAGGGTCTGTTCGGTGGGACCAGGCCGACCAGACCCTCCAAGCTCATGGACCCTTTGGTCCTGAGGGCCCACGACACCGGAAGACCCACCCCCACCCGACCGGCACCATGCCGGAGCAGGGTCACCCCCATCACCCCAATCAATAATAGTTAATGTTTAAATGAGGCTGATTCTATGGATTAATATGTTTTAGAATTAATTATAATGAAATTGTTGCTATTTAATTCACATGTTTTAGCAAATATATTTCTAAAATGACATCATAAAATTTACTTTTAGATTTTTCTTTTCGTACTATTTTAACTATTTAAATTTTTGAAATTAATTGTATATTTTTTAGGAGACCCGGTAGCCGTGAGGGTTAAGGCGTGAGCTCTTAACACTCTGTGCCAAAGGTCGTGGGTTCGATTCCCACTAGGGGCGGTGGCTTTTCTTTCGAAAAAAGAAAAGGCATCACCCCTATCCTGGCTAGAAAAGGGTGGTAACCTATAGATAACCCGTCCTAAAATTCGTAGTTAATAATAAATGGACGTTAAAATTTAAATAAATAAAAGTATATTTTTTAGACAAAGTAATAATTTATTGACTTGAATGGGACTGTTACCTAAGATTTCCTCGACATCTGATGAGAGCCGAAGTTCATCTCTTTGTTCTTTATAAATTCGACGCTCAATAAAAATATGCTTGACAGTTATAAATACTCCGCATGTTGGGCAAATGGGCTGTGCCTCTCTGGTCATCAGATATCCATGAGTCAGTCGGGTATGACCAATGCGCAGTCTTGCCATAGCAACCTCATCCTTCCTCTGGCCTGTAAAAGAAGTCTTCCATGCCCTGACACCTCCTTTAATTTCCCTTAGCTTGTTATTGTTCTGCTCATACCACCTAGTGTACCAGGAAATCCACATCTTGGACTTTATGTGTGCGTGAATATCTAAAAAGGGGACTTTTTTGTATGGTATTCCATAAGAAACGGCTGACTTTGCTGCCTGGTCTACTTCATCATTTTCGGTTATGCCACAGTGACCAGGAATCCAAGAAAAGACAACTGAAACATTGCTTGTTCTGAGTGTTTCTAGGCGCTCCAAAATGTTGACAACAAGTGGATGGTCAGAAAGGGGGTTATTTATTGCTAGGAGTGCTGAGAGTGAATCGGCGAAGATTGATACGTGTCTTTCCTGAGGGATTATTATAGATAATGCTTTGTAAATAGCTAGAAGTTCAGCGGTAAATATGCTACTAATTGAATCTAATTGGAATTTATCTGATCTGATTTCACAATTGAATGCCGCTCCGACCCAGAAGTCATCTTTGGATCCGTCTGTGAATATATGAGTTGATGGGGGAAGTGATTTTTTTAGTTTAATATACTCTTTCTGAAATATAATAGGAACAGTGTTTTTCTTAAGGAATTTTGTGAGAGACAAATTAACTTTGGGTTGGGGTAATTTCCATGGCTCCTTTGCTGGGCTACATTAAACAATATTTCTTTAATTCTTCTTGGAAATGATCTTTTGATGTTATTACTCTGTCTGTGAGGGTGAATAAGTTGAAAGTTAGGAGAAAAATAATTATTTAAAGGGTGATTAGGGGACGCAAGAACATTATAATAAAAGGAAACTGCCAGGAACATTCGTCGATATTGCAGCGGAGGTTCTCCTGCCTCAGCACACACGCTGATGACAGGACTAGACCGGAATGCACCGGTCACCAATCTCAGGCCTGAGTTATGGATACTCTCTATCATGTTTAATACTCTCGGGGAAGCGGAATCATATGCTATACACCCGTAGACGATTTTTGATCTTATATAGCTCCGGTATAATGTCATCATACTTTTCCTATCAGCAACCCAAGATGTGTTAGTAAGGCATTTCAACAGATTTAAAGACCTATTGCAATTATTTCTCAAGGATTTAATATGGGCAACCCAATTTAAACATCTATCAAATAATACACCCAAATAACGAACGATATCTTTATTTTGGATTATTTGATCGTTAATTCGCAGACTGAGTTGTTCACTAACTTTCCTTCTTGTAAACAATATACTTTCAGTTTTTAAGGGAGAAATGCGAAAGCCACGATTTAGAAACCAATTACTGATTTTGTCCAAATTCTTTTGCATTGTTTCATATAAGTAAACAACCGACTTGTCCGCAAGATATATAACTAAGTCGTCGGCGTATAACATGGATTTAACTGGTAAATCACTGTGACGGAGAACGGGACTGATAGCAATAGAGAAAAGAAGTGCAGACAGTACCCCGCCTTGAGGAACACCGTTTTCTTGCTTGAATTATTAAGATAGAACAGAACCACACCGAACTTGAAAAGTCCTTTCTTTCAAATAATTGATAATAAATGCCAGCATGTGCCCCTGTATCCCTATTTCCTCTAGGCGATCAATAATATAACGCCGCCGTACGCGATCAAAAGCGTTTTCCAAGTCGATAAATACTGCAAGCACTTGAGGTTGGACTCATGACGGAATTTTTGAAAACTTTCTTCAAATCTTTATCGATCTTACCTAGTAGACACCGAAAATGACCCCCGTTAAAATTTATATATATATATATATATATATATATATATATATATATATATATATATGTCTGTTAACACGATAGCGGCCAGAGTTTTTGTTTTTTCGTCACGAAACTTGGTATATAGCATTCAATTAGCAAACGATTGAACGAGTTCGTTAACCACCAAAGTCGGTCCACCGGAAGGGGGGTTTACCCCGAACCCAAAACACTAATTTGACTATGTCAGCCGTAATATTTGTTATATTTCAACGAAACTTGGTATTCGTAGTGGTAATATAGAGAGAAAAGTGAGATATAAAAATGAACTAAATCGGTTCATTAGAAGGGGGGGGGGTTTACTCCGGACCCACAATACCAATTCGCCACTAACAGCCGTGATTTTTGGTATATTTCAACGGAACTCGGTATTCGTAGTGGTAATCCACAGGTAAATAACTGTTGTAAAAGTAAACTAAATCGGTTCATTAGGAGGGGGGGTTACTCCGGACCCACAATACCAATTCGCCACTACCAGCAGTGATTTTTGGTATATTTCGACGAAACTCGGCATTCGTAGTGTTAATCTACAGGTAAATATGTGTTGTAAAAATAAACTAAATCGGTTCATTAGAAGGGGGGGTTTACTCCTGACCCAAATTCTTAATATGCTCATACCGGTCGTAATTTCTGCTGTATTGTAACGAAACGCGGTATACGTCGTGGGTAACTCATGAGAAAGAAGTGTTGTAGAAATGAGCTGAATCGGTCAATCGGAAAGCGGGGGTTTAATTTGTAATATATTTCAATAGAAAAGCCCGTCAGACGTAGGTTCACAAAGCCGCCGCAAGGAGCGCTTTCTACCACTAGAGTGACTGTATCCTGTTCCTGCGTTAGATCAAAATACGATAATATGAGGTTTTTTGTATTTATTACGAAGTGTAATAGGTATCATGTGTAAACATAACTCTGGAAGCAAATTATTAATTGATCAGTTAGTCATTACAAATTTAAAAGAGAACTATTCATGTTTTTATTTTATTTATGTAGGATATTTTAAGCAAATTGTTCTGGAAAGCAATCTACACTACCCAAATTCTGAGGAAAGTGCTTAGTTATGCAGCTCCTGCGTGACGGACTTTTATTATTATTGAATGATTCATTTATATCAGTTTCAAGTCTAACAAGGTTATCCCTGGTTATAACTTCGACGATTCCTAAATTCACTTTGCCATGACTCCAGTAAACCTTTTGACTCTATGATCCATTTTAGCCTATTGATAATCATTTTTTCCAGTAATTTACAATCTGAGCAAGTTAGGGAGATGAAGCAATAATTAGCGGCTATATCTGTATATGAACGGCTTGTCTTTTTTCGGTATAGGAACGTTTACAGATTTTTTCCAGATAATAGGGAAGCTACCTGACAAATAGATTTTATTTAAAAAAGCGAGAAGTATTTTTTTATTATTTGGAGTCAGATTTTTAATCATACTAACTGTGATGTTATTAGGACCTGGTGTAGTATCTTTCCGCGATCTGAGCGCCAAGAAAAACTCGCTGAAAGAAAAGGGGTTATTTAGAGAATCTAATGGATTTGTGTGTATTTCAATGGGGATAGCTTCTTTGTTTGATTTAATGTGTAGAAAATTGACATTATAGTTTTCATTTGATGTGTCATGTTGGTAATATTTACCGAGTTCATCTGCTATATTCTTAGGATCAGTATAAACGGAGTTTCCATTCTTCAATATATTTTCAGGGGCATTGTGACCGCGACCAGTTATTTTTTTAACTGTGTTCCATATCTGAGCTGAAGGAGTGTTAAAGGTTATCTGAGACAGAAAATTTATCCACGA
Source organism: Gonocerus acuteangulatus (assembly GCA_946811695.1). Taxonomy (NCBI): domain Eukaryota; kingdom Metazoa; phylum Arthropoda; class Insecta; order Hemiptera; family Coreidae; genus Gonocerus; species Gonocerus acuteangulatus. The sequence continues at coordinate 47,268,195 of OX328123.1, forward strand.
TTCTTTTTTAGATTTTCTAATTATATAACGGGCATTTGTTATAGCTTGCGTATAGTCACTAAGATGTTCTGTGCAGGGGCACACTTTAAATTTTCCATGGGCCAATTTTGATGGTTTACAAACTCATTCAATCGTTTGCTAAGAGAATGCCCTATACCAAGTTTAGTAGCGAAAAAACAAAAACTATGGCGGGTATCGTGCTTTTATGTGTGTGTATATATATATATATATATATACACACATAAAAGCATGTTTTATGTGTGTATATATATATATATATATATATATATATATATATACATACACATACGCATATGCAGGGTGACCCGAAATTAAATGGGAAATCTTCAGGAGCGTTTAGAGGACAAAACAAAGACAAAAAGTCCTTTAGAGAATTGCTAGGTTTTGCTTCGTTTTGGAGAAAATCGCATAACAAGAAATAAAAGTTTTCATTTCTGTACTTAATTATTTAAATTTTCAATGGGAAAAAATATCATTTGTTTAAGAAAACAAATTACTAAAATTCAAACTCTTGATGCTGATATAGTTTTCGTGTACGATTTCTGCAACGCTAATGCTTTAGATGCGGTGCGAGTGTTAGCGCGCCGCTTCACAAATAGAAAAGTGCTTCATCGACGAGTCTTTTAGTTTACTTTTAATAGACTACAAGAAACTGGGTTATTTTTTCATTTTTTTATGGTACCTTCTATTTCAATTTTTTTAATTGAATTATTTAATTTGCTTATTACTTAAAATGTGGCCCTCTAGCACTGACTTAATAAATTGCAGCTAAACACTGTTCTGATGATATTTTGTGCACTTTACCTAGGATTCGATCTTTTAATTGCTCTCTTGAGCTGCTCGACACCTAATAAACTTCCTGCTTCAAGGTCCCCCATACGAAGAAACCAATTACTAGAATTCAATATCTTTCCGAAATTTGAAGTAATAAAATCTGAAATATTTGATGATGGTACAGGTGGCGATTATGAAGTTCGTCATATTCCGTGCAGTCCAGGCAACGTATGCTTGAAAACAGCTATAGGTGGAAATTTTTGGAACACAATTTTTGACTTATAACTTTGTTTGGTATGGATAGGAGGCGAACATATCAAAAGTCCTCGCCCCTAGCCATTAAACCGGGGGGGAGGGGGGGTTTAGAAGGTCCCATTTTTCGGGTTTTCACTTATATCTCGGAAACCCTGCGTCCTAGAGACATGACTATTCTATAACAAATAAAAGCTGATTAAATTTCCTACAAGTTCTATTAAGTTCTATAAAGTTTTTCGAGATATCTTTAGTTTTCGAAATATCGGCTCTTGAAAGTCTGTCATTTTGGGGAAAAACACTTTTGCCGCATATTTGTTCCCCGTTTTGACGGGATAACTCTTCAACGATGAACCCAAAAAATAAATAACGGTCATAGGATTGTAGAGTATTGCATTCCCTTCAATAATATATATTACTTTGCTATTTTATGTGTTTTCCTTCAAACGTGAAAATAATTTCAGTGTTCATCGTGAAATCTGAAATGTAGCGACTAACAGCCCAGGAAACTAAGAGTTATAGGTGGAAGTGTTTGGAACACAATTTTTGACTTCATAACTTTGTTTCGGCTAGTTAGGGGGTCAACATATCAAAAGTCTTCGTCCGTAGCCTTTCTGCCGGGGGGGAGGGGGGTTTAGAAGGTCCCATTTTTCGGGGTTTAACTAATATCTCGGAAACCCTCCGTGCTAGCGACATGACTACTCTATAACAAATGAAAGCTTATTAAATTTCCTACAAGTTCTATTCTATAAAGTTTTTCGAGATATCTTTAGTTTTCAAAATATCCGCTCGTGAAAGTCTGTCATTTTGGGAAAAACCACACTTTTTTCTATTTTCGACCGGATATCTCTTCAACGATGAACCCAAGAAATAAATTGCGGCTATAGGGTTGTAGGACATTCCATTCGCTTCAATAATATATATAACTTTACTCTTTTATGTATTTTCTTTCAACTGTGAAAACAGTTTTAGTGTTCATCATGATATCTTGCAACAACTGTCGACCAATGAACAGTTCAATTTCTCACCATTTCCAGTAATTGTATTGTCCAAAATATACTCCATTATGTAAATATAGGTAGTACTGGACGTATAAATAGTACGAAATATATAATTTTGGGCCTCTGACCAGTTATTTACACTCAATTATATAACATCTTGACCATTATATTGGCAATGGTTTTGTTACCAAGTGAGTGCGTATATAACGTTTGAAAGAAAATACATAAAATAGTATTGTAATATATATTATTAAAGCGAATGGAATGCTCTACAACCCCATAACCGACATTTGTTTTTTGGGTGCATCGTTGAAGAGATATCTGGTCGAGAATAGAAAAAAGTTTGTTTTTTCCCAAAATGACAGACTTTCAAGAGCAGATATTTTGAAAACTAAAGATATCTCGAAAAACTTTATTGAATAGAACTTGTAGGAAATTTAATTAGCTTTCATTTGTTATAGAGTGGTCATGTCGCTAGGACGCAGAGTTTCCGAGATATAAGTGAAAACCCGAAAAATGGGACCTTCTAACCCCCCCCTCCCCCTGGCTCAAAGGCAACGGGTGAGGACTTACTTTTGATATGTTGGCCACCTATCCAGCCCAAACAAAGTTACGAAGTCAAAAATTGTGTTCCAAAAATTTCCAACTATAACTGTTCGTTGACTGGACTGGTGCTGCGATATTTCTAATGCATGCGTTGGAGTCTTCTCCGACGATCTGCTCTTAATGCTGCCTGGCATTGGTTGCCTTCATCACGAAGAAAGTCTCTTGTAGTCTTATAAAAGTTAACTAAAAGACTCGTCGATTAAGCATTCTTCTATTTGCGAATCGGCGTGCATACTCTCACACCGCTTCTAAAGCATTACCGTTACAGAAATCGTACACGTAAACTATCATCAATATCGTAAAAGCATCAATTTTATTTTGTAAGATGGAGACCCTATTTTTCTAATATATTTATATCAGTTGTTATCCAAAAATGATATCGCTCAGATCTTTAATGAGCTATGTTCAATACAATAATTCCAATGCCTTCTACATTGATGAAAAAGGCCTACATGTAGGGACTCTGAGCTTTAGGATGAGCGTCCTACCGGTGGGTGGCGAAGTGCCAAGAAGCTGGGTATATAAGCGAAGAGGTACCCCCGGCACTTGGCAATCATGAAGTACCTTCCAGTCATCTCCCTCTTGGGACTGTGCGCAGTTGCTGTTCTGGCTAGGCCATCTCACCAGCCTCGTGAGTAGACCAACTTTTGTAGTTTTTATTGCTAGCATAAGTCTATTTTGTTGCAAAAGTAGGATTTTGGTCTTTGACTTGTTCTCATTTATTTTGGTCAATTTCGCGTTAGAAGCTCCCTTTGATGTTACTATTTGCCTTTTATTCTCAAAAATGGTAGTAGCATATAACTAATAACAGCATTTTCGCGGATATTTATCAAAGTCTTCCTTAGAGCTTCCTAAGCAAGTATTTATCTCACGTCTCAGAATTGGAAAATCCACACTAATCCAAGGATATTTTAGCCAAAAGAGTAATCTTCAAAATGCTCCAAACGTAACAATATTATGAATCTGGAATCCAATTTCAATGAATGTCGTGCCACCAAACATTTTATCCATAATTTCTTCACTATACTACTTGATACTGCTTTTGCCCTAAAGGTCGTCCAAAATAGAAAAGGTTGATTCATATGTAAAGCTCTTCTCGCCAAAGCTGCGAAGAGTTTCAATGAATAAATAATATAAATACAATCGTATACCTATAATATTTGTCCTTGACATGTTCTGTAGTGAGGAACATAAATTTGAAAGAACTTGGAGATAACATTTTTGTTTAATACATTGTTTATATTAAAGAATATTATTTAACTCTGGAATTACCACAAATAAAATTTCCAATGGCAAATTTTGTCTATTATTATGTTAAAAGTTTTAATAAACACGTTTAAAAGTACCGAAATTTCGCGAATCGCTTGCTCTGACTGAGCAGGTCTCCTCAAAATTCCCTCTATTGTTTGGAACGTATTAGGATTTCGAATGATTCCCTTCCACTTACCAGGATTTCATAACCGTTTTCAGGATATTTCAGAAAATTCAAAAACTCCTCATATTTCATGGTGAAATGATTTGTTTTTACTTTCTTTTCTCTAAACCTAACTAAAATGAATACATACTCGTTTGAATGAATGGCAATTGTGTAAAATCGTTTTCAGTCCAATCCTTCGCTTTAGAATACCCAATACCAAAATTTAAATATATTCAACATTTATGTTAAACGACTTATGATTTGGAAATAGTTAATTCGTTTTTTCAAGCGAAAATCAATAGTTTGTCTGAAATAATCTTAATCAAACAAAAAGGGATATGATGTCAAGGGGGTTTTTGGAAATTTGAAGCATCGTTTTTTTTTTTTACTAGTCAGCAATTTCGAATTGCTTCCCCGTTACGACATCAAAGAGCACTTAAGCTTCGAGTTATAAAAAGAAAAACATATTTTAGGGGGGCTTTCTAAACAGTTAGAGTGCCCTAATACAAAACAAACTAAAATGACTATTTCAGGGTTGTATATTTATCTAAAATCACAGATTTTGATCGTTGTTTTGTGTTCTAAACTGTCTAAATATAAAGCTGTACTCACATTTTTGAATAAACGTCCTTTTGCTGGTTACTTTGTAGTCTTGAGAATTGTTAGAACAGTGCAATGACCATACAGGCAGGAATTAACCTTGGACTATCTGAGATTGTAGCGAGTTCTGGTTATACCTGCATACTGATTACATCTTATTTAATTGAGATGGCTATTAAATTATGCACTAATTGCAATTATAATTACCGAATCGAATATATAATGGGAACTAAATATCCCTGCCATACCGCCATTGACGCAGTAGCTTCTTACAATTATAACTCTCTTCTTCATTCGCTCAGGGAAGACTTTGTTTCAACGAAAAACTATTTTTTTTAAATATCACAATACTATTTTCGTTAACATAAAATAATGCCCTTCTTCAGTTGTTTAATGAACACCACGCGCAAGATAATTTGCTCACATAGTTATTAAAGCATGTATTTTAAAATAAAAGTAAATAAATATGTTCGAATAAATTATTTTAAATATCTAAAATATAAATATAGACACGTATAAATATTTAAAATATACAATGTACTTGTATTTAAAAACAAAAAAAATAAAACTCTACTATTACCAAGAACTATTACTGTAATAAATAACAGACTAATAGATATTTTGTAACAATTCAAAAATAATGAATGTATGTCCTAGCGATTTTGAGGACTTTATTTTCAATACTGAAGATACCATTGCACACAAACACACACACATTAATTTAATTTTTTTATAATAATATCTTTGTTATTAATTTTGGATGTACTCAAAAATATAATGATGTGACTCAACTGGATCTTTTAAACATAATTTCAGGGTAAGTTTTCTTTGAAAGAGAGAGTAGTTAACAAATATTTCATATATTTTTATACAAAGAAAACACAATACACATTACAAAGTTCCTTTATAAGTGCATTATTCCGTTATGTAACACTTATATTTGGTAAAATACTTTTAACATTCGGTTTTAGCAGTTTCTCCCTCCTCCATAGGGATGAACCCCGCTTATAGGGCTGACCTCATGACGCAATCCGGAACTGCCGACTAGAAAATTTCACGTTCCAGAACCCTAAAAGATCGAAAATAACAGTGGTTCAAATTTGTATTTTTTTATTATTTTAGCGCGGTTACTCCCTACCTTCATAGGGAGAACCCGCTTATGAGGTTGACCTCATGATGCAATCCGGAAGTGCCGACTAGAAACTTTCACGTTTCAGACCCTATAGATCACGAAAATATAGGTGGCCCAAATTCGTATATATATATATATATATATATATATATATATATATATATATATATATATATATATATATGCATATATTTATATATATGCTTGTCTGTTCGCGCTCTAGCAAGCTCAAAAATGGTTCGATTTTAACGAAATTTGGTACAAAAATCTGTCGTCTGATTTGAAAGGTCAAGTTCGTTAACCACTAGAATCTGCCCACTAGAAGATAGTGTTTGGGGCGAAATTCGCGCAAAAAAAATCGTAACGCTTACGTTTTTGTGTTTGTATGCTTGCAGATACTTGTTTTATAGGTTGCTTAACATAAGAAAACGAATGAAACCATTTATAAGGCGATATCTGTAACCGTTTTTGAGAAAAGTGGAATCAATATTTTTGTAAGTCATTATTTTTTTGTGGGTACTTAGAATCGCGGGATTTAATTGAAATATTTTCTACATCTTGGAAATTAATCCAAACTAAGATGTTTAAATTTTGGTTATATTTGGAGTTAAGGAAGTATGCGAAAAAAATTATTTTATTAATAGACATGAGTTTTCGGACATTCATACATTTTTCGTAAATACCTCGATAACGGTTGGAAAATCGTGGTAAGTGGAAGGTGACCATTCGAATGCTTGCTAAATTCTCTACAAAAAAGGTTCCGAAGCAATATTCGATAGGGCAACGTCATTCAGAGATATAAGCGCTGATGATTTGTGATGCTAATCTTCGAGATGTACGTAACCGCGCTAAGATGACGCAGTTCCTGCGAGTCGGAATTTTTTGGTTATTAACGCCACTGATGTTTGATAAAGTTGGAAATTTCATTTTATGATTGTAATAACTGTTATTAAGCCTTTATGAGATAAATGATTGTCTTCAAAATGTTTTACTATTGAACATAGAATTTTTAAACTGAATTTATAAATAAAATATTTATAAATTAAATAAAATTAAATATTTATATTTAATTTTAGTTACTTAATTTTTATATTAGTTGGTAGTTAATTTAACTACCTTGAGCAATGATTTCTGTTTGTAGCACATAGCCAGGTTTTGGTTTACTTACACCCCTTGTTGGGCTATGTGCTATGATACAACAATCATAGTTTATTTAGGAGTTGTGTATACTCTAAAAAATTAAATAAATTTGTGATTCTTGTCGGGCTGTCTCCCACATCTTCTCTCAAATTACCGGTGAGGTCAAATAGAGCCCTTTCATTCTCGTAGACTCGGCATTCAATGAAGATATGTTTAATGGAAATTACGACACCACAGGATGGAGACTCTGGTGCTTCGTTCCTCGGCATTAGATAAAATTTTCGTCTGGGACCTAGAGAGCGAACAAATTTGTATTTATACATACACACATATATATATATATATATATATATATATATATATATATATATATATATATATACATATTTGTCTGTTTGTTCTCTAGGTCCCAGACGAATGGTCTGATTTTGATGAAATTTGGTACAAAAATCTTTCGTCTAATTTGAAAGGTCAAGTTTGTTAACCAGCAGAATCCGTCCACAGGAACATGGTTTTTGGAGCAAAATTCGCGCCACGTTTAGGCTGCACTCAGGAAGAGCAGATAAAGGAGGGCGGGCATGTCATAAATAAAACTACATCGGTCTTTCCAGTAAATGGAAATCTGCTATATCCTACTCCTGGGGTAATCTGATATCCAAGAGCTTATCGCCATAGATGTAAAACCCTTAAAATAAAATAAATAAATAATCCTTTTTTTAAAGAAATGTTATAATAGAGTTCTCTGTAAAAGGTTTAATGAGTTCTATTTAATACATATTTTCCAATTTCTATTAATAGTTATAATTTTAAAATATACTTCAATTTGAACCACCTCTACTTTTGTTATCTACTAGTTCTAAAACGTGAAATCTTTTAGTCGGCACCTTCGGATTAAGTCATTTGGTCGACGTCAGAATCAGGTTTCCTATCTGTGGAGAGAATGAGGAAACGAGTTAAAAAAAACAAAAAAAACGTCCATTATAATATCTTCCCTAACGTTCATGCAAATTTTTATTTTGCTAGGAATTTATTCAAGGGTGCCCTCATTTTTCTAACCCATCGATTTCTAACAACAGTAAATTGATTCTCATTTTACGTATCCTGTTTTACAGACAAATACATTTTCCTAATAGAAGCAATTATAAAAAGTCCGACTCGCAGGAACTGCATCATCTTAGCGCGGTTCCGTTGATATCCCTTTTGTCATTTGAAAAGCTTAGAATAGAAACAGATAATATGTGGTTCGGCCTTTGTTCAAAGGGCTTTATGATTTTACCTGGTCGGGCCCGCCAGACCCCAGAATCCTCTTCTAAAAATACCTATTTAGTACGTTTCAGTGCATTGAAAAATATCAAAATTTTCCACCTTTTCTTGTGTTCGTCTACAATAGTAATAATTCTACAATTAATTAAAAAATAAAATAAAAAACCAACAGAATAATGTCAATTGAAAATATTCAAAAGACGTCATCGAATCTCTTTCTCTGGGCAAGCTATATTTCTAACAATGAATTGTTTTTCTTATTTTACTTAATCTGTTTTATTGTCAAATACATTATCCAACTTTAAGCAATTAAAAAAAAACAAGAAATAAAAACAGACAAAAAGAACCGTTCGAATAAATGGAATCAATTACTTCAAAGTTTAAGCACTTATTTCTCCGATTGACATCGCTTATTCAAAACGTTCTTCAAAACCTTTTTTTTAGACCATTTAGTAAGCTTTCGAATGGTAACCTTTCGCTTCCCATGATTTTTAACCGTTTTCGAGATATTAATGAAAGTATACGAAGTTCCCAAAACTTTTCATTATTTCTAGCAACAGAAAATTGGTCTCATTTTACCTATCCTGTTTTACACACAAATACATTTTCCTAACATAAGAAATTACAAAAATAAAAATCAATAAAAAACTAAGGGAAAGAGACAAAATTTACGAAAAGAACGACAAAAAACCGTTCATAAGAGCTAAACAGACGTATTTGAAGTTTTAAGCACTTATTTCTTCGATCGACATCACCTAATCAAAAATTGTTTCAGAATCCTTTTTGTAGAGAATTTAGAAAGCTTTCAAATAGTTCCTATCCACTTATCAAAATTTCCCAACAGCCTTCGAGATATTAATGAAAGTAAACGAAGTTCCCAAAACTTCTCATGTTTATTCATAAAATATTTTTATTCTAACCCTTCCTTAACTCCAAACGTAACCAAAAGTTTAACGTGTTAGTTTTGATGAAATTCAAACATGCAAAAAATGTTTCAACTGAATCCCATGATTGTAAGTACCAAAACCAAACTAGGCTTTGTATTTGTGTCGGCAGATACCTGGGGTATATTTACAACTCTTGAGGATTAACTCCTAGCAGGTACATTTTTTGTGGACCTTCTGTTTCTACAGGCAGTGAAAGGACTCTCTATTCCCTCATAGTATCTAACCTGTGTGAAGTTGAATATTGTTTCTAATTATACGTATCCTGTTTTATTGAAAAATACATTTGACTACTATAAGCAATTACAAACACTAGGGAACATGCCAAAGAACTCGGAGTTGGAGCCTCGACAGTTTCAAGTCATTTGAAGGAAATCGGCAAAACAAAAACTGACATTTCATACGGTACAGCCTGATATATTTCCAGCAATGAATTGTTTTTCTTATTTTAATAAATCTGTTTTATTGTCAAATACATTATCCAACTATAAGCAATTAAAAATAACAAGGAATAAAAACAAACAAAAAGAACAGTTCGAATAAGCGAGCTCAACTACTTTAAAATTTTAAGCTCTTATTTCTCCGATTGACATCGCCTAATCAAAACTTTCATTAGAACCTTTTTTTTAGAGCATTTAATAAGCTTTCTAATGGTATTCTTCCGTTTACCAAGATTCTCAACCTTTTTCGAGATATTAATGAAAGTAAACAAAGTTACTAAAACTTTTTATGTCTGTTAATAAAATATATTATTCTAACCCTTCCTTAACTCCAAACGTAACCAAAATTTCAACATATTAGTTTTGATGAAAGTAGAACATGCAGAAAATGTTTCAACTGAATCCCATGATTCTAAGTACCCAAACCAAAAACGGTATTCAAAAAATATTTTTCCAGTTTTCTCGAAAACGGTTAAAGCTATCGCCTTGAAAATGGTTTCATTCGTTTTCCTAGCCCAGGAATCATATAAAACGAGTACTTAGAAGCGTATGAACTCAAAAACGTAGCGTTACGATTTTTTTTTGCGCGAATTTCGCCCCAAACGCCATCTTCCAGTAGGCGGATTTTGCTGGTTAACGAACTTGACCTTTCAAATTGGACGAAGGATTTTTGTACCAAATTTCATCAAAATCGGACCATTCGTCTTCTATCTAGAGACCGAACAGACAAATATATATATATATATATATATATATATATATATATATATATATATATATATATATAAATATATACATATATATATATATATATATATATATATATATACAAATTTGAACCACCGTTATTTTCGGTCTCTAGGGGTTCTGAAACGCGAAATTTTCTAGTCGGCACTTCCGGATTGTTTCATTGTATCAACCCTATAAGCGGGGTTCCTCCCTATGGGGGAGGGAGGAACCGCACTAAAAGAAAAGCATAACAAAACTAAGGGAAATAGACAAAATTTAAAAAGTGATTTAAACTACGACAAAAACTCGTTTAAAAGAACAAAACAAATGTTTTTGAAGTTTTAAGCACTTATTTCTCCGATTGACATCGCCTAATCAAAAATGTCATTAGAACCTTTTTTGTAGCGAATCTAGTAAGCTTTCGAATGGTTTCTATCCACTTACCACGATTTCACAACTGTTTTCGAGATATTCCCAAAACTTGTCGTGTCTCTTAATCAAATATTTTATTTTAATCCTTCACTTACTCCAAACGTAGCCGAAATTTAAACATCTTTGTATGTATGAATTTCAAACATCCCGAAAATAATTTAACCGAATTATTTATAGAAATAGTAACATAGTAGAAAAACACACGAAAATGTGAATATGATATTTTTAAAGGCATTGAACTCTCAAATAAGTATCTTTAGAAGTGGGTTGTGGGGCTGACCGACCCATACAGGTAAGGCCATAAATAGAAAAGTCGATCCAAAATAATAACTGTTTCTATTTTAATCTTTCCAAATGTGACTAGTGATAAGAATGGAACCGCGCTAAGATGACGCAGTTCCTGTGAGACGGACATTTTTTTTTATGCGAGCTGTTCAACGGTTAGAATGTATAATTGCCTGCATTCTCTTAAAATATACGTGAATTAAAAATAGAAAGTTTTATCAATGAGAGCTCTGATACTTTCGTAATTTTAATGTATCATCATTCATTGAACCCATTTAACAGGGATACCAGGAGTCCCTTATTAACAATCATGTCGTTTATTTTTAAAATTATGTAATGAATAAAGTTACATTCAAACACAAATTGCAACAAAGTCCGTCACGCAGGAGCTGCATAACTAAGCACTTTCCTCAGAATTTGGGTAGTGTAGACTGCTTTCCAGAACAATTTGCTTAAAATATCCTACATAAATAAAATAAAAACGTGAATAGTTCTCATTTTGTAATGAGTAACTGATCAATTATTAATTTGCATCCAGAGTTATGTTTACACATGGTACCTACTACACTACGTAATAAATACCAAAATCCTCATATTATCGTATTTTGATCTAACGCAGGAACAGGATACAGTCACTCTAGTGGTAGAAAGCGCTCCTTGCGGCGGCTTTGTGAACCTACGTCTGCCGGCTTTTCTATTCAAATATATTACAAATTAAACCCCCGCTTTCCGATTGACCGATTCAGCTCATTTTTGCAACACTTCTTTCTCATGAGTTACCCACGACGTAGACCGCGTTTCGTTACAATACAGCAGAAATTACGACCGGTATGAGTATATTAGGAATTTGGGTCCGGAGTAAACCCCCCCCTTCTAATGAACCGATTTAGTTTATTTTTACAACACGTATTTACCTGTAGATTACCACTACGAATACCGAGTTTCGTCGAAATATACCAAAAATCACGGCTGGTAGTGGCGAATTGGTATTGTGGGTCCGGAGTAAACCCCCCCTCCTAATGAACCGATTTCGTTTATTTTTACAACACATATTTACCTGTAGATTAGCACTACGAATACCGAGTTTCGTCGAAATATACCAAAAATCACGGCTGGTAGTGGCGAATTGGTATTGTGGGTCCGGAGTAAACCCCCCCCCCCTTCTAATGAACCGATTTAGTTCATTTTTATATCTCACTTTTCTCTCTATATTACCACTACGAATACCAAGTTTCGTTGAAATATAACAAATACTACGGCTGACATAGTCAAATAAGTGTTTTGGGTTCGGAGTAAACCCCCCCTTCCGGTGGACCGACTTTGGTGGTTAACGAACTCGTTCAATCGTTTGCTAATTGAATGCTATATACCAAGTTTCGTGACGAAAAAACAAAAACTCTGGCCGCTATCGTGTTAACAGACACATATATATATATATATATATATATATATATATATATATATATATAAATTTTAACGGGGGTCATTTTCGGTGTCTTCTAGGTAGGATCGATAAAGATTTGAAGACATTTTTCAAAAATTCCGTCATGAGTCCAACCTCAATAGCTACTTTCCTTCGGAGGAAAGTGCTAAAACTACACACTGAAAGTAGAACTAATATTTTTAAACCACAAACATATTAATATTTAAAAACTAAATGAAAGTTTCTGGTTTCTAAAAATTTATATTTTAGAATCTATTCCCTTAGTCTTTATATAAATAAATGAAATATAAGGATAAAAATCGATCATTACAAATGTAACCAAGCTACTTAAAAATCGTTTAATTAATATGAGTCATAGGAATAAATTAGTATTTTATTTAATAAATTACAATTGGCTGGTCGTATTTTTCACTCCGGAACGTAATTCAGCTTTGTTTGAGGTCCTTAAATACAGTTAATATAAAATATTACTTACAAAGTAATAGTTTTCCTCTTCTTAAATCCCACCTCGGTGCAAATGCAATAGTGCACGCCTTGAGTCTTGCAACTACTGAGAGAGCAGCACTGCGCACTGAAGCTCTCTCTCTTTCTCTCTCTCAGAAGGAAGGCTGGAGGTTGAAGATGACAACCAGCTGACGCATACTTCCATATAGGTGAAGAAAGTGGGCGGACGTGACGAGCATATCCCCATTAAGTTGGAGGTTACCACTTGGAGGTATTTAATGATGTCCAGCCTTTCTTTACGGGTATTAATTTCTTATTCAACATTTTTCCGCATTTACGAAGAGGACGTATACTTACCTAATCATGGAAGTTTCTTAAAATGCAGGAAATAGAAAAAAAAGAAGTAATTTCATGCATGATTCAAGTCTATAATTACGTTCTTATGGACAGCAACGTTTGCGGCGCTTCAGAGTGCCAAAAAAGTTAAGAGAAAAAAAAATATTTGAGGGACGAAGATGGGTTCTTTGTGAGTTTGAGAAAAAGAGGGCAACAGAGGCGGGGGTCAAAGAGAGAGGGAGAGGATCAAAATTACCTATTGATAAATACCAATTTCGAAAATTAAGTCATATTAAGTAACTTAAATTCCTTAAAGTTACCTGCTCTGAGTCTGCTAGATCAATTAAATTATCATTTTTATCTGAGTCTATAAAGCGCCATAATTTTCTGGAAGATGTGCCACCTATCTGAAGTATTGTACATATTATTTATTTAATTTTAGGAGGTTTGCAACTAGGAGATTTGCTCTTTGGAATTTAATTATTAATAATAAAAAGTTTTGTTAATTACATTACTTTTATAACTATTACAGCATATAATTACAACTTTGCCCACATTAGACGAAATAACTTGCCATGCTGTGATATGAAGAACGGTGGCATAATTAGCTATTCACACGAAAATAAAACATGATATTGTGGGTTCGAATTTCAGCTGGCCAAATTAATTATTCATAAAAAAATGAATAGGTACATACTCCTGAAGTTTCCAAACATAGCCAGTGATTATATAATTCGCCTAATGAAGTTTTCGATTTTCCAGCAGGAGATGAGCGAAGCAGAGCAATGTCTTCTTGGTCGAGTTGGGGTCCTGGTAACGGGATGACCATGTTTGCATCTGCGGACGATCCTTGGGGAATGCAACCACCTCCAGTCTGGAAGATGGGAGAGGATGGTCTACCCACCCCCGTCGACACCGAGGGACCTGTGAAGAAGAAGACGACCAAGAGGAGGGGTAATGAACAGGAACAGGAAGATGAAGACGAAGACTCCAGTGAAAGAGGAAGTAAGTTACAATGAATTTTATTTATAATGAAAACCCACCTAGGGGTCTTGCCGTGGTCTAGTGGCTAACGCCTTAGTTTCTCATGTGGGAGATGGTGGGTTTGATTCCTACCGTCGCACAGTATGTCGTTTCGCGAATTTAGCTGACAACATTATTTTTCGTGCATTTTACATCTGTATTGGCAAATCAAGATATGTAATTCTAAAATAAAATAATTTTATTAATTAAAAATTGAATCAAAGAGGATTGTAAGGAGAATAAGTGGAAAAGTTAAAAACAAAAGTATATCTTCATTTGAAACGAAAAATAATTTCTACTAATAATAATATAATAAACTAATACTATTAAATTACATTTAGAAGAAGAAGCAGCTACTAGGCATTCATTTATCTTTCTAATTGGCTTAGCAATGTTTCGTTTCCGTTCTGCGCGTGCTGCTACTTCTGAAGCAGTCACCAACTCTGCAACACTGCTTGATTGAACGACGTCCTCAACAGTACTTTTTTTTGTTTTATATGATGCCTCGTCAAAGTTTTTCCACGGCTTCCTACTTTAGTGAAACCTTGAAAAGTGGAAGGTCGTGGCTTAGTCATGGGTGTATATACAAAATAATTTCGGCAAGGGCTCGGAGAATTTCGGGGGAAGTGAGGGATGAGATCATTTGGGGGTATGGAATACTAACAATCTAGACCTTGGAATAGTTAGCCAGTTTTAAACCTATTACACACAAAATAAATTATTTTTTTGAACTAAGTGGTCTCATTTAATTTATTTTTAATGATTTATAACACATGCTTACCGATTTCAGGGGGGGGGGCAGCAGCGCCCCTTATCTACGTCCTTGGGCACAGTACGCTGAACCTCGAAGTTTTTCTCTTCGTCCAACCATTTTTTTGTTATTTGCTAAAAACGCTGCTTTGATTTTCCCACAGCAACCCATTTATCAAAAATTTTGGAGGCATAGATAGCCAAGCTCATTTTTATTTTCCTATCAGAGTCGCTGGTAAGGTTTTCCAAATTAAATTTGGACAAAAGTAACGTGAAGAGAAAATAGTTCTTATCTTCCGTTGGGTTCTTCAACCATTCTTCAAAAAAATAGCTCCTCGAAATAAAGTACTCTAAAATTAAAAAAATAAAAATGTTCTTATTATAAATAGGAAGGGTCTAGCTATAATATATAAAAAAATTAGCCCGTCTACCAATAGGTACAACTTATTACTAACTCTTTTAAGTTATGAAACAAGGAAAGAATCATCCGTTCATCTTAAAAAGATTTTTTAATATTGTTTAATTTTGAGTCAGAATTATTTAATAGAGAAAAATCAGCACTTACCAGCATAAATAATATCTATCTCCAACAATTAACAAGGCTTGTGTTAGAAATTATGTCGGATTTCAGCTGATTTATTCAATATTGATACGGATTCATACCTTTGCACCTTATTACTCACATGGAGGACTGTTTGAGTCCTTAACAAATACTATAGTGCAATGTTTTGGTGTATTGTTTACATCATTCCAATACCAAATTTTAGATTTCTCAACATGAATTTTGTCCACCTTGTTAGCACAATCGAAACACTGTGCGTCGGCAGGAATTTTCTCATCTCACGGCTCGTTGAGAAAATTCCTCGCTGCCCCTTGGATGACGGCGCTAATTGCCCAGATGTCGATGCGCCTTAAAAAAAACGCACCTGTTTAGATCGCATATTACGGTTTTCTTTGTAGTTTTTTTTGACACATTTTACACCATTCAGTAATTAAAACAACGTATTGTCCAAACTCAATGGGTTTCAAGCGAATAAATTGTAGGCTAAATTATAAATAAAAAATAGAAACATTACACAGTTTTAACTATCGACCGTCTGTTTAAAATAACCCGCTCAAATTTGTTATTCTCAAAAATTATATTTAAGATTAGAAATTAAGTGCTTAATAGATCTGGAATATTTCATTTCGATTTTTGATAGTATTAATACATAATACACATCATTTAATAGTATTTTTCGACAAATAAAAATCTATCTTTTTGAAAAGCCGATTTACTTTTTATTTATGAGGAGCTTAAAGCTAATGTGGTGTAATTGGTAATTTTGAAATTCTTTAATATATGTATTTCCTGAACGCTTCCTTGTAGATTGAACCATTAATTAGAAAAAATATGTTATTCATTAGAATCTTCTAATTTTTTTCCAGCAAAAAATTGGGCTAAAACTCTCGATACCAAAAAAGAAAAGAAAGTCGATTGGTAGTGAAAATAATAAAAGTGGGAAATTCAAAATTCAGGCTGATTCCTCTAAACCTTCAAGCTGCCTAATATATATATATATATATATATATATATATATATATATATATATATATATATATATATATACATAAATTGGCTTAAAAACAATATAGTATCCTTATTAAATTCATTAACTTCCCCCTAAAGCTTTAAAAGTTCTCAGAACTATTACTGGAAAAAGTGAATGATAAATTGATATTTGTAGAAGGTTTAATGTTACGTACGAGATTACTCAGAGTTTAATGATGTTTAAATGTTTACTCCCGGTGATTAATCGATCCTAGATTAAATATAAATTCGTTCAAGAACTATTTGGATATCGAGATAGCAGTAGCTATGTTGCTCCAAAATATTCTTGAAAAATTTGGTTGTAATTAATTTTCTTGATTAATCTATTTTTGAGGGATTTTAAAATATATTGTTTTAGGCTCTTCGACTTCTATCTAAATTTTAGTTGAGTTTTTTAACTAATGGTAACCAAGTGATTCTTTTATAGTTTCTCTGTTTCGAAAATATTCTATTACACAATCTGGATCCGATTATTGTTAAATATTTTCTTTGGCCTTCTATGGACTAAAAATGAGTTAGGTTATAGCAAATTTCGTGAATGCCTGCTGAAGACAAATAGAAGTTAGACACTATTATTATTATTAGAGGTTTGCTGGTATTGAATCTGCATATTATGGGGGAAACATATTTATATCAAAGTATCTTAATAAAAAATATACTGGAGAAACGGATGTAACATACTTTGTATATAAAAAGTTTTATCCAAATCAAGATGATTAATGTAAACGAAAATGTATGTACATGCTTAACACTTATGTCTCTGATGAGTTATTTTTCATTTTTTTCTATTATTCTAAAGTCAGAAGAAAATACATGATGAAATTATCATTTTATTCGATTAAGTATTTGGTGAATTTTCAACTACAATAAGCTTTTACTTTTCCAAACTAATTGTTTATGTAAGACAATTTCTAATATAAAACTTGTTTTATTCATTTCTTGGCTCAATAAATGTTTCTAATTTAATGAAATTTTTAAAGATACTAAATATATTTATGAACTAGGCGAATTAATTTGGAATTATTTAAAATTACTTGTTATTAAAGGCCTATTAGGTCCTTCTCAGATACAGACATTTACATAATACGAATGAGCCCCTCTAATCTAATTAGATTGGTGAAAATTAAACAAGATGCTATTAGTTGTTATTAAAGGCCTATTAGGTCCTTCTCAGATATAGACATTTACATAATTCGAATGAGCCCCTCTAATCTATTTAGATTGGTGAAAATTAAACAAGAGGTTATTTACCTTATTTTTCGAAAGTCGTTTAGTCTGTCGTGTTTTATGATAAATTTTACATCTGAAAGATTGTTATTCTCTAGAGAAACGTATACAACTAAGCCATTGATTATTGCGGCCTATCAGGCTGAGGCAAAACAGTCTAACTTTGAATCCATTAACATTTTTTGGTCTTGTTTTATTTATGTCAAAATATTATAAAAAGACCAGAATGATTATGTCTTGAGATTACTGATTGATTTTGTGTATTCAGGTAGCAGAGCAAACGCGTCCTTCAACGCCTGGTTCCCCATCATGCTCGGAATGTATCCCGGGCAAAGCGGACCAGAGGGAGATGACACCGGTGCACGTGGCCGACCCAGGGCTTCCCCCGAAGGAGAGGGCGTGGCCGCCATCGCCAACAGCGTCAACCACGGTAGGAGTGGCGTCGCATCCAGCCACGCTATCATATACACCGGAGAGCCACCTGTTAACTACGCCAACAGGAGGAGATCGCAACCACAGCAGCCGTACGATCAGCAACAACCGTCTGTTGACGAACAACAACGCTTCAATCAACAACAACCTTCATTCAACCAGCAGCAACAACGCTATCACCAGCCTCAACATTATTATCGATGACTTGTCTCTCGAGATTATGAGGAGCTCGATACAATTTTATTTTCCAGACTTTATAAACATTAAATAATTAATATAATAGCGAAACTTATCTAGGACAACAATTACCTAATTAAGAATAGATATTTATGCAATGTGCATTCATGTATAACCATCAGTTTTTACTTCATGCGTATAGTTCTACAATAGACTATTATTGTATAATACAAATTTTATTTATGCTATATTAGCAAAATTATTGAATATTGAAGAATAAGTAGTTTCCGTGTTACTTTTGACATCAAAATTAGACTCACTTAAAAGAAATTTGATTTAATTTTATCAATATTTAGGTAATTATATTTGCTAAAGAGGATAGATAATTAATTACTAATTGTTTGTTATTTTTCAAGCAACGAGAAAGAAGTTTTATTATTCCCACCGCAATATTTGAAATTGTGTGTAAATGTTACATTTAATTTCTTATATTTTATACTTTTGAGCTGAGTCCTATTGAGGCACGAAACAACGAAGTTTCATGCTGCAAAGAATTTTCATATTTTAAGACCTTCTGGTATCAAAATATAATTATATAGTTGTAGAATTTGATAAATTCAGTATATTTATGATTTTATTGCCATAAATAAAGTTTATAGAAATCAATGCAATGAATTATTTCAAACATTTGTGGAGTTAGTCAGCTGATTGGTCTCACAGAATTAATCGAAAACCAGGATGTGTAATATACATAGACCAATAATTTTAATGGTCTATATTTTTATTGGTCTATATAATATATTGACCAATATATTATATTTAATAATAATAAATAACTATTTGTATTGATATTAAGAGCATTTACATTACTTTACTTACTGGAGGGCACAGATAGAGAGTTTTTGGATTTTGTTTACGAATGCAGAGGATGGGTCACAAGTCACAGGACCGGCTCTGTATGGGACCGAGGTAAAATTATAATCTAAGAAATGATAATATGAGACATTACTGAACAAACTATACAACTATACAGTATACAAAATACTGAAACCCAAAAATGTAAAATAGACTATTTCCTTAAAGAGCCTTCATTAAGCCGTAAATATTACTGTCGATTGGCAATTATAAGTTGTAATCACATCATTTACTGTGCAAATAGTCGTCAAGTGGCAAGAAGATGCGAGTGATGTTTGCAATATTCGCATTTACTGACAACCGTTGATGAATTTTGCTCTCAGGAATAAATTTACTCTGCACATTGAACCCACTCAACGGAAACACATAAGTATTTGTCCTCAAGAAAATTCAAGACCAATGTTGTCAACATTTAAACTACATTAAGATTTTAAGGAGCTATGTATTTGCGCATGTTTTGTGATAAGAAACTCTGATAAACATTATTTCCATTTTTTTTTCTAATAAAGAACATTATAGACATTTTATTCATATAAAAATACTTTTTTTTTCGTAAAATTGACAGAAGGCCAAATGATAAAATACAACACTTTTTCAAACTAATCACTTGATTAAAATTTCCCTATGGGTTTCACATTAAGTTTGATGCCTCTTCAGGGGCATTAAGACTAGTAAAACAAAGTATTCAGGAGGAAAGTTTTAATCAAATGACTAGTAGGTACGTAAAAGTGTTTTATTTTAACATTTGACCTTCTGCCTGTTTTATAAAAATATTTAGAAAATTTGGGGTCATTGTTGTGAATCGCTAATTTTGATTCTGTTTCACAATAAAAGTCGACAAATTCTTGTCTAGTCTAATCTAACATTTCTCCCCGAGCTTCATGCATGGTATTCGTATTTTTTCTTAAACTGATGTGAAATAAATATGTTGGTTTCGCCCGAAATGAGGCTGTATTTTAATATGCCATGATTAATCTTCAAGTGGTTGAAGATATTGTAGTTATTTCCTTATACTGGAGATTTCCTGCTATAAATTATTGTATAATTAAATTAAGATGATTGGTGTTTTCATGTTGGAAATGCCAGATGTTGAAGGCCGAACTTCAAGGTTCACATGGAAATACCAGCCCTCTGCAAAATAATAATAGCCGATAGTCAACAAATATTTACAGTAGCATGCTGTGGTTTCCTATGGTCCGCGCTCAAGCAATAATAATGTTAGACTTATTGATATATTGGCTTCGTACGCAACAGAAAGTTAATTTGTTAAAAATGTAAAGGCAAGTGTTAAAGAAGTGTGATGTGCTCGTT
The DNA here is from genome assembly GCA_946811695.1 of Gonocerus acuteangulatus. Taxonomy (NCBI): domain Eukaryota; kingdom Metazoa; phylum Arthropoda; class Insecta; order Hemiptera; family Coreidae; genus Gonocerus; species Gonocerus acuteangulatus. Next base: position 47,288,881 of record OX328123.1, read on the forward strand.
CAAAAAGTGCCTTTTTCACCATCTAATTTTAGGGTTCGACAACCACTAATCAGAACGCAATTATTAACTATAGAAGTCGATAGGCCCAAAAAAGAAACAAGATGTACTGGAGATGAATGAATACGTTTAAAACAAGAAGAACCGAGTTAATACAATAAATCTAATGTATAATATATATATATATTAGATTTATAAATCTACCTTTAATTTATGTTCTAGCTATAAGACACATATACCATATGTATCATGCATCTTCATCTATGTATAATGTAATTTCTTTCATTTTATCTGTATATAAATCAGTATTGTCTTTGATACCACACGACCGAGCCCAGACTACATCAACCTTCAAAGTCAATGATCTTCTCTCTATGAAAATTAATATTTGTCGCTAAAAATATGATTTCTTAATATTATAAATAATTTTTGCGAACACTCTTGAGGAGTCACAAGGCTTCAAATATATATACATATACATATATATATATATATATATATATATATATATATATATATATATATATATATATATATGTATATGCCATGTTAATATAATCACACATAGGCAAAAACACTATCACAACTCTAATTATTCAACTCTTTGGGAAGTTTAATGACATAAAATTTCTGTAAAGAAAATAATTAGCTAGTTTTGTAATGTTTATCGTTTGTAATAAGCTCGTCTACTTTGAAATTCCACTCTTATTTCTAAAATATTTTTTTTACATGCTTAAAGATTATTTTTCTATTGAGAAACGTAATGATCATCTCCATGAGGATTGCAAGGAATTTCATTTAGAACAGAATTCATCAACGAGAGAGGCTTTTTTTTTTTTTTTTTTAGAGGGCGGTGGATTACACTTAAAAGTGCTCATGTAATTTTGTAATTCCCGTTTTGGGATATTGGTTACTTACTTATTAAAAATGGCGTACAATACATTATTTATAAATAAAACGGTTCCGAATACCACACCTTTCTTGCCAGACTTAGGACTGATGCCTTTTTTTTTTTAAGGAAATTCCTACACCACAAGTGGAAACCCAACCCTTAACCTTAGGCAAGGGGTGTCCACGCCTTGGCACTCGCAGCCATCGGACCTCAGTATAATACATTTGTTAATGCTCAGCACCAAATTGCTAATGAAATGTATAAATATAGAAAAGGTTGATGAGAAAATGGAGCTGAACATATAGGTGCCTATTATTGAGGCTAAATGAAAAACTATATAGAATGATAGAAAAAAAAATTAATTATTTATTTGAAAGTATAAGAAAAAAAAATATCTCCTTATGGAGCAGGCACTGGTTAGTATGTTAGATTTGAAAAATAAGAGAAAAAAAAAATATTAACTTCTGTGCGAATGAAAATAATAAAAAATACAAGCATGTACAGCTGATGATCGGGCGAATAGTGGCCGCTGAGATTAAAAAAGGATTATAGTCTCGCTTATCTGGTTGATGCTGCGTCTCCCCTTTAGCCGCTGACGCCAGGTTGAAAATTGGAGCTTGGCGGGGCTTCGAAGAAGTTGTACCTCCAGAGAATGGATGCAGCATGCGGTAAGGTGCTCACAATGGCCTCAAGCACGTGCTGTTCCTCAGGGACGTAAGGCTGAACTTCTCCTAAGGGAGTCAAGGCTGTACTGTTAAGGGAGTCAAGGCTGTACTGACTTAGGGCGGGCAGCTCGCAAATCGGGGCCTTTTCTGTCCTGGGCCCGTAAGGTCCTGCCCTCTTTCGAATATTGCGCCGGGAGGTGGCGGACTCTCTAGGCTCGAGGGTAAACCAGCCGTCCTATCGGAGAGATAATGGCAATCCCGAAGAGGATTAAGATCGTCTGATAACCGTCTCCGGGCTTGTATCTCAGCTGCCAGGCTATTCCCCTATACCTAGACGCTAAGATATTTGCGATACAACAATTGAATAAAATGTAATAAATAATCTATAACTTATACTACTTGGTCTCTAACATACCGCCTACTTAAATTTGGTGAAGCCAAAATTTACAATGAGTCATCAAGGACTGCTAAACTAAGATCTGTAATAAGAAAAGAAAATAGAATTAAACAGTTACAGTGTTCATTTCAGGGTTTGGGAAAAGGAGGGAAAGGGATGATACGGATCTTTTAAGCTCTGAGCCGGAAGCAGTGCGGACTGTCACTACGCGTACAACGCCGTCACTGCCGGGATGAATTTGAGTTATACGGGCAAGTGGCCATTGTCCTAAAGGATTCTTCTTTTCGATGAGGACCACGATGCTTCCGACATTGAGTGAAGGATCTTCAGACTTCTTCCATTTGTACCGTTGCTGAAGATGGTGGATGTATTCTTTGCTCCACCTTTTCCAAGTATACTGAATGCGACTGTCAATGAGCTGCCAGCGGGAGAGCATGTTGAGAGGTACGTCGCTGAGATCTTCGACGGGTGGTGCATGCATAGATGTTCCAATTAGAAAATGAGCCGGCGTGAGGATATCTAGCTCATAGGGATCATCGTTTAGAGGGCACAAAGGACGTGAATTTAGCAAAGCTTCAATTTTTGTGAAGATCGTCGCTAACTCATCTCAACTGATCGTCGTTCGAACGTCATTGGATGGCTACCAACAGAAGCAGGCAGTAGTTTCTTCACGGACTTAATGCCAGCCTCCCACAAGCCTCCAAAGTGTGGTGAATGAGGTGGAATGAAATGCCATTCCACACCCTTGTCAGCGAGGTGCGTTTGAATGGCAGTTGAATGTTGTGAAATGAAGGAATAGATATCCTTTAAGTAGCGGGAAGCACCGACCGATTCCGATTGTCGGAATGTATGGCTTTTGGAAGCCCCCGACGTGATATAAATCTATCCAGCGCTGCCAAGAATGAAGGCGTGGAGAGGGAAGATACTGCTTCTAAATGGAGTGCTTTGGTAGAAAAGCAGACAAATAGGCATAAATATGCTTTAGATATGATTGGTTTTCGACGTAGAGAGTCTCTTACTGAGAAAGGACCGCCGAAATCAATACCTACCTGAAGAAAAGGTCTAATCATTTCAAACCTAGAGTTCGGAAGAGGAGCCATAATAGGGATTTTTGCCTTGGGTTGGCGTCGACGGCAGATTATGCAACGACGAATGAAGCCTTTTATGTATCTTGTCGCAGATGGTATGCAATATCTCTGCCGGAGAAGGTTAAGTGTAAGATTTGCACCGGCATGAAAATAATTATTATGGATCTGTGATGTATGCAGCGTAATTTGTGGAGTTCTCGATTTCGTAGAAGGTAGAAAAATAATGTCTCTCCACTGTTTTTCAAAGTATTTATTAGCAAAAGCTTTTCGAGAACATGGTTCTCATCGTCAGTGCATCTACAATTTTCACAAAAACACGCATATATTAATTACAGAAATATTTATAAGTATTCTTATTACTAAAGCTATGACAAATAATGTTACCTATTACTCCACCGGTATTACTGCTAACCGCCTCTCCGAACAGGTGTGAGGTAATGAGACTATTCCGGGTGAGCAGAGTATATATATTGACGTTGGATATTGGAGATCACAAGAATCAAGGTTGTTGAACCAGAGACCACTGAACTTTCTGTTGGAGACAGTGTATGGGGAAGGATTATGTCGGGTTATTTGATGTCATGTTTGTGAAGGGGTAGTCAGTCTGAAGGTGTCAGAGTAAGGGATGACGGGTCTGTCAGGTGGTGGGTCCGAGGGATGGCGTCTTTTGTTGGGATATGAAAATTTTTCTAAGGTCTGATGTTGGGAAGTTTATTTGTTCGTTTAGTAATAAATCTTTATTACGGTGAATGGCCTTTTCTATTTCTAGCATTTCATGATAATTGGATTTTTTAGAATAATTTATGTTTTTTAAAATTTTGATTCCCGTTTGTGTGTTAAATTGGTGTGCTGTATTTTTGATGTGTTCTGCAAAATTTGAGTGAATGTTGTGGTTGTGTATAGCTTTAACGTGTTCGTCTATTCTTTGTGAGAACTTGCGATATGTTCTCCCAATGTAAATTTTTTTGCATGAGCATTCTAATTGGTAGATTCCACTTTTATCGAATTCTTTTATTTCATCTTTAGTGTGTGATAATGACTTTTTGGTATTAAATGTATTCTTAAAGGAAACTTTGGCTGTGTCTTTCAAAATGTTTTTTAATTTTTCGGAAATTGGTCCTAAATATGGTATCGAAATGTACCTTGTATTGGAAATTATTGGCGTTAGTGTCGGGAAAACAACTTTAAGAGTCAGAGATTTTTCCTTATTACGTATAAGTTTGTCTATAATTTTGTGTGAGTAGCCGTTGTTAGACGCAATTTGTTTAATTGTATTTATTTCACTTTGATAATTTTCTAGGGACATTGGAATTTTGAACAATCTATCTATCATGGAGTGGAATGCCGCTAATTTGTGAGAGATATGGTGGTTAGAAAGTGAGTGTATTATTGCATCAGTGTGAGTGGGTTTCCTGTAAATTTTAAAGTCGAATTTATTATTGTCGGTAATGGTTATGTTTATGTCGAGGAAATTTATAGAACGGTTATTGTCAATTTCCATCGTGAATTGGATTTTTGGGTGAAATGAGTTTATGTGTTTCAAAAACATATCTAACTGTCTCCGAGTACCTTCCCATAAACAAATTATGTCGTCCACGTATCTATAGTAAAATTTAATATGTTTATTTATGTTAAAACTTGGGTTTAAATATTTATTTTCTAAGTTATTCATAAAGATATCGGCTAGCAAGGGAGAGAGATTCGAGCCCATTGGGAGTCCTTCATGTTGTTTAAAGTATTTGTTATCAAATTTAAAGAAATTGTGGTTGATACATATGTTAAACGCTTCTATAAGTTCGTATTTAAAGAGGTTACCGTTTTTTGAATTGTTGATAAGGTTTTCTAAAATTATCTTAACTTCTGTGGTTGGCACATTAGAGAATAAGTTTTTTACATCAAATGATACTAATATTGCATTTTTGGGAGGTCTGATATCTCTTATATTATTAATGAGTTCGCCGGTGTTTTTTATGGAGTAATTAGAAGACCACTGAATTTTCTGTTGGAACAGATTGTTCAAAGAGCGGGATAGTTTACACACAGATGTGTTTGTGTAGGAAACAACTGGTCTAATAGGAAAGGGTGGTGGTTTGTGTATTTTCAAAAGACCATAGAGTCTGGGTGGTTGTGGGTTTGGATGTTTGAGGTGAAATGTGTCTTTGTTAGAAAAAAGTGTGCATTGATTGTTAACGAATTGTCTAACTATGAGATTATAACTATTGGTGGGGTCTCTGTTCATAGGTTCAAGATTATTATCGTTAATGAAGTCGTACATACTATTTTTGTAGTCAGTTGTGTAAAGGATTACTGTAGAGTTGCCTTTATCGGCTTTGGTAAGAGTAAGTTGGTGATCTTTAATTTTCTTGGATATTGATTTTAAGGTATTAAGTTCAGAGGGTATGTATGTTTTAGCTTTATTTAATTCTTTCTTAATGGTAACAGAACATAAAGTTTTGAGGGAGTTGCGATTTTCGGTTTCAAGATTATCAACAGGTGCTGACATAGACAGCACCCTTGATAATCTTGAAACCGAAAATCGCAACTCCCTCAAAACTTTATGTTCTGTTACCATTAAGAAAGAATTAAATAAAGCTAAAACATACATACCCACTGAACTTAATACCTTAAAATCAATATCCAAGAAAATTAAAGATCACCAACTTACTCTTACCAAAGCCGATAAAGGCAACTCTACAGTAATCCTTTACACAACTGACTACAAAAATAGTATGTACGACTTCATTAACGATAATAATCTTGAACCTATGAACAGAGACCCCACCAATAGTTATAATCTCATAGTTAGACAATTCGTTAACAATCAATGCACACTTTTAGCGCGGTTCCTCCCTCCCCCATAGGGAGGAACCCCGCTTATAAGGTTGATACAATGAAACAATCCGGAAGTGCCGACTAGAAAATTTTGCGTTTCAGAACCCCTAGAAACCGAAAATAACGGTGGTTCAAATTTGTATATATATATGTATATGTATATATTTATTTATATATATATATATATATATATATATATATATATATATATATATTTGTCTGTTCGCTCTCTAAATAGAAGACGAATGGTCCGATTTTGATGAAATTTAGTACAAAAATCTGTCGTCCAATTTGAAAGGTCAAGTTCGTTAACCAGCAAAATCCGCCCACTGGAAGATGGCGTTTGGGGCGAAATTCGCGCAGAAAAAATCGTAACGCTTACGTTTTTGAGTTCATAAGCTTGTAAGTACTCGTTTTATAGGCTTCTTGGGCTAGAAAAACGAATGAAACCATTTTCAAGACGATAGCTTTAACCGTTGTCGAGAAAATTGGAAAAATAGTTTTTGAATACCGTTTTTGGTTTGGGTACTTAGAATAACGGGATTCAGTTGAAACATTATCTGAATGTTCTACTTTCATTAAAACTAATATGTTGAAAGTTATGTTACGTTTGGAGTTAAGGAAGGGTTAGAATAAAATATTTTATGAACAGATATGAAAAGTTTTGGAAACTTCGTATACTTTCATTAAAATCTCGAACATGGTTGGGAAATCGTGGTAAGTGGATTGAAACTATTTGAAAGCTTACTAAATTCTCTACAAAAATGATTCTAAAACTATTTTTGATTAGGTTATGTCAATCGGAGAAATAAATGCTTAAAACTTCAAATACGTCTGTTTTGTTCTTATGAACGGGTTTTTGTCGTTCTTTTTGTCATTTTTGTCTCTTTCCCTTGGTTTTTTATTGCTTTTTATTAGCGCGGTTCCTCCCTCCCCCATAGGGAGGAACCCCGCTTATAAGGTTGGTACAATGAAACAATCCGGAAGTGCCGACAAGAAAATTTCGCGTTTCAGAACCCCTAGAGACCGAAAATAACGGTGGTTCAAATTTGTATATATATATATATATATATTTATTTATATATATATATATATATATATATATATATATATATATATATATATATATATATGTTTGTCTGTTCGCTCATTTCTGGCTTCCCTGATGGTCCGATTTTGATGAAATTTGGTGCAAAAATCTGTCGTCCAATTTGAAAGGTCAAGTTCGTTAACCAGCAAAATCCGCCCACTGGAAGATGGCGTTTGGGGCGAAATTCGCGCAAAAAAAATCGTAACGCTTACGTTTTTGAGTTCATAAGCTTGTAAGTACTCTTTTTATAGGCTTCTTGGGCTAGGAAAACGAATGGAACCATTTTCAAGGCGATAGCTTTAACCGTTTTCGAGAAAACTGAAAAAATAATTTTTGAATGCCGTTTTTGGTTTGGGTACTTAGAATCAAGGGATTCAGTTGAAACATTTACTGCATGTTCTACTTTCATTAAAACTAATATGTTGAAATTTTGGTTGCGTTTGGAGTTAAGGAAGGGTTAGAATAAAATATTTTATTAACAGGCATAAAAAAGTTTTGGTAACTTTGTATACTTTCCTTAATATCTCGAAAAAGGTTGAGAATTTGGGAAACGGAAGAATACCATTAGAAAGCTTACTAAATGCTCTACAAAAAAGGTTCTTAAAAAGTTTTGATTAGGCGATGTCAATCGGAGAAATACCGTATGAAATGTCAGTTTTGGATTTGTCGATTTCCTTCAAATGTCTTGAAACTGTCGAGGCTCCTACTCCGAGTTCTTTGGCATATTCCCTAGTGTTTTTAATTGCTTATAGTAGTCAAATGTATTTGTCAATGAAACAGGATACGTATAATTAGAATCAATATTTTGTTTGTTAGAATTCGAAGATGCCGTATGAATATCTAGATGTGACAGTACTGGTGTTGATTTCGTTCTTTAGAATTATTCTTGGTATTCCCTATTTTCATCTGTTACACATAGTTTTTTATTGTTAGTAGATTTTTCTTATTGATTATAGAATATTAATCTATTTGGCTATAAAACAGGATACGTAAAATTAGTGACAATATTTCGGAGATTTCTGAGCGAAATACGTTTAAGATTTTCTACCACCACGAACGGCTTTTTTCCTCTATTTTTATCCACTAGATAGGCTTTATTTTGCATATTATTCTATATAAGTTTTATTCAGCAGGGGATTCTGATGAAATGTCGTGTTTTTGCTGTGGATTTTAAATACGATGTATCTAAGATTGGATAACATTAGCGAGTCTACATAATTAAGAACCGACGACGGAGGATTACTTCTTGCTATGATTTAGTCTACATACGTATATTAAGTCCTAAATCCAATCCTCCTAAAGTTCAATGCCCGTAGAAACCAGGGGGCCGCAGGAAATTTACCTGCTAAGAGTTAATCCTCAAGAGCTGTAAATATACCCCAGGTATCTGCCGACACAAATACAAAGCCTAGGCGGAGAGCACCCCAAAAACTCAGATCCAAACATAAGGTTATATACTAAATATTGATAAAGACTACTTAGTTGTAAACCGATTCATCAATTAGCAATCAATAGTTTTCAACAAAGGTTATATACTAAATATTGATAAAAAGCATTTAATTAGAAAAAAAAAAACAATATTCCACAAGACTTGTTTTTGGTCCATTTGTGTCTACTCCATAGACTTAATTAGGTATATTATTCTATTGTAGTTGGGCAACTAAACTTTGTTTTATTTTGTTAAATAAAGTTTTTTTTCTTGATTTGTTATTCGTCCAGACTTTTATTTGTCCTTGTGTATTTACTAGATAGGTTTTATTCAACATATTATTCTATATAGGCTATATTAGGCTGGGTATTCTACTCAATCTTGTGTACTTCTTCTTGATCCTTCTGTACATGGGCGTATATAAAAACAATTTCGGGGGGGGGGGGGGGGGCTGAGACCATTTCCAGGGTATGGAATACTAAATATTTAGAGCTTGGAATAGTTTTAGGCAACTAAAACGCTATTACACGTAAAATAAAATATGTTTTATGAACTAAGTGATCTTATTTAATTTATTTTTAAGGGTTTTACGAGAAGTTTTTATCATCAATTCAAAATTTCGGGAGGGGCTGCAGTCCCCTCAGCCCCCCCCCTCATATACGCCCATGCTTCTGTATCCTCTAGAAAGGCTTTATTAGGCATATTTTGTATTGATTTATAGAGCTTTGCTTTAGAATGAAAGCCAGATTCTGTAATTTCCGCTTCTGTGTAAAAGTTAGCTACTGTCGGTGTCCCTGACGCCTTAATATCACTTTTATTCGAGATGTTCGAGAGGATTTTGACAATTTTCACAAGATATATAAAAAAAATAAGTTTATTTTTTTTCTAAGCTTATCAAATGGCACTAGGGACATGAACGGAACCGCGCTAAGATGCTGCAGTTCCTGCGAGTCGGACATTTTTGTCGTTCTTTTTTTCTAACAAAGACACATTTCACCTCAAACATCCAAACCCACAACCACCCAGACTCTATGGTCTTTTGAAAATACACAAACCACCACCCTTTCCTATTAGACCAGTTGTTTCCTACACAAACACATCTGTGTGTAAACTATCCCGCTCTTTGAACAATCTGTTCCAACAGAAAATTCAGTGGTCTTCTAATTACTCCATAAAAAACACCGGCGAACTCATTAATAATATAAGAGATATCAGACCTCCCAAAAATGCAATATTAGTATCATTTGATGTAAAAAACTTATTCTCTAATGTGCCAACCACAGAAGTTAAGATAATTTTAGAAAACCTTATCAACAATTCAAAAAACGGTAACCTCTTTAAATACGAACTTATAGAAGCGTTTAACATATGTATCAACCACAATTTCTTTAAATTTGATAACAAATACTTTAAACAACATGAAGGACTCCCAATGGGCTCGAATCTCTCTCCCTTGCTAGCCGATATCTTTATGAATAACTTAGAAAATAAATATTTAAACCCAAGTTTTAACATAAATAAACATATTAAATTTTACTATAGATACGTGGACGACATAATTTGTTTATGGGAAGGTACTCGGAGACAGTTAGATATGTTTTTGAAACACATAAACTCATTTCACCCAAAAATCCAATTCACGATGGAAATTGACAATAACCGTTCTATAAATTTCCTCGACATAAACATAACCATTACCGACAATAATAAATTCGACTTTAAAATTTACAGGAAACCCACTCACACTGATGCAATAATACACTCACTTTCTAACCACCATATCTCTCACAAATTAGCGGCATTCCACTCCATGATAGATAGATTGTTCAAAATTCCAATGTCCCTAGAAAATTATCAAAGTGAAATAAATACAATTAAACAAATTGCGTCTAACAACGGCTACTCACACAAAATTATAGACAAACTTATACGTAATAAGGAAAAATCTCTGACTCTTAAAGTTGTTTTCCCGACACTAACGCCAATAATTTCCAATACAAGGTACATTTCGATACCATATTTAGGACCAATTTCCGAAAAATTAAAAAACATTTTGAAAGACACAGCCAAAGTTTCCTTTAAGAATACATTTAATACCAAAAAGTCATTATCACACACTAAAGATGAAATAAAAGAATTCGATAAAAGTGGAATCTACCAATTAGAATGCTCATGCAAAAAAATTTACATTGGGAGAACATATCGCAAGTTCTCACAAAGAATAGACGAACACGTTAAAGCTATACACAACCACAACATTCACTCAAATTTTGCAGAACACATCAAAAATACAGCACACCAATTTAACACACAAACGGGAATCAAAATTTTAAAAAACATAAATTATTCTAAAAAATCCAATTATCATGAAATGCTAGAAATAGAAAAGGCCATTCACCGTAATAAAGATTTATTACTAAACGAACAAATAAACTTCCCAACATCAGACCTTAGAAAAATTTTCATATCCCAACAAAAGACGCCATCCCTCGGACCCACCACCTGACAGACCCGTCATCCCTTACTCTGACACCTTCAGACTGACTACCCCTTCACAAACATGACATCAAATAACCCGACATAATCCTTCCCCATACACTGTCTCCAACAGAAAGTTCAGTGGTCTCTGGTTCAACAACCTTGATTCTTGTGATCTCCAATATCCAACGTCAATATATATACTCTGCTCACCCGGAATAGTCTCATTACCTCACACCTGTTCGGAGAGGCGGTTAGCAGTAATACCGGTGGAGTAATAGGTAACATTATTTGTCATAGCTTTAGTAATAAGAATACTTATAAATATTTCTGTAATTAATATATGCGTGTTTTTGTGAAAATTGTAGATGCACTGACGATGAGAACCATGTTCTCGAAAAGCTTTTGCTAATAAATACTTTGAAAAACAGTGGAGAGACATTATTTTTCTACCTTCTACGAAATTATTATGGATCTCGCTGACTACAAGATAGGTAGGTAAGATGAGAGTAAGTTGGTAAAATTGCTGGATGACGGGCTGAGAGAGAGATGGGAGCATTGTTTAGTCTTCCGCCCACTCTAATAATACCCAGTTCGTCAAGAAATGGTTGAAGAGCTTGTAGATTAGGAGAGTTTATACCTTTTGGGAAGGCAGAATTTTGGACTAACGTTATGCATTTGTTCATTGCATCGGAGATTTCCTTAGCCCTGACTGGGGATGAGAGTTGAATTTTGGCATTGTCTCCGGAGGACGTGGCTCTCGCCCGTGTTGAGAGGCGGATAATCCTGGCGATGACATAGAGTAGAGTCCTCAGATTGCTAAAACGCAAAAGCCATTGTGGTTCAGGTGACACTGTTGACGTGCCAAGAAAAGCTGAAGTGGCTTGCAGTTTGGCATTGGAGAGCGTGATGGGCCAGTCATGAGGGTTTAATTTTAGCCAGCTCGGGCCGTGCCACCAAAGATGATGGTTCTGTATTTCGGAAGGATTGATGCCTCGCGATGATATGTCGGCAGGGTTTTCCTTGGATCTTACATGGTGCCAGTCTTCAAGACGTGTTTTATCCAGAATAGATGTTACTCGATTAGCTTCAAAGACGGCTAGCTGATGACTGGGTGTTCGAAGCCATGCTAAAGCAACTGCGGAATCGGTAAAAAGATACACGCGTGCTGGGCTAGGATGCGGATCGAACTTCAAGGATGCAAGCAAGCTCGAAAGAAGCAAGGCCCCACATAACTCTAAGCGTGAAATAGAATGGAACTTTATGGGGGCTACCTTTGTTTTTGCCTTCACTAGCGTGACACACACCTGGCCGCATGAAGTTTCCGTTCGCAGATAGAAAACGGCTGAATAAGCCTTTGTTGAAGCGTCACAAAATCCAATTAAATCAACTCTATTTGCACTGGAATAGGGAATGAAGCGTGGAATACACATTTGAGAAAGGTAATTCCAAGAGCCAATAAATTTGGACCAACCTTCTATAAAATGCTGCGGAAGTGGAGTGTCCCAATCTAGTTTTAAAAACCACAACTGCTGTAGGAAGATTTTAGCAGTTAGCACAACTGGGGCCAGAAAGCCTAAAGGATCAAATATTCTTGCAATGGTTGATAAGACCGACCTCTTAGTCATGATGCTAGATGGCTCACTGATGGAGTATTTGAAGTGATCTGTGGCAGGGTCCCATCTTAAACCAAGAACCTTGATAGAAGGTAATTCATCAGGTTGTATTGCAATCATGCTGGTGCTGGGAGAAACATCCTTTGGGAGAATTTCTGGTTTGTTAGAAGCCCATTTGTCGAGCGTGAAACCACCACTAGAAAAGCATTTGATTAATTGCAAACACAATTCTTTGCCTTCTTCAACGGAGTTGGCACCTGTGACTACGTCGTCGACAAACATGTCACGAAGTATGCATTTCGAAGCTAGAGGAAATCTATCAGCTTCTAGCGTTGCGAGTTCTCTGATTGTCCTGCTAGCTTGGAACGCGCTTGATCGGAGGCCATAGGTAACCGTATTAAGCTCATATTCTTGAATTTCTTTGTTTGGGTCGTCCCGCCAAATAATATGTTGATATATCCGTTGCTTAGGATGAATTAGGATTTGGCGGTACATTTTGACAACGTCAGTGATGATTACTAAAGAATGGAATCGAAGGCAAAGCAGAATGGCGCCAACGTCTGCCTGGAGTTTAGGTCCAGAAAGGAGCTGATCGTTAATACTTGGTGTGGTTGAGGTGCAGGACCCATCAAATACAACCCTAATCTTCGTATCCGTGTAAACAGCATGGTGAGGAATTAGATAAGAAGAAGATGTGGCTGTCTTGCTCATGTGTCCCAACTCTTCATATTGGCAAAGGAAGTCAGAGTATTCGTTAAACAATGATGGATTGTGGCGAAATTTACGCTCTAAGTGGAAGAGGCGTTTTTTGGCTTGAATTCGATTATCTCCAAGATTAGATTCGCCCTTGAATGGGAATTGGAGAACAAAGCGACCGGATGAAGTACGAGTATAGGTGTCCTTGAAATGTTGCTCACAGTATTCATCTTCAGGGGAAACTAATGAAGCTGGACTGGGTTCTTCTAACTGCCAAAACTGCTTAAGTTGGTTTTGTATGTCCAACTGAGAATATGCAACAAGACTGGTGTCGCTAAATGGCAAATCAGAAGATATAGGCCCAGATACAACGTCACCAAAAACAGTGGGGGTTAGAAAAGGTAGTCCTGCTCTCACTGGATTAGGTGCGCCAGATACAATTAAGTGCCACACATCAGAACCAAGCAATAAGTCAATATCCTTGGGGGTGCCAAACTTTGTATCAGCTAGCTTGAATGAGCTGAACGCTTCTACAATATGCTGAGGTATTGGACGTAGTGGAAGAAATGAAGTAATTTGAGGAATGACGAGGGCGTTTAGTCCAAGAGATATCTCTGTGTTATGCTGAGAATGAAGCGTACATCGAACTCTACCCGAGATAGGAATAGATATATTGTTGCCTAATCTGTGGATTTTCTGAAAGGTTTCATGAATTGGAAGTTTCAATTGTCGAGCACATTTCATGGTGATAAAAGAGCGCCTGAGTCAAGTAAAGCTCGAAAAGAGTGCAACCTTTTATTACTATCCTCAACAAGTACAATAGCGGTTCCTAGCAGGACCTGGTCAGTGGGTGACACGTAGGAACTAGCTAGGAGCACAGGTTTTTCGAGTGGTCCTGAAGGTGTAGGGCTTGTACTGAATTGGTTGAAGGATGAGCTGGTGGAGGTTTATTTTGAGAATTGAAATCGTGCAAAAGAGAATGATGGCGCTCTTTACAATATGTGCATGTGTTTTTGGAATGACAGTGCTTTGTTGAATGTGATGACCTCAGGCAATTGTGGCAACCCTTCCATTTTGAGGTAAAGTTCTTTCGCTCGATAACATCAAGTTGAGCGAATTTGTGACAATACAGAAGATTGTGTTGACCTTGACAGAAAGGACATGGTGCAGAAGGTTTTTCCGCGGCTTCTACTGGAGGTGAAGATGCGCGTGTAGGAGATGATCGACTAGTTGGAGTCACAGCCTCAGAAAACGAAACGCTGGCCCTATTAGAATGGTTTAAGGGAGTCCTGGAAAAACGACTTGACGAGCCAGTGTTTTCTCCGCTAGATAACATAGCAAGATCGTAACGACGAGATGATTTTGATGGAAAACGTTGATTGGATCATTTCTGATTTTCTGAAGAAGCATGAGAATGCTGAAAGCTTGAACTTTCGTCACTAGACAGCCGAAGCGCAAGGTAATCATTTCGAATAAATGTTATTAAATCTTCAGTTGAAGGGAATTCTTTTCCTAGCTGATCTAGCTGGAATTTCTGACGTGTAGTTGAGTCTAAAGTTCTGAGTGCCAGGAAGGATAATATCATATCATCAGGATTATCAAGACCTAGAGCCTTGAACGAGGTTATACTGTCTGAAACGTTAGTAGTAAATCCCAATAAATTTGATAAGGGACTAGAATTTTTATTAAATCTAAAATTGAGAATTCTTTCGAGATAAAAATTAGCTATGACTCTCTTATTATCATAAGCATTGTTCAAAGCCTCCCAAGCTAAGGGATAGTTGTCATCGGTTATTTTAAAATGAGAAACTAGCGCTAAGGCCTCTCCTGATAAACAAGATAATAGATGGTGGAATTTTTCAACAGGTTTTAAGGACGGGTCAGAGTCCATTAAGCTAAGGAATGTATCCCTGAAAAATCCCCAAGACTGAATATGACCTGAAAATATTGGAGGTTTGATAGTCGGTAATGAAGATTTAGCTCTGGCTTCACTAAAGGAAGTGGTATTAGCTGTTGTATCCTTAGTTGCAAGTGTTTCTTTCTCGATCTCGAGTTTTAAAGCTTCAGCGTTGTGAATGATATCGAAAAGACTAGTTCTTTGTGCAGCCTCGACATCGGTAGGAAACCCGCTAGGATCACAGGATTTTACAAAGCAAGCTTCTAACTTGTCCCAATTGGCATTGAATTCGGATACGAGTGCTTGGGCAAAGGACAGTTTTATTAAAAACAAACACTCTTTAGTCCTATCTGCTTTTACTTGTTCAGTAAGCTCCCCGAGGGGAGTAATATCCTCAAAGAGTCTCTTAATCCTCTTTCTATAAATGTTTATATTGGCCAACATTTCCTCACTTTTTGGTGGGGGAAGAACTGGTGGAGCCATATTTGAAAAGGATATTTATAAAATAATCGAAAATAAAAGGAAATGGATTAAAACAGGAAACAATATGTGGATTAAGAAAATAAATAGAAAAGAAATTGGTAGGAAAAACGCCTGAAAAGAAATGTAAGACAAATAGAAAAAGAGAAAAAAATATATATATAGAAGAAAAATACTAAAATTAGAAATATATGTTTATATATGATAATAGTAATTTGTTTAAAAAATAGGCGGTATGCTGGTTACAAATTATCTTGGCCGGAGGACCATATGTTAATGCTCAGCACCAAATTGCTAATGAAATGTATAAATATAGAAAAGGTTGATGAGAAAATGGAGCTGAACATATAGGTGCCAATATTGAGGCTAAATGAAAAACTATATAGAATGATAGAAAAAAAAATATTAACTTCTGTGTGAATGAAAATAATAAAAAATACAAGCATGTACAGCTGATGATCGGGCGAATAGTGGCCGCTGAGATTAAAAAAGGATTATAGTCTCGCTTATCTGGTTGATGCTGCGTCTCCCCTGTAGCCGCTGATGCCAGGTTGAAAATTGGAGCTTGGCGGGGCTTCGAAGAAGTTGTACCTCCAGAGAATGGATGCAGCATGCGGTAAGGTGCTCACAATGGCCTCAAGCACGTGCTGTTCCTCAGGGACGTAAGGCTGAACTTCTCCTAAGGGAGTCAAGGCTGTACTGTTAAGGGAGTCAAGGCTGTACTGACTTAGGGCGGGCAGCTCGTAAATCGGGGCCTTTTCTGTCCTGGGCCCGTAAGGTGCTGCCCTCTTTCGAATATTGCGCCGGGAGGTGGCGGACTCTCTAGGCTCGAGGGTAAACCAGCCGTCCTATCGGAGAGATAATGGCAATCCCGAAGAGGATTAAGATCGTCTGATAACCGTCTCCGGGCTTGTATCTCAGCTGCCAGGCTATTCCCCTATACCTAGACGCTAAGATATTTGCGATACAACAATTGAATAAAATGTAATAAATAATCTATAACTTATACTACTTGGTCTCTAACAACATTAATTCTTAATGATAAAATAGCGAAGTGTCACAGTGGAATCGCCTCAGATGGCACTGGGTGACGTTGGTTTCGGTCTCGCTTTGGTCGACTTCTTTTAGCCTCAGGTGGATGGTTCCTGCTTCACCTTGGATGTTTAATACTTCATTAAAAAAATCAACACAAAATTGGACCCATAAATAACTATGTTTAAAATAATGACCCTATTAAACCCTTAGTTCTTCCTTATTAATCCGGAACGACTAAAAACATCTACTTTGAGAACCATGTAATATTATAGGTTGAATTACAGCGTGACGGAACGAGGGAAGGAAGGATTATCTATGAAGGGAATGAATTCTCATAAAATGAAGACGACCAGGAAGACGCCTGAAATGTTAAAAGATTCGAATATCAATGAGCTCGATCTTGTACTAAAAACATTTTTCCCTGGGGTAAAGTTATTTCTGCATCGCGGCCAAAGGAAATGTCGGCAAGACTTGTTTTTTTTTTTCTTTTGAAACTGGTATCATTAATTTAACATGGATAAGTTATTATCAACTTATTGTACCTATTTTTATTCTTTTCCGTCTCTGGCAGGAAAAAAAGCTACGTTTGTGTAGGATTGTGTTGGTATAGTTGTTAAAATGTTCCTAGAAGCCCATTATAAAAAATAAATAACTAAAAAAAAGGTGCTAAAAGCCTCGAGCGTATATCGTCCTTGAACCCAGATGTTTTGGATGATGATCTCACAGAATTTCCCATATATTCCCAACTAAACATAGGTCACCAGGAAGAAGTTCTTTACGAGTATATTTGCTGACTGGACGGCCTTGCGTCCGGTTTTAGGTCTGCTGTCTCTTTTGAGGTCCTTAGTATTATAGAAAATCATATTTCTACATGAGAAATTATTTAATCATTTACTTCTTTGGTAGGATTTTTTCGTAGATTTAGGTTTTATAGGACCTAATTCAATGAGTTAGGGCATTATTAAAAATACATAAGATTCTCTTTAAGATAAAACTTCCTTCGAAGAGTTCCTTTTGTTTGCGGAGGTACAAAAGGATCAAGTGGTATCTATGCTCTTATACAAACATCTAGATATAGATGAGGAGAACATCAAAAGGGAATGCATTTTTGTACTGTTTTTTAGACAAGGGTCTCCCTTTAAGCCATTGTTCAAGCATTCAGTTTTGTGTCAGACAAACCGCACAAATGTTATCTATTTTTGACTAATGATTGAACCCCAATCGAAACATGAAGAACAAATATGTGCAGTGTCTCCCCTTGGTCTAGTGGCTAACGGCTCGGACTCCCATGGGGGAAATGGTGTTTGGGTCCCCACCTGTACAGAGATTTTTCCCTCCGTTGCTGTACAATCAGAAGATTCTTTGCACTACCAAGGATGACTGTGCTAATGGCCTAGAAGTCTCTGACCAGTAAAAAAAAAAAAAAAAAAAAAAAAAAAAAATACTTCCTTAAATGTTTCCTTCGAGGGAGGAAGGTGATTCGAAAACCTGGCAAAATATCGAAGTTTCATCAACCATACTTCACGAAGAGACCGGAGTGACACCTCATTAGAGTGGGTACACCCGTCGATACTCATCTACCAATTAAAAACTAATCCATTCTCCATTATGTGATATAAAAGTTACGTACCGCCAAGCAACTTTAATTCTATCAGAAACAGATTATATGTGTTTATGTGTTTATATATATATGGTCGTTAGAGCTATTATATTGTTTGGTGAACGCTTATATCTAAACATATAATCCAAGTATGATTAAATTTAGAACAAAAATAATTTTATCTAAAACAAGGTGTCAAGTTTGGTATCTTTTGTATATATATATAAAAAAAAAATAATAATAATTTAAGCCCTTATTTATATAATTATCTTTTGTATTTTTTCTCCGCCCAACGAAGCGCCATTTTTCAGCGAATCCGCACAAACAAACGTTTAGGCGCTCGTAAGAATCCTGATACTCATAAAGTAGGTAGTTCGATGTTGGGATTTGTTTAACTCCTATCGAGAAAATGAAAAAATCCTTAAATTTTAGTTACGTGTACTCAAAAAAAGTCCGACTCGCAGGAACTGCGTCATCTTAGCGCGGTTCCAGTTTTTTTTTTTTTTTTTTTTTTTTTTTTTTTTTTTTTTTTTTTACTGCACATCTACATCTAGGTCATTAGCGCCGACATCCAGGGTGTAGCGAGGAATTTCACCAGCGAGCCGTGGGATGATAAAATTCCTGCCGGAGGTTATCCCACCATCTCCCGCTTATGAATCCAAGGCGCTAGCCATTAGACCACGGGAGACCCCGGTTCCTGTTCCCTATTCTCATTTGAAAAGCATAGAATAGAAAAAGATAATATTTTCCTCGGCCTTTGTTGAAAGGGTTTTATGGCTATACCTGGGGGTCAGGTCCGCAAGACCCTAGAATCCTCTTCTACCGATACTTCATTTCATACGTTTCAATGAATTGGAAAATATCAAATATTTTCACACATTCCTGTGTTCTTTTACTATAGTAATAATTCTACAGATAAAATCAATTGAAAAATAAAATAAAAAAACCAACATCATAAAGGCAATTTCGAATAAGCAAAATCAATTACTTTAATGTTTTAAGCACTTATTTCTCCGATTGACATCGCCTAATCAAAACTTTCATCAGAACCTTTTTTGTAGAGCATTTAGTAAGCTTTCTAATGGTATTCTTTTGTTTACCAAGATTCTCAACCTTTTTCGAGATATTAAGGAAAATATACAAAGTTACCAAAACTTTTTAAGTCTGTTAATAAAATATTTTATTCTAACCCTTCCTTAACTCCAAACGTAACCAAAATTTCAACATATTAGTTTTGATGAAAGTAGAACATGCAGAAAATGTTTCAACTGAATCCCATGATTCTAAGTACCCAAACCAAAAACGGTATTCAAAAAATATTTTTCCAATTTTCTCGAAAACGGTTAAAGCTATCGCCTTGAAAATGGTTTCATTCGTTTTCTTAGCCCAGGAATCATATAAAACGAGTACTTAGAAGCTTATGAACTCAAAAACGTAAGCGTTACGATTTTTTTTGCGCGAATTTCGCCCCAAACGCCATCTTCCAGTAGGCGGATTTTGCTGGTTAACGAACTTGACCTTTCAAATTGGACGAAGGATTTTTGTACCAAATTTCATCAAAATCGGACCATTCGTCTTCTAGCTAGAGAGCGAACAGACAAATATATATATATATATATATATATATATATATATATATATAAATATATATATATATATAAATATATATATATATATATATATATACAAATTTGAACCACCGTTATTTTCGGTCTCTAGGGGTTCTGAAACGCGAAATTTTCTAGTCGGCACTTCCGGATTGTTTCATTGTATCAACCCTATAAGCGGGGTTCCTCCCTATGGGGGAGGGAGGAACCGCGCTAAAAGCGGAGAGTGACAAAACATTTTCCACATTTATGGAAACTAAGATTTATAAATTTTGATTAAGTTTGCAAAGGATTTTTTTTTATTTGTTTTTCTCAAGGTCCCACAATTTTCGTGACGATCTGTTTTAACAGTTCTATCACTTAAAACATCAGCCCCAGTCTGAAAAAACTAAAGAAATAACATTTTTTAAGAAAATAAGTCAAATAAATACATATCATATAATAAGTACTTCAAATTAAAATAATATAAATTCAATTTTTACTATTCTTTTGGACGAATGTCAATTTGAAATTTCATTGTATCTATATATCTTTAATTAAAACACAATTAGGTATGTTAAAATTATATATTAAAAAAAAAAAAAAAAAATCAGTCCCGCAACAGACCACGAGGGCCCTGAGGGGCAGATATTGTAGAGGTATCTAATTCAATGACCATACGGCACACTAGGGAGATAGTGTGGTCAGTACTATGATCCGGCCGCCTGATTTTCCCCTTGCTGCTTCGTCTGCTAGAGTCATTAGCACCCAAGGTACCCAATAATAAATTAAATTAAAGGCTGGGTTGGCCTAGGGACGGTCAGGGAGGCCGAATTCAACCCATGAACGAAGACGCAAGAAGAAAACATCTTTAGTACCTGCCCGGGATTTGAACTCAGGTCCTCCAGCATATGAGTCCAGTGTTCTACCACTGAGCTAAACTCGCCCCTTGTTAAAATTATACAGATTTTATTAAATTTTAGATATTGAGTGTCCTTAAATGTTGGAGTACAGTGTCAATGTAAAAGCTACATATCTTTGATGAGTGGTCATAAGGGCTTAAATTATTTTTGAACATTTGGAGATTATGAGGTAGTATTATAGGATAAAATCACAGCTACCGGTTGGTATTAAGGTCTTAAGCCAGACCAGAGAAAAATGGGACAGCCGTACCAATTAGTATTATACCTGTAAGTAAGGTTTATAAGTTCCTTCATGATATTAAGGACATCAAAGATATGTGATAATATGCCAGTTTTTTTTTTTTTTTTTTTTTCATTATTTCATTGACAGGCATGTGCCTTGCCTGAAATTATCATACATTTTATAAAATATTGAGTACGTTGTTAAGAAATCATGGTAAGTGGAAGGCGATGATTTCGATGCCTAATAAACTTCATGAAAGGGATGGAGTGCTTAGCATACCAATTTGAAAGGAATCGATTCAAAATGAATGGCACAAATTTAACATAAAACTGTATTTTGCTGATACACAATATTCTCTAATATCAACCTATAGTAATTGTAACTGTCTCTATATTGCAACAAACAATAACATGAATAACTAGTTCTTCTTATTAAAATGACAACTTTTCTGAACCCTTTTGGGTCAAAAAAAAAAAAAAAAAAAAAAAAAAAAAAATCATGAAAATAGTTTTGGGCTTGAATTTCCATAGGATGACCTCAGTCGAAGGAAACGGTGATTTAACTTTCTGAAGTGTTGGTTTTGTTCTATTAATCAGGAAATATAAATATTATCCATTCTAAGCTTTTCCAGTCATACCAGACATACTCGTAAGTATTATATTAAAAAAATTTGAAATTACTCAGATCCTGCGAGTCGGTTGTTTTTGTAAGTATTGTCTTTTGGCTTGTAACAAAACCAATGCCAGTTTTTTAACTCCTGTCGATTGGCTACCTGTAATAACTTGTGAATGGATTATATCGAAACTTATTATGAAACCTTTATTATTTTTTATTGCAATTACGATTTACTATCATAGGAGCCCCATTACTTTGTTATTACTCAAACTATGATGCAATTACAACAGCTGTAACAAATAACAGGCATAGTTTGTCTACCCGTATAAAGGCTGTCAAACTCAAAAGGTTAATGGTTATCTTTAGATAAAAGACTTTTGATGACGTAATTATTCTTGCCAAGGAGTGGTCTAGAGTCCTTCCTTTTAGCGTGATTCCTCTCTCCCTCCACAGGGAGGAATCCCGCTTATAAGGTTGACCACATGAAGCCGACTTGGAAATGTCACATTTCAAATTTATATATAGGTATATAAAAATCTATATATGGGTCTTTGCTCTCTCAAAGGCTCAAAAATGGTCCGATCGGTTTTCGGGTTCATTAGATTGCTGATACTCGTTTTACAGGTTCTCTAACGTAATAAAAGAAAGAAACCATTTCCAAAAAAGTCCGTCACGCAGGAGCTGCGTAACTAAGCACTTTCCTCAGAATTGGGTAGTGTTGTGTGCATTCCTGAATATTTTGCTTAAAATAACCGATATAGATAAATAATATAAAAACATAGATAACACCTGTTTCAAATCAATTCAAACATAGTACAAAGTAAATCCCCCCTTCTGATAGACCGATTTAGGTCATTTTTAAAACACTTTTTCCTTATTAGATACCCAGGACGTATACCGCGTTTCGTTACAATACAGCAGAAATTACGACTGGTATGAGCAATTAATAATTTCGGTCCGGAGTAAACCCCCTTTTCTAATGAACCGATTTAGTTTATTTTTACAACACATTTTTTTAGTTGACCAAAACGAATACCGAGTTTCGTTGAAATATAACAAAAATTACGACTTTGGCTCCGAAGTAAACCCCCCTCCGGATGAACTGATTTTGTTGGTTAACGAACTCATTCAATCGTTTGATTGGGGAATACTACATACCAAGTTTCGTGGGGAAGAAACAAAAACTCTGGCCGGTATCGTATTAACGGACACATATATAACTATATATATATATATATATATATATATATATATATATATATATATATATATATATATAAATTTTAACTGGGGTCATTTTCGGTGTCTACTAGGTAGGATCGATAAAGATTAGAAGAAATTTTTCAAAAATTCCGTCATGAGTGCAACCTCAATAGCTACTTTCCTTCGGAGGAAAGTGCTAAAACGAGAGAAAAATTAATATAACTACTTATCCATACTAATTGTCACCAAAAACGAGTAAACTTAAAGTAATATAGAGTAGATGAAGAGTAGTAGTAGCGATACTCCTTGCGATTTAAGATATATTTCAATTGTGGCCCACATATATGGGACACCCTGTGTATATATATTTATGTGTATTTTTTATTCTTTTTTTTAAACGTAGACGTCGAAAGAGATAGACGACTATGTTGCGGAACTCTAAAACATAATATAAAACATACGTATATTTACTTCATCGTACAAATTATAATTACTCAAAGGCTACATTAAAATAATTCTTACACTCATATACATTACATTATAATTATTTGTTGCAAATTCGCAACTTACCAAAGATATACCTCTCATCGAGACCTTTCAGATGCGTCATTTTTTAATACAGAAAAATTTAGTTTTAACTATTGATATTTAAAATAGATAGGACTTTGCCTACCATTTTATTGCTGAATGCTAAGCAATAGAAACGCGAAAATAGGTTAAAAATTTGGGGTAAAGAGAAAACGCCGACTTTTGAGTGCGTGCTTTATATTTGAAACTAAATTATTTGGGATTAAAAAATTACGCATCTTATGAGGGCTACAATTTAAGTCCTTTGGGTATTTCCGATGTCTCTAGCGGTTTTAAAGTTATTTCTATTGTGGCCCGAATAAATGGCACACCCTGTATATAAGCGCGCTAGTGTGAGTACACGCACACATATCGCACGAGTATTTCTAAAGTGACACGACTCAAAAATCGGTTTTATTCATACCGTCATAGTTAGAACTATGAAAGACATGGTAAATATATCTTTATCAACCTTTAAACTTTTATGTAGCTTCAGAGCTTGTACACCAGAGAGCTCTTGTGTCATCCTTCCTGTCTTAATCCTAAGGCTTCTTCATAGTCAAGAGTGACACATTTTCAGTTGAGTTTTATTTTAAGTTGTGAAATACTAGTGCGATGTGTTACATTGTGTGATATTATTATTGCAGGAAAAATCAATCACCAACAGAATTAGGCTAACCCACAACAGATAAACCTCAAACCGGCTCCTATAAACTTCTTCCTTGACCCTGACTACTTTTATCTTATATATAAAAATAAAATATGTACTGAAGTTTTTTATTCAGTGTTTTATTTTGAAAAGTCCTTGAATCAACTTTTTCCATGTTTAAGCTCCAGTTAATTTAATGAAAAAAAAAAAAAAAATGCCCGGAACTGAATTGAGCTAAGGGTTTCCCTTGACGTCATTCAGCCCTCAAACCACCCATCCCTCCTCCTCAAGACAAGACCTCGAATCGCCTGTACTTCAGATCACATCTAAAGCCTCAGCTAGACGGAGCTATCATGGCGAGCTTACTTCACTACATCATACTCCTCATATTGGCCGTCTCAGCATTAGCTGCGCCACATCCGGCAGGTATGTCTATATACAAGAATACCCATTCCGCTGTACATATTTGGGATGCATAAAATAACAATACTAGGGCACATTCATACTCATTCTTTTTGTTCTTTGTTTATAATATTCTTTAGGCCCGGTGGCCGTGACTGTTAAGGCGTGAGCACTTAACACCCCGTGCCAAAGGTCGTGGGTTCGATTCCCACTATGGGGTGGTGGCTTTTATTTAGAAAAAAGAAAAGGCATCAGCCCTCTCCTGGATAGGAAAGGGTGGTAACGTATAGATAACCCGACCCAAAATTCTTTTTTTAATAATAATGGACATTAAAATTTAAATAAATAAATATATTATTTTTTGGTATAAATAGTAATTAGATTTATTATTTTGAGGTATTTATGTCTCAATTTTTTTAATATTATCTATTTCTTATTATTTTGTCTCATTTTTGTTTTTGTTTTTTACTGGGACAGCTTATTGATGTCATAAAACTGTTAAAAGAGGCCATCGCCATAGTTTCAGGCATCAAAGGAAAACAAGTAAATAAATATTATTATTCGTTCCCCGCCATACATGGATTGTATATTTCTTCTTTTTACTATTATACATATAAATATATTTTCCTGCGAGAAGTGTCAGATGTAAACGCACCCTTATTGTTTGTGATAGAAATATATATCTCAGGCATAAATTGTTTGCAGTTTACATTAGTCACAATTTCTGTCTGACATAAATATCCTGCAATAACTATCAGATGTAAACGCACCCTTATTGTTTGTGATAGAAATATATATCTCAGGCATAAATTGTTTGCAGTTTACATTAGTCACAATTTCTGTCTGTCATAAATATCCTGCAATAACTATCAGATGTAAACGCACCCTTATTGTTTGTGATAGAAATATATATCTCAGGCATAAATTGTTTGCAGTTTACATTAGCTACAATTTCTGTCTGACATAAATATCCTGCAATAACTATCAGATGTTCCTAAACACACCCTTATTGTTTGTGATAGAAATATATATCTCAGACATAAATTGTTTGCAGTTTACATTAGTCACAATTTCTGTCTGTCATAAATATCCTGCAATAACTATCAGATGTTCCTAAACACACCCTTATTGTTTGTGATAGAAATATATATCTCAGGCATAAATTGTTTGCAGTTTACATTAGCTACAATTTCTGTCTGACATAAATATCCTGCAATAACTATCAGATGTTCCTAAACACACCCTTATTGTTTGTGATAGAAATATATATCTCAGACATAAATTGTTTGCAGTTTACATTAGCTACAATTTCTGTCTGACATAAATATCCTGCAATAACTATCAGATGTTCCTAAACGCACCCTTATTGTTTGTGATAGAAATATATATCTCAGACATAAATTGTTTGCAGTTTACATTAGCTACAATTTCTGTCTGACATAAATATCCTGCAATAACTATCAGATGTTCCTAAACACACCCTTATTGTTTGTGATAGAAATATATATCTCAGACATAAATTGTTTGCAGTTTACATTAGCTACAATTTCTGTCTGACATAAATATCCTGCAATAACTATCGGATGTTCCTAAACGCACCCTTATTGTTTGTGATAGAAATATATATCTCAGACATAAATTGTTTGCAGTTTACATTAGCTACAATTTCTGTCTGTCATAAATATCCTGCAATAACTATCAGATGTTCCTAAACGCACCCTTATATATTTCGCAAAATCGCAAAAGACCAAAGGTGTAGCTCTCATCGAGCCCTATCAGATGCGTAATTTTTTAATCCCAAAAAATTTAGTTTTAACTGTTAACACTAAAAATATGCACGGCTTCGGCCGCCATTTTATCGTTAAATATTAAGCAATACAAAAACAAAAATTAACATGTTTCTTTATTTTTGGAGTAGTTTTCAGATACGTATTAAAAATGTGGGGTAAAGAGGAAAGGCAGATTTTTGAGACCGCACGCTTAGCTTACGTTAAAACTAATTTGGGAATAACAAATGAAGCATCTGAAAGTTCTCGATGAGAGCTACAGCTTCGGTCCTTTGAGTTTTGCGATATTGTCTTATGAGCAAGTTTGTCTTATATATATATATATATATATATATATATATATATATATATATATATATATATATATATATATATATATAAGCATATATGATTCAATTATAGCACTGTGAAAAGCCAAATAACACAGTTTTAAGCCAATTCTTTAGTAGACAAAGTTATGTTAGGAAAATTATTGTATCATGAATTTTGGATGATCGATCTGAGATTTCAGTGTTTTTAAACAACCGTAGATTACATCCTGGAAAAAGAAAAAATTATGAAAAACAAAACAAAAAAAAAAAAAAAAAACATTAAATATGGATAAATCAAAGGTGTAATAATAAACTATATTGTTTGCTTCCTACATATTCCCTAGGTATTTCTCCATAAGAAACCTTGAAAATATATTATCTTTTCTACGTATCTTATGTAAGAACAAAAAAAAAACTGATGCGGTTTTCAAAGGAATGATGGCTTCCATTAATATAAGAAAATTATAAAAATAAATTCCAGTTTATTTAATGAATCTTATAACCAGTGCCTCGTCACCTTTTATTTCTGATCATAAATTCTTGGCAACACTTCCTCTATATAATTCTTATAACTAACTCTCAGCGCCTACTGAATTTATCGAATGTGCTGTTGAGTGCAATTAAGAAGAGAATATGTTGCTCTGTATTCCGTTATTAAAGACGCTTAAATAAATCAAGATGAACCAATTAAAGAATCTTAGAGTTTTAAAGAATTACCAGACGGATAAATTGTCCTAGATTTATATTCTAGTAATTCTATTATTTTATATATATATATATATATATATATATATATATATATATATATATATATATATATATATATAAATCAGTCCCGTAACAGGCCACACAATTATGTTAAAATTATATATTAAAAAAAAGAAGAAAATTGTCCCATAACAGACCACGAGGGCCCTGAGGAGCAGATAATATACAGGTATCTGATCTGATTCTTGGCCATACGGTACACTAGGGAGATAGTGTGGTCAGTATTTTGCTCCGGCCGCCTGATTTTCCCCTTGGCTGCTTCGACTGCTTGAGTCATTAGCAGTACAAGGTACCCATTATTAGATTAATTAAAGGCTGGGTTGGCCTAGGGACGGTCAGGGAGGCCGAATTCAACCCTTGAACGAAGACACTAGAAGAAAAATCTTATTAGTCCAGTGCTCTATCACTGAGCTAACCTCGCCCCCATATTTATATATATATATATATATATATATATATATATATATATATATATATATATATATATATATATATATATATATATATATATATATATATATATATGTACCAAAAGCTCATCTTCGAGACTGATCAGCTACTTCTAGGGGTTTTAGAAGCCTGTTGGCCGTGAATTAAAGGTTTTTGCATATTGGCTAAGTGCATAGTGGTGGTCCAAGGTTTGATTACCGCAGGGTGGATTGGAAAGAAAAGGCATCGGCAATGTGCAGTAATCCATAGAAAACCCGCCCGAAAATATATTTTATGTAGAAGTGCACGTTAAAATTTAAATCTACTATATATTTGTCAAATACCACTCACTCACTGACCTATCATCGCCCAGCCCAAACCACTTGACAGAAAAAATTGAAATTTTGCATGGACATTCCTTTTAGGATGTAAACACTCGCCATGAAAGGATTTTTTTATATTCAAATTTTTAAGTATTTTTAGAGGGGACTGAATTTTTAGTTTTAAAGAGAGCATGCTCCCCTAGGCAAAAAGCGTTGCTAGGACGATAACAGAACAGCTGCTACCGTACTGTATCTATTTCATCTATAATATAAAAATGAATCACTGAATGTGTTGCTATGCGCAAATCTCGAGAGCAACTGAACCGATTTCGCTAATTCTTCTTTTAGCACTTTCCTCCGAAGGAAAGTAGCTATTGAGGTTGGACTCGTGACGGAATTTTTGAAAAATGTCTTCAAATCTTTATCGATCCTACCGAGTAGACACCGAAAATGACCCCCGTTAAAATTTATATATATATATATATATATATATATATATATATATATATATATATATATATGCATAAATATATACATATGTGTCTGTTAACACGGTAGCGGCCAGAGTTTTTGTTTTTTCGTCACGAAACTGGGTATATAGCATTCAATTAGCAAACGATTGAACGAGTTCGTTAACCACCAAAGTCGGTCCACCCGAAGGGGGGGTTTATCCCGAATCCAAAACACTAATTTGACTATGTCAGCCGTAATATTTGTTATATTTCAACGAAACTTGGTATTCGTAGTGGTAATATAGAGAGAAAAGTGAGATATTAAAATGAACTAAATCGGTTCATTAGAAGGGGGGGTTTACTCCGGACCCACAATACCAATTCGCCACTACCAGCCGTGATTTTTGGTATATTTCGACGAAACTGGGTATTTGTAGTGGTAATCCACAGGTAAATATGTGTTGTAAAAATAAACTAAATCGGTTCATTAGAAGGGGGGGGGTTTACTCCGGACCCAAATTCCTAATATACTCATACCGGTCGTAATTTCTGCTGTATTGTAACGAAACGCGGTATACGTCGTGGGTATCTCATGAGAAAGAAGTGTTGTAAAAATGAGCTGAATCGGTCAATCGGAAAGCGGGGGTTTACTTTGTAATATATTTCAATAGAAAAGCCCGCCAGCCGTAGGTTCACAAAGCCGCCGCTAGGAGCTCTTTCTACCACTAGAGGGACTGTATCCTGTTCCTGCGTTAGATCAAAATACGATAATATGAGGTTTTTTGTATTTATGACGTAGTGTAGTAGGTACCATGTGTAAATATAACTCTGGAAGCAAATTAATAATTGGTCAGTTACTCATTACAAATTTAAAAGATAACTATTCATGTTTTTATTTTATTTATGTAGGATATTTTAAGCAAATTGTTCTGGAAAGCAGTCTACACTACCCAAATTCTGAGGAAAGTGCTTAGTTATGCAGCTCCTGCGTGACGGACTTTTTATAATATTCCTTGAAGTACGAGGATGTTTCTTACGGACAGAAAAATGAAAAATATTGCCTGAAAAAGTCGAAAAACAACACTTTTCTATATTCCCATACAAAAGATTCGTAATAATACTTAAAAGTCAATTTGAACGCAAGCTGATGAACTGAATGCATGTTTTAAGTCCTCCAATTTGTGGAACCATGTCAAGGTATTACATATTCTCTAAACAACTCATTGATATTGGTAGTGGTAAATTTATAGACGTACTAACTGGCTGCATCGCCTTTCCTGAGAGTTGTTGTCAGTTAACGCGATCAAAAGCTGAACTCATTCAAAAAGTGTTTCCAAATGTTGCTCAAAATTACTTATTCCATGATTGGTTGGGCGAACGAGCTTTACTAAAGGCCAAAAACACTGATTTAAATGAATTAAATTTCAATATTCAAAATGGCAAAATAAAAAATCGACTGTTAGGCGGTACGAAGTTCGCCGGGTCAGCTAGTATTATCACAATAGTTGAAATAAAAATGAAAGTTGGTCAAACGTAAGGAGAGGCGTATAAGGCGAAAGGGAGAGGCAGGATTCTAGTTTAGGGAGGACACATTGGAAAGTGAAGGTGAAGGACAAAGGTTTGTTATGAAGAAACACCATTATGAAAGACTTCCTTCACATAGCTGCAGCTCAAGTACGTATATATGTGATCCAACCTGTCGATGCGGTTGGATCACATACATCCAATGTGTTTTCAACTGACATTCATCATTCAAGTCATTGTTTAAAATTATTTTCATTTTACTATACACTATAGTATAAACTCGATTATCCGGACTACATACTTTGTTTAGTCAAGTTATTCGCGTTTTTTTTTTTTTTTTTTTTTTTTTTTTTTTTTTTAAATATAATTCAACAAAGCTAGAACTAAAAGCAAATCCTCTTAAGCGAATCCTTCTGGAGAGTAAAGATGATCTAAAATTCGGTTTTCGTGCCACATTTCAGGTAATGAACATGACAATGACATTGATCTAGTAAGCATATCCTTTCCATCGAAGAGGTTCGATGGAAGCTGTAATAAAATATATAATAAAGTAATTGGAAACGAAAGGTGTACTGTTTTATCGACAACCTCAAAAATAACGAGAAGGAAGTAAAATGATTAATAAATGTTGTTTCTTGGTGACCCAAGAAACGTCGGCATTTCTTGTCAGGACTTAAAGCTTGCGCTATTGTGCTTTCCTCATAAGCGGGGTTTCTATCTTGTAGAGTGGACGAAACATGCAAAAAGGGAGATTTCTAGTTGAGAAGTTATCCAGAGAAGTAAGTAAATCTTATAAGTTATCTTTGGAGGAGATCGGACAATTGTGTAGCTGGCCTTGACGTTGCTCGATAGTAACTTTGTTTGCATGCAATGAAATTAAATTTGACATGTTCATTGAATTCTGTTCTCCCTGGCCTGGAGCTATTCTTCAACTTTCTTACAGGTTAAGTTTGGCTAATTTCTGGCCTAGTTAGCGGAAATCCAATCCAGTGGCCTCCTCATTTCTTCAATGGATTGGCTCCTGTCAGCTGCATATACTTCTTGCAAGAAATTCTGGGAGGTTCTGGCGGCCCGGCCTAATCGAAGTTGATTTCGCTTCCATTACTTTACTTGGTTCTCTTTCAAACTTCGGTCAACATTGTTACAAAACCATTATAATGGTCGGGGTTCAAGGTCTTTGGGGTCTCCTTCTCTCTTATCCATGAAAATATAATCATCTTGAAGCTTTCTCTAGGTAATTAGATTTAATCCACATTTACAGATACCAGAAAAATGTGTTTTGGATCTCTGATAAAGCTGCTGCATTCCTTAAACTTGCTCCTAGATAAAGCTCCGTTGTCCAAACCATGTGACAGTAATGAAAGTACATTTCAGTAACCTTTGTGTAAGCTGGAATCTCAATCTTACAAAATAAATTAAATGATTTTAAGAATTTAAAAATTCAAAATATCTCAACATTCTTTCTTAATCTACCACAATATGTAAATTTTATTTCTGGCGGATAAACAAACTCGTTGACTTGCACGCAAACTAAAATGTTTTCGATAAAAGACTTCTCTTATTTGAGCAACAATGACTCGATTTAAATACTTAACAGTACAACACACAAGAACTGTGTCCTCTTACTGCGTTACCTAATAGAAGAAGACTTTCTAATATTTTCATTTGTTAGTAGACGTCAACATAGTGAAACAATGAAGTGAAATATCTAGTTAATAAAAACCCTAACTCTAAAAGAGTATCTTTGTGTATAGGAAAAATATAGTAAAGCATGAATACATGGCGTACCTATTAAGTAACATGTAGAAAGAATGATGGGTTTACTTATACTTTTTTTTTATATTATACTTCCGTATTTAGTTATAATTATTAATAACCATGCTAATATTTCCTTATTATGATTTTTGCCTTATTATTTCAGGACTAGAAAAGCGTGAGGCAGATCCACACCACTATAGAAGGAAGTTCCGATTCCACAAGCCCCACTATGGCGGGGGATACGGAGGGAGCAGCTACGCCCAGGCATATAGCCACAGCTTCTCATCGCCTTTCGGTTCCTTTGCCAGTGCTGGTTCATTCGCCTCAGCTGGACATGGATAATTATACATAAAATAATGAGATCACGTTGACCTTTTCCAAGGGAAATGTCTGCATTACCTTTAGTATATACTAGCTGTTACCCAGTGTACCATGCTACACCAACTTTATATTATATAGTTGTAAGGAACAAACATACAGCTGGTAGATTTTTTTCACCTTGCCTATGACACTTCCCGTATCAAGACCTACCTGTGTGCCAAGTTTGGTCAACATCGGTGAAACGCTGTGGATTTGTATAAGGAAAAACAGATAGACAAAAAGCTGACAGATGATTTTGACCTAGCCTATGACACTCCCCGTATCAACCCCTACCTGTGTGCCAAGTTTGGTCAAAATCGCTAAAAAGCTGTGGATTTATATGAGGAACGAATTGAATGGCTTTTTCTTTTTTTGTTCCACAATGTAGTATCCTTATACTGTGGGAGTTCATTTAGGTTCTGCAGGTTCCATCTTCCAACACTGCCTGCATTACAATCAAAGTAATATACATTTTTTTTTTATAATTTTTTTTAAGTATAATAATAATAATAATAATATTAAAATAGAGAAATATGATAGCGTAATGATAACAACTATAATAATAATACAAATAAAAATAGTAACAATAATATTGAAAAAGAAACAAATTATAATATCAAAATTATAAATTAATTGAAAGAAATACAAAAAAAAGAATGAATATAAATGAATCAAATAAAATAAAATAACTGATTAATGAAAAGAAAACGTCCGTTCTTGCAATGGCTTATTCTTGCGATTGTTAAAACAAAATTCAATCAGGATTGTGGTCATGAGAAACTGTTCAATTATTTACAGCAGCATTATTTTTCAAAAACAAATGCACTACTTTTCTCATTTGTTCCGATACTAAACATAAAGGTATGAATTCTGTATACGCACTTTTGATAAGATTATATGATATAATAATAAAAAATAATGATTTGTCAAAATGAAATTATTTACAGTGATAATCCATCGTCTCAGTTTAAAAATATATATATATATATATGTATGTTAAGATTGCTTTACATGCATTCAGAAAAATTTCACAAAAAGTTTTAGCGGAAATATTTTACTACAGCTCATGACAAACGTGTAGTAGATAGGGTGGGAGAAAGAGTAAAATCCTTGGCCTCTAATGGAAGTTATTAGCAAATCTGAAACTAAAAATGTAAAAAACTCAGTAGAGTTTGCTAATGTTGCATCTAGGGTAAACCTGAAGGAGAGCGTCCTCAACACCGATTTTCTTCAAAGTTTGCACTATAACGTATTTTCATGCACTAAACACGAATCCGTTGAAAAAAATTGTTGTTCTCAACCAGGAAAGAAGTTATTTAAAAAAAAAAGTTCACTGTTAGCGGGTTACAAACGACCAAAGGTGCTGAGGACACTCTCCTCAGCACCGATTTTCTTCAAAATTTGCACTATAACGTATTTTGATGCACTAAACACGAATCCGTTGAAAAAAAAAGTTGCTCGGAACTAGGAAAGAAGTTATTAAGCACTAAAGTTCACTGTTATGGAGGTTATAAAAGACGGGGTAAACAGCTTATATGTAAACACGCGCCTGCGCAATAGTCCTTAATGACGAAGTGTAATTGAAATTTAGACTCACATTGTGGTAGCTGACTTGGTCGTAAACGGTCGCTCTTGGGCATACGTGCTATGCGTTTCCGCTCGCTCAAGAAAACATCAAAACCCCTAGTCAATCCAACTCGCAGAAATAAAAAGAATTCTATGCCGAAAAGTCGTCCAAGGCAGTCTTCCCTAACCTTCATAACAGTGAACTTTTTTTTAAAATAACTTCTTTCCGGGTTGAGAACAACAATTTTTTTCAACGGATTCGTGTTTAGTGCATGAAAATACGTTATAGTGCAAACTTTGAAGAAAATCGGTGTTGAGGACGCTCTCCTTCAGGTTTACCGCATCTAGTTTAATGACAAACACTACAATTCTCCGTATGAGCCAAGTAGATATTGAGCCTGCTATAAGTTCGGACAGTCCATGGGTTACTGTTAAAGACATAGTTTTTATTAAGCAAATGCATGTGATAAAATGCAATTCGCAAATCAAAAATTCAACTATGGAAAACAAACTGAAGCCAGCAAGTTAACAGATAAAAAACTTAATGTTTCAAATTTTAATGTTAGTTACTGGTGTGCAGTTACATGTGATAAAAATTAAGTTGTATTTCATTTTATATTGCCCAGCAAACCCTTCACTGAAGTAATGAATGTTTTGTACATGTAGGTAGTTTTCATTCTGAATAGCTTTGGGTTATTTTTTTATAGTTTTTAAATTAAATCGCTGTACTATAAAAAGTAATATATTGTTAGCTAAAATTTTAATTGAACAATTTTTTGTATTTAACGGAAAAAAAATTAAAGAATGAAAAAACCATACATTTTATTTTTTCATGTGATAGTGTATATCTTTTAGAATAATAATAAAAAAATATTTTAGTGATTTTCTTTTTATCGTTTGATGATATTCCACTTAGTGTGGAACGCCATATTTAATTTTTACAAAATGCATTTTACCACTTCAGGATTTTTTCAGAACATTTGTAATTACTTTATGCTTATATTATTTTTTTTCTGGCTTCCATATTTATTGAAGTATTGTCATAGAAAATGTCATCAACATTGGTCGATAGGTATGATTTATATTCTAGAACTAAGTGCACTTCCTTTGTCCAATCGATGATAACTGCAAAATTTGAAATACTTTAGCAGAGCATGAAATTAAACTATTTGAGATTGAGAAAAACTATTTTATATTCTTACTTATATCCATGAAAGGAATGAACATGCCAAGTTTCATTAAAATCTGAGATCATGGGTGTCAAATCCTATTTTTTTTGGGTTGATTTGACATGGAATGACCCAAATGTTTAAATGTCATGTCACACATAGATGATTTTAGGAGGTACATTAAAGAACTAAAAGTATTTAAATTATTAAAGTTCTGTGCAGGTTAATGGGTTAATGTTGAAGACATAGTTTATGTTAAGCAAATACATGAGATAAAATGAAATTCACAAATACAAAAAAATTAACTATGGAAAACAAACGGGAAACTCCAAATCAACAGATCAAATACTTGATATTTCAAATTACTTACTAATATATGATATTAATCCAAAATCTGAGAATATAGGGTTATAATTTAGATAATCACAACTTTTTTCAACTGATCAAAAACTTAATATTTTAAATTACTTATTAATATATATTAGTCAAAATTCTAAGAAGGCTATAATTTAGGTAAACACAAATATTTTACTAAAACTAAAAAGTTTTGGAAATTAGATAAACAAACCAAACTTAAAAAAAGGATAATGGTTAATGGCTTCTAGGAGCTCAGTGTTGCTCTACATTTTCATCAGAAATTAATAAAATTGATCTTATATGATATTACTTGTCCAAATCTTGAGAATATACGGCTATAATTTAAATAAACATACAAAGGTTAAAACTGAAAAGTTTTGTTCGCAAAAGAAAAACTTTTCGCAAAAAAAGAAGAAAGTTTTTTTTAGCTTGCTAATCTCCACCTAGGCAACACTGGAAAGAAAATTACTATTTCTGAATAATTCATTCTTCTTTAATTGACAATTTGAAACTCGTTACTTCCGAACTGTGAAGCCTAAAAGATTATATATATATATATATATATATATATATTTGGTAAATGTCAAGGAGCGTGGTCTCCACGCCGATTCTTTTGAAACTTTGCACTATAACGTATTTTGATGCACTAAACACGAATCCGTTAAAAAAAAAAGCTCGCTTTTCACTAGGAAAGAAGTTATGAAACACTAAAGTTCACTGTTATGGAGGTTATAAAAGACGGGTTAACGGCGAATTTGTAAACACGCGCATGCGCAATAGTCCTTAATGACGAAGTGTAATTGAAATTTAGACTCACCTTGTGGTAGCTGACTTGGTCGTAAATTGTCGCTTTTGGGCATACGTGCTGTGCGTTTCCGCTCGCTCAAGAAAATATCAAAACCCATAGCCAATCGAACTCGCTAAAATTAATAAAATTCTATTATGTAAGATTAGCAAGCAAATAAATGTTATTTGAAAAATTTGAGCGTCCTCACCCGTCGTAACATGTCGCTTATGAACATACGTGCTATGTCGTATCATGTCGCTTATGGGCATACGTGCTGTGCGTTTCCGCTCGCTCAAGAAGATATCAAAACCCCTAGCCAATCCAACTCGCTAAAGTTAATAAAATTCTATTATGTAAGATTAGCAAGCAAATAAATGTTATTTGAAAAATTTGAGCGTCCTCACCTGTCGTAACATGTCGCTTATGAACATACGTGCTATGTCGTATTGGATTGACTAGGGGTTTTGATATCTTCTTGAGCGAGCGGAGCGAGCGGAAACGCATAGCACGTATGCCCAAAAGCGACAATTTACGCATAAGCTTACTTCCGTTTTCTTAGCCTCCTAGGCATCTTCCAAAGCTCTGTTCGGTGGATATAACTCCCCAATCACACAGAAAAATGCTTTTAGGCGGTCTTCATATTTATGGACGCGTTTGAAGAGAAATTCGGCCAAATATCCATCTAAATGATGAGACCGCCTCCCGTAGCGTGGGATGTTGTCCCTTACTTCTCTCCAAACGCGTTCGATGTTTTGAGTATGGGCTCCTGCAAATATAAATAGCCAGTTATCAGAGATTGAAGTTTTTTAATTTTTATATTTATTAATTTATAAAATGAGATAATTTTGTCTTTACATACAGCTTTCTGGGTCAACAAAATTCAAAGAATGGTTAACTTTCAGATGTTGGAAACCTTGGCTGTTAAAGCAGTCATAAGATTTCCAACAATCCGAAATAATTGTTGTCCCAGGCTTAATCCATTTTTTGATTAGACCTAAAAGAGTATTTTCTGTGCGATCGGGAACTGGAACTAGAAATATATTGCTAGTTCCACGTTCATATCCACCGAAAATCCAGTTCCCAGCGACGATTCGACCACGATTATATTTCCTCTTGCCGATTTTGGCTTCATCAATTTCAACAATACTATTGGGTCCACCAAGTTGTACTGAATTTTTTTGGGCCCAATGAACGCATACCTAGAACAAAATGTATTTTAATTATCAAAATTCTTGTAATATATGTAACATGTCATTATATTAATACTATAATACTTACTTCTCGGCAAAAGGAAATCCAATCAACGATCGATTGTGCTGAGATGTCCAATTCTCTGGATAAAAAGAGCTGCCTAGGAGGCTTCATCATTATAAAGTAGCCCGTAATCAAACATATTTGGTGAATACTCAATTTTGAGTTATGGAACCAAGTGTTGGTCTTGGCACTACCTTTAAAATTACACTGCTTTCGAACCACTTTTTTATGCCTATTTCTTTCTTTGTGCCACTTTCGGCAATGATAAATCATATTAATGGTATTTAATTTTAACATCTCCCCACATTTATCACATTTCTTTTCATTACTTATTACATTATTGTTAATTAAAAAATTGATCAAATCTATTCTATTGTGAATTAAAACAATAAATTCATGTAGCTTCATTATAAAGACCACTGGAACTATTCTAAGTAATTAAATGGCGCAAATTAGAACGCATGAATCATAAAGGCATTAGCGAATTATGAAGGGATTTCTGTTATATAATATTTGTCAACAGCAAAAAAAAAATTTTAAAGAATGGTTTATTATTTAAAAAAAATATTTTTTAAATAAATAAGTGGTGATAAATTGAAATAATTGATGGTAAATTTCAATTAGACATCCTTATTACGAACTTTTCCATACCCGCGCATGCGCATGTTGACAAACATAGTAGGTACATTACCTTTTAGAACCCGCACAACAGAGAACTTAAATGTTTCATAACTTCTTGCCTAGTGAAAAGCGAGCTTTTTTTTTAACGGATTCGTGTTTAGTGCATCAAAATACGTTATAGTGCAAAGTTTCAAAAGAATCGGCGTGGAGACCACGCTCCTTGACATTTACCATATATATATATATATATATATATATATATATATATATATATATATATATATATATATATATATATATATGATTATGTAATGATGTAAAGTCATCAATGAGTTATTCTAATTATCGAGAACATCAACAAATAAATTTGAGACAATATTCAAAATGGCTGTCAGAATATGAACGGTTCAGTGTAGCCAATTTTTCTTGAACAAAACTTTTGACCAAATTTTGAAATTTGACTATTTTGACCTAGCCTAGGAGATTTCCCGGATCAAGACGTATCTATGTGCGAAGTTTGGTCAATATCAGTCAAACGATGTGGATTTGTATAAGGAACAAACAAACAGAAACGTGATTTTTATATATATAGATTACCATTTTATATATTTTGTGTACAGAAAAGAAATGGCAAGAAGTTGTTTTTGAAAGGAAATTAAGTACAAAATAAAAATACAACCACCAGCTTCCTTTTAATTTAAATATTTAATGTAACTATTGGAAATTAAATGGATTTTGTATTTTCTCTTTTTAATAAAGTCTTTTTTTTCTTTTTTTAAATTTGTATAATCCATTCTCATATTATCATTTCCACATACATTCTTAAATAATATAATTATTAAGATATATAAAACTTTTATGTTTTCATATCTTACTTAAATTTCATATTATACCTAAAAATATGTAATTATTAATTTAACTTATTAGTACACACACAACTTGGGCGACCAACACTTTATACAGATGACTTTAGACACAAGAAGAAAGTCAAACTTATAAATGAACACAAGAAAAAAGAGATATTAAAAATGTAATGGAAATTAACAACAATAATTAAAAAAAAAGTACAAATACAAACAATAGACAACAAAAAAAAAAATGAGAAAAATAAAATAGAAAGAAAATTCTAGAAATAAACTATTTTTTTAATGATTTACAAACTTTAATATTAGAAATGAGGGTTTTGTTTCTGTGTAGAGTTGGGAAAAATTGACAGGGCTACGTATCATCCATTATAATTAACTCAAAATTTTAGGATGGGTTATTTTTACGTCACCACCCTTTTCTAGCCAGGATAGGGCTGATGCCTTTTTTTTCCAAATTAAAGCCACCACCCCTAGTGATAGTTGACCCTTGGCACTGAGCGTTAAGTGCTCACCCCTTAACACCCACTGCAACCAGGCCTCCTTATTTAATTTTAATAAATGTGGTTAGACAAGTTATTGTGTTGTTACGATGAAATGTTCATTTTTAAGTTCCTTGTTCTCCAAAAAGAAGATGTGAAAGTGCATTCTAATTTTTTCTACTACGTTTAAAGGTTGTTGTTTAATTTTATTTGCATATCTGCTATTAAGCTGATTTACTACAATATTTTTTCTCACAAAACTAGTTGAGTAATTTAAATTTAACAAAATCATTTTTACACATTAATTGTCTTACAGTCTAAAAGTGATCCTACATAGATATTACTCAGGACACTATATCTAAAAGCCCATTGG
This sequence comes from Gonocerus acuteangulatus, assembly GCA_946811695.1. Classification (NCBI taxonomy): domain Eukaryota; kingdom Metazoa; phylum Arthropoda; class Insecta; order Hemiptera; family Coreidae; genus Gonocerus; species Gonocerus acuteangulatus. Next base: position 47,328,425 of record OX328123.1, read on the forward strand.
TAACTGTATTCCTAGCACAAAGCTTCAGTGTAATTAGAATGGCCAAATATGCTATACAACTAAAGCCTGGCAATGACTAAGTATAGGCTTGATAGAACATCACCATAGATTAACTGTCTGCACCCTACAAAGAATTAATCAGTATCTTCGATAAATTCAATTATTTTTCATATTTAAAAAAGCTTATTTTTGAGAGGGGTAGCCATGTAAGACTGTACGTAGTCAATGTAAGTCAGTTTAGTCACATATATACAATCATAGCGGACACAAGCAAACTGGATGATTTACCCACGCGAGAAATTGTCACATATAATTGTCCTTGTGAAAAACACGGTGTGTCCAAATGTAAGCCACAAACAACTTTGGCCATGCGACTTATTGATTGTCATTGTGAGTGCCAATCTTATTAGAAATTGAACGTGTTTGAATTCAATTGGCACATCTGTGGGAATAATGATGGACGAAAACTGTATAGGGAGTGAGAGAAGGCTTATTGCGTGAGAAATACAGGAGACTAGATTGTTCTCATCCGTACTCCATGCTGTTGGGGGAGAAGTGACACTGGTAGACCCCTGGCGGGCATAACTGTCGGAGTGTTAGTTGACCAATTATCGACCACCAAGGGTTGAAAATTATTAAAGAACTAATATCGCTATTATAAAATAAGGATTGGTGGTAGGAGGTTGAAAATTTAGGGTTGCATTTTTTTTTTTTTTTTTTAATGCCAAATATAAAAATTGTTGTCCAAAAATAAAAAAAACTTTTTTGAGGGTGGACCACCCTTATCTCTTAGGGATATGAAAAATAATTTACATCCTATTCTCAGACCTACCGAATATGCACAAAATATTTCATAAAAATTGGTCAAGGTGTTTCAGTGGAGTTTTGTTACAAACACTGTGACATGAGAATTTTATATATCAGATATATAAATATATATATAATATATATGTTTATCTCTAGTAATTCAATACTTGTATATTATACGTTTGTATAGACGTCATATATATATATATATATATATATATATATATATATATATATATATATATATACATATATATTAAATACCTATGTTTATCTCTGGTAATTCAATAATTTTAAAATTTGTTTGAAAGTAATATGAAGACATAATATTCTGAATAAATGACATTTTCTATGAATTTTAATTTGGTTACGAATGTGAATACATCCTTGTTCGAATGATTCATTATCATCAGATAAAGACAAGTTTAATTTGAAAGAATCACATATGTTATTTTGCTTTTTATTTCTTTTATCAATGTAATAATGCAGATTACCTCTCTTGACTACTCATAAATCACAGTCAAGTGGGTCTGATGCCATTAGTATGTCTGATATCACATTATACTTGAAACGATTAGGGACAACAGTTCTAAATATGAAGAACGATAATATTCGGGAAGTATTAGTTTTTAAAAAAAATACCTAATAACAAAATGATCAATTTAATACAATTTTAAATGGTTGTGTTTCTTATTACTATCTTCTTAAAAATTATAGAAATACTTCATTCAAATCTATTGTTTCTAAAAAATTAGTGAAAGTAAGGAGTCATAATTAAAATAAAAAAAGAAATTGTAATAAATTAGGGGAAAATAAGTTTAAAGTTGTTTTTGATTTTACAATTTCATTATCAATTCTTGGATTTATCTTTCACATTAAATGGACAAAATATTGATAATAAATTTGAAATCAGCAATTCTTAATAATAAATCTCCAAAGGTATGCATGACTTCACTCAAATAAACCACGAGCTGCAGGAACAGTGTATGTCGTCTTAGTATGTTTTTTAATCTTTCTTATTCCAGGTATTATTTTAAGGTGGCCATACACATTCACTTCAAATCTCAAGGCCGGGACTGCACAGTCCAGTTAAAGTAGGCCCACTGTATGTGAGGCAAATATCCTCTTGTCCACACACGTCACCGATCACAGGTGGTCGGTATGTGAGGAAAGTATGCATGAGCTTTTGGGAAAGTATGCATGAGCTTTTGGGTAAGTATGCATGGGGCTGTGGACTTGTTTGGGAGAGTGCTTGGGATGTATGCGAGTGTGAAAGGTGTGAGGATGGGATGGATGAATGTGCTGTATAATGGATTGGTACTTGCAATTATAAGTTATGGAGCTGGTGCCTGGGGAGACAAGCTTACTGTGTGGACAAGAAGAAGACTCAGGATGGGCCAGCGAAAAATCCTGCTAAAGATGACCAAGGCGTATAGAACAGTGTCCATGGACGCCTTGGAGGTGCTCGCCGGAAAGTGGCCTGTGGACTTGGAGGTCGAGAGAAGGTGGGCGGCCTACAAGTTGAGGAGCACTGGAAGGGTTGAGTGGAGGGCTAGTGTTATTGTGGGTGTGAGAATGAGGAGTGCGCTGAGGGATGTGTGTCTGATTGAATGGCACAGGAGGTGGGATGAATCAGTGAATGGAAGATGGACGAATAAGTGGGTTGCAAATGTGGAGGAGAGAATGAAGATGGTATGGATGAAGGTTGACCAGAGAGTGTGCCAGATGTTGAGTGGGCATGGCTGTTTTAGAGGTAAGTTGTTTGGCTTCGGCTTGTGTGAAAGTGCTTGGTGTGATTGCAATACGGATGAGGAGGAGAGTGCGAGACACGTTATGTTTGAGTACAAGTTGTATGAAAGAGAGAGGGGTGTTTTGTATGAAAGGTTGAGGGGAGCAGGGGTTGAGTGTGGTATGAGTGGGTGTCTGAGTGAAGTGGGGTATGAGTACTTCTGTGAGTTTGTGAATGGTGTGATTGGAAGAATGGAAGAGGCTGAGAGGCGAAGGGCGGGTGTGGTTCGATTGGGAGACTAAGTGTTGAGTGAAAGGTGTGTGAGAGTTGAGTGTGGTTGGGAATGAATGAGTCCTACGGAGCAAGAGGAGGGTACGTATCCCTCCCTCTCTATGGGGAGCCAGGGTTAGTCCCCCCCTGATACCCTATGAATAGGGGAACCATAGGAGAGAACGTTCTCCGGGTCTGTGACCATTCAAGACCAGATGGACTAAGTCCTAAAATGGTACTACGGGTTGGGTTGGTGGTCGGGGGCCCTTCAGGCTTCGCCGGTTACAGACGTAGTGGCTTGTGTTAGATACTCTGGGTCAGTCTGCCCAGGTTTCGGGTGACTGACTGTCTCGGGGTGGAAGCTAGAGAAATAGGTTATCCCTTTCCGGGGATGTGTCTGCAAGCTTGCGATATACGAGGGAGGACGTATTTGCGTGGGCTTGCGGGGGCATCCTCACCTTTGTGTCGGCTGGAGGATGGATAGGTGAGGATGTTGGAGGCTTTAAAAGGCTGGGTACGTCTCTTATCATTTCCTACCTCCTTCGACGTACACAATGTCCACACACGTCAAGCCTGGCATACACAGTCCCGGCCTCACTGGACTGTTCAGTTAATCTATTGGGGTTTTAATTCTACTTCGATTTACTGTACAGGCGTCAAGGATGTCCCATTCACGGTGAGGAATATCTTAAGGTATGGATGGTGCATTCCAAATCTTCAGATCTTCCTCTCTGTGTATGGGCACCCTTAGAAGCTTTGTACAGAAATATTTTGTTTAAAAATGCCATTAAATTTTTGAGAGAAACTTTCAAATGTTCACATACACATTTGAACCACCAGTTATTTTCTTGATATAACGTTTGTGAAATATGTACATTTTTAGAAGCAAGAGGAGAAAATAGTTATATAAACACATAACGAGAAGTAGAACATTTAGGAAATGTTTCAGAGTAGAATTTTAGCTCTGATTTGTATCCTCAGAAAAATTCTTAAGACCTACTTCCAGAGGAAAAACTTTCCAGCCATAGTATCAACACTTACTGCTACCCATGATATGGATTTTACCTCAAAATTCTTCTAATAATACCAAAATTTTAGCAGGGGTGAATATAGAAAATAGTGGGGGGCTGAGACTACTGGAGGATTTGGGGGGTATGGAATATTAACAACCTATAACTTGGAATAGTTAGCCAACTTAAACACTATTTCACCCAAAAAAACTTATATCACCACATTTCACAATAACGTTTTGGCCTTCAGGCCATTTTCGAATTCTTAAAACCAACAGCCTCCTTATTAAACTTTGTATTTTAGGCCTTGTTATCCTTGGCAAGGCACATTTTTCAACAAATTTATTTTGTAAGTATAACTTAGCCATTCTATCATTTTAGCGCGGTTCCTCCCTCCCTCCATAGGAAGGAAAGCCGTTTATGAGGTTATTTCATTATTATACTGGGTGTTTCAGGGTTAAGTGGCCAAACTGAAAAGATGAACAAAGGACCTCAAAAAAAGAAAACAATTTCCTCTGAAGGTTTGTCCGCAAACGCTTTGCTTAGGAGATATTCACACATAAAGATTGATTGTGCAGGACTAGTGGCTTGAGCTTCACATTCTCCCCCACTAGATGTTTTTGTTTGGGGTGACATTAAACAAGAAATCTATGCTTCGACATTCAATGAAATTAATTCCTTACTAAGAAGGATAATTGAATCTTGTGAACAATAATACATAATCAAAACATATCCATTGCCGTTCTGCCACTAATGCTGTCGAAGAAAATGCCAAGCCTGTCTTAATGCTCAAGGAAACCACATTTACATTTAATTAATAAAGTAGTTGGAACAAATAAATAAGTTTCATTTATTTGATAAATCTAGGTAATTCATAACAATGAAAATCTCCTAAATAAATTGTTTGCGGACATACCTACTGAGGACATTTTTTTTCTTGTTTTGAGGTCCTTAGTTCATAATTTAAGTTTGGGCACTTAACTCTGTTTCGGCTATAAGCTATTTTAAAGATTGACAGATTGAATATGGCTTATAGCTGAAACGTTCTGTAACAAAATTTAAATAACCTAGTGTGTGACATGCCGCACCCTATGTAACTTGAATATAAAATATATGAGGACTGAATAAAGCTATTACCAACTTTATTATTGTCTTATAGGGAAATGGAAATTTTATCAATTAAGTAATTTCTTAAGAAGAATAAGTTTTATTTCTTCTTATACAAATAGGACATCGAGATAGGAAGTATTGTCATAATGGAGATCCAGTGGCAGTAAGTGTTAAGTCGTGAGGACTTAACACTCTGTGCCAAAGATGTTGGGTTTGATTCCCACTATGGGGGGGGGGTGGCTTTTCTTTAGAAAAAAGGAAAAGCACTAGCCCTATCCTGGCTAGAAAAGGGTGGTGACCCATCCTAAAATTCTTAGTTGATAATAATGGACGTTAAAATTTAAATTAATTATTATTTAAATTAATTATATTAAATTATTTAAATTAATTAAATTCTCATAAAATAATAAAAATATATACATAAAATTTATGTGGCATGGGAGATTTTATGTTACGTTTGAAAGATTTAATGCTAGAAAGTCTTTTATACTCTTCTATAATGATTTTCTTTAATTAAATTTTAGTTCTTCAAATGTGAAGGTTAAGGATACTTGAGCCTAGAATGCCTCTTGAAAGCCATATCAGAGGAAATACTACCAATCTGTGTAGTAATTATTGACAGAGAAATATTGATAAGAGATAAGATGTATTTCCCCTCCCCCCTGAAGTATATAAAGGATCGCTAATTGAAATGCATCCTAGTTTATCCCGATTTGAGCATTATGCAGTGGTCAGCATCTGTTTTTGTAGTGATAGCAGCTGTTCTGACAAGCGCTGTGGCTGATGTCAATCCTCTTCTGGAAGAAGTGATATATACTGCTAATCAAGAAGCCATTAAGAACCACAAGGATGCCGTCGACGTCCCGGCATATTCGCACGAAGGTTTCTTCTTCAAGTTCTATGTCGCAGGCGGAAAAGCTGAAAACTTTTCGACTCTCCAACTCCTGGGCGATGACCAAGTCTTCAACCAAACTGATGAGACAGGTTATTCTGTCTATGACCTGGTTTTGAACGTCGGGCTGAAAACTATAAAGGTAGAGTTGAACTTTTCCTACAAGTTCCTCCATTTCTTCACTGGTTCCGGAACGCTGAATCTATCAGTCGAGAAGAATAGTGTACAACCGAAAATAAAAATTGTATCTTACGATAACGGTACCTGTACTGCTGTACTGGAGAGTGCAGTTCTCACACAACTCGGTGATATTTCAATAAATATTTCACCAGCATCCTGGACAAGAAGCATATTAAAGCATATTTCTGGCTTTGTTGCAAACCATTTGCTTCCACATTTCTTGTCAACTATAAACCTATTCGTCAAGGATATAGTTGAAAATAAAGTTCCTAATTCTGACTTTTCTAAGACTGTTTGCAAACCTTTTGAATATTAGAATATCATTATCTTCTGTGCACATGTTTGGATATGGATGAATTCAGAAAAATACAAGTCTATGCTATATTTTTTTGTATTATTTATGGAGAAACCTAATAAATAACATTAAATATAGAACATATTTACAATAAGAATTGACCTAGGGATTTGTGATCCCAATTTTTTCTTATTTATTTAACATTTAATTGGATATTAAATACTCGCTAAGTATAGAGTTATCCCCATATTACAAAAACATTCAAGAAAATTATACATTTATAACTGAAGGCAAAATAAGGAGAATTATTTGTTTTTGTATCTCAGTAATTATCACAATTTTTAATAATTGTAGTAAATAAATAAATTTGTCGGAAGTTTTTATTTATTTCTATAAATAATGTTAATTAGTATTTTGGGATAAACGTGGTTTAAGGTGTAAAGTAAAAGATGAGCTCACATGTACCCAAAAAATGGAAGTATACACATTGGGACAGAAAAGGTATATGAATGATATTTTAGGCCATGAGTATTTGATGAGAAATTGCCAATAAGCTCCTCATAAAGCCTTTAAAAAGTATTTTCACAAAGGTGAAAAGTGATTTAAGGGCTTCTTTTAAACAATTTTGTTCTTATAAAAGGACGAACATCTCAATTAATGCTAATGATTAAAAAAAAAAATGTATCATTAAAATACATCTATTAAATTTACTACGATTTATTAGAATGTGCTTTTAATAAAATTAATGTTAAATTTAAGAGGTCTATCTGATTTGTAACTCTTCAATTTTATTCTAGATTGAAAATGGCAAAAAATCCAAAATTTATCATGTAAAGAGGGAAAGAAAAAATAAAGGTGATTGGTTCAAGGTCAAGATCTATTAAAATGTGTGTTTAATAATAGTTAGCTCAAATTTCGTTGGCCACCACTTTAGCCACCAGATTCTTCGATGCCTACAAGCTACAAAGACTCTTCTAGGCTGAAATCAGTGCCAACCCTTAAAGTGTTTCCTTTAAAGTCGCTTAATTCGATGCTTATTATGTATTATTTATATTATTTTACAAGCATTATCATATTATTTTATAAGCATTATTATGTTATTTTACAAGCATTATTATTATTTGTTCTCACATAAAAAGCTGTTTGTTATCTTAATAATTTTATGTATTTTTGTTGTGTTGTCATTATTATTATGGGAATTGAAATTTAATTTTGTGTTCCAATTCCTTGCAGTAAGTTTTTGTACTTAAAAGCAATAAACACATTCATTTATTAAATGACTGTATGGTTTTAGACGTGGAAGACACGTTAAGCATTCATGCATATAGCGGAAAAACAGAGTTCGACTCCACACTTTGAACTGTATATTTTGTAAAGTAATGAATTTAATATCAGTATAACATTTAGTATCAACTTCAGTATAATGCAAACTGATCCAACCTGAATTTTTTCCTAGATGAGGTCAACAATTTATTTCTTAGAACCAGACAATACTTGTCAATTCACAGATTTATTTTGTCTATAATCCACTAATCCTTAATTGTAATTATTACATTACATTTGAGTCGTGTGTTAACCTTTGAAGCGTGCACATCTATTGCTGAGCTCCCGAGGATTAGCGACGAGACCTGCTCATACCAGTGAGTACTCCTATCAAATATCTATATTTTACTTTCTTATTCAGACTTTTTCTTTTTTTTTCTCTCTCTCTCTCTTTACTTGTTTTTATTTAACATCTTCTCAAGTTCATTTAATCCTAATTCTTAGTGCTTTAATAGCGCTATGAATATGGAAGAAGAGTTTGAAAATAAACCACCCGATATTACTTCTTTGTTTAACATGAATCTGAAATGGTCAAAAAAATTGGTTATAATGAAAATTAATGATGTTAATGACCAAGTAGGTTTTAATAAATATAGCCCATTTAAGGTGTGTAAATTTATTAAAGGTTACACACCAAAAACACAAAAAAAATTCTTAAGGAATGGAACTATCCTGCTTGAAATTAGTGAGTCAAAAGATTTAATAAGCTTAGGTAACATCTCTAGCTATGACAATAAACCTATTTCTTTTATTGCTCACAATACTCTAAATTATTCCCTTGGGGTAATTTCATGTTTCGAATTGTCAAACTGCTCTGATGAGGAAATATTATCAGAGTTGTTTGACCAAGGTGTAACCAAAGTAGTTAGGATGACCAAAAATATCAGAGGTGTTAAAACATTAATTAACTCATGGGCCCTAACGTTTGAAAAATTCCAGCTACCCGAACACGTCACATTTGACTTCCTTCGGGTCAAAATACAACCATTTGAGCCTCGCCCTATGCAATGTTTCAACTGCTTTAAATATCGTCATGTTGCAAATAATTCTTCAGTTAAATTATGCGGGAAATGTGGTAGTACTGCTCATAAAGCTGAAACATGTGAAAATGAAGTCAATTGTGGTAATAATCACCCCGCTTGGACTCGTACATGCCCTGTTTATGTAAAGGAAAAAGATATCCAAATTATTAGAACTCAACAACACACTACCTTTAAGCAGGCCGAAGCAATTTATAATCAAAGAAATAATTTAATTGATTGAAATTCTTTAAATTCATACTCTGCAGTAACGGCATCACAAAATATTGTAGACAATTTAAGTAGTCAAATAGAGAAATTGGTTGGTATCATCGGTACTTTATCAAATAAAATTACTTTTTTGGAAGAAAAAATTAACAAAAATAATTCTTCTGGTGCGTCTGTTGACACAACTGTTAATCACGATCTAAATATAAGCTCTAAAAATAACTCACAAAATTTCACTAAGAAACAAGTATCCCAATCGAATATTGATACAAATAAAAACAAAAATTTAAACGAGGAACATTTTAACAGCACAATCCAAACTGAAAAAATTCAAGAACCAAAAAATTTTAAAAGAACTCTTTCTAGATCTTCTACCTCATCAACTTTAGATTCGACTGATAATTTAAATCCAAATAAAATTCCCCTAAAACCCCCATCGCAAAAGTTTAAAAAAAAAAAATTTCTATCTCATAAGAATGAAAGATTTAATACGTATATGTATGTATAATTAAACTTGTGTATGTAGACTAATGTATGTGTGGATATGTATGTACATGTGTGTAATTTTTTTTTTCTTGCTTACTTCTTTTTCTCTTTAAACACAATAAATGATCATAGCACAATGGAATATAAATGGTTTATTTTCCCACCGCGCTGAGTTAGAATACTTCATAAAGCAGACCCATTCATCCGTCGTATGTATTCAGGAAACACACCTTAATCCAAAATTTCCATTCAACTTTCGAAATCATACAATTTACCGGAATGACTTAACTGGTGGAATACGATCGTGTGGAGGTGTTTGTATTTTAGTTCACAATGATGTACCGAGTGAGACTATAGTTGTTAACTCAAATCTACAGGTTGTAGCCGCTAGAATCTATTCGCCATTTCCTATAAGTCTATGCAGTATTTACCTTCCGCCTGGCAGCGATTTTACAGTCGATGAATTGAGAAATGTATGTTCTCAATTACCCCCACCTTTATTGATATTAGGTGATTTTAACACAAAATCAGAATCCTGGGGGAATAGTGTCACTGATAATAGAGGTAGAAAGATTGAATATTTTCTGGACCAATATAATCTAGTGTTAATTAATGATCTGTCTCCAACTTACTTCTGTCCTAGGACGGGCAATACTTCTAGCATAGACTTGAGTATAGTTTCTCCTTCCACAGCCCCGAGACTGAAATAGATAACCCTAGATGACACCCATGGGAGTGATCATTTCCCAATAGTTATTGAGATTTTAGGAAGAAATAATAATAATAGTAACAATAATCATACAGAAAGTAATAATAATCATGATGTAATTTATAAATGGAATCTTGCATCCCCTGACTGGAGTAAATTTGAAAATATTGCAAATCTATCAGATATATGCCTTGAGGAAGAAGATGTAAACACTCTAATCTCTAAATTAAATAACATTATCATTTCTGCTGCTAACGAGTCAATTCCCAAATCTAAATTAATTCCAAACAAAAACAAATCAGTCCCATGGTGGTCTGAAAAATGCCGACTAGCCGTAAAAAATAGGAAAAAAGCTCTGCGTAACTTTAGAAAAAACCCCTCTACCAATACACTAGAGTTATATAACTCTGCTAGAAAACATGCGCGTTATATAATTAAAACTGAAAAGAAACGCTCGTGGAGGGAATTTGTTTCTACAATTAATATCCATACTCCAGCTAAAGAAATATGGAATGCTGTGAGGAGAATTTGTGGCATTAAATGTAGTTCTTCACCGCAGATTATTAAAAGAGACAATCAAATTATAACTGATAAAAAAGAATTAGCAAATTTATTTGGAAACTTTTTCGCAAGTACTTCTTTTGACTCAAACTATTCCCCTAATTTCATCCAAAAGAAAAATCAGATTGAAGCCTTCCTGTTTATTATTGAAAATTACCCTTTAAATCCCTTAAACCTTCCTTTCTCGTACGATGAATTACAGATAGCCCTAAATTCAAGAAAAGACACCTCTCCTGGTCCACACAATATAAATGTTCAAATGTACAAACATTTAAATAATGAAAATAAAGTAATACTTTTGAAAATAATTAATAACATTTTCAATACCGGTACCTTTCCTGAAATATGGCGACTAGCAACTATTATTCCTATCTGCAAAAAAGATAGAGCACCCGGAGAGTTAAAAAATTACCCGCCCATATCTCTCACCTGCTCACTTTGCAAAATCCTTGAAAAATTAGTTTGCAATAGACTCGACTGGTTTTTTGAACATAATAGTATCTTTTATAAACGGCAAAGTGGATTTAGAAAGGGACGCAGTACTCAGGATAACCTGGTAAATCTTGAAACCAAAGTATTAGATGCATTTAAAAACAAAGAAAAAGTACTCAGTGTTTTCCTCGACTTAGAGTGTGCATTTGGTATGACCTGGCGTAGAAATATTCTTAATACCGCCAGGGAAATAGGAATAAATGGATGTCGTTTATTGCAAACCTTCTGAAATCCAGAAAATTTAAGGTGAGAATTGGCTCTGTGTTTTCTAACATCTTCTCCCAGGACAATGGAGTTGTTCAGGAGGGTGTCTTGAGTGCAAAACTCTTTATTTTTTCTCTACTCAGATTCCCAAACAATTTTGCCTAACAACATTAGTACCATGTTTTTCGCAGACGACATAACTATTACAGCCCACTCTAAAAATGTAAGTACTCTTTACGAGAATATGCAAGAAGCACTGGATAAAATAAGCTCATGGATTATGGACCATGGTTTTAGAATTTCAGTCCATAAATCAAAATGTTTACTATTTTGTAAAGGGCAGCCAAATTCAGTACCTAATTTATATCTAAGCGGCGAACTCATACAACTAACAAATCATTTTAAATATCTTGGCCTAACATTTGATAAGACTCTGTCATGGATCAAACACATAAAATCCCTTAAAGCTAATTGTCAGAGGTCCTTGAACCTTCTCAGACTCCTTAGTAATTCAAAATGGGGGTCTGATAGGACCAGTATGCTCATGCTGTACCGAGCTTTAATAAGATCTAGATTGGAATATGGTTGTGTGGCATTCGGATCGGCTAGCCCACGAATCATTCAAATGCTGAATCCTATACAACATACAGGACTTAGAATCGCTTTAGGGGCTTTCAGATCTAGTCCCGGGCCTAGTGTTATTGTTGAAGCGGGAGAGCTACCTCTTAGTGTAAGAAGAAAACAACTTTCCACTAAGTTATATTTAAAAATTAAATCCAATTTTAATCACCCTTTACATCATGTAATTTCGCAAGATACGTGGAATCAATTTTACACAACAATAGATACTAAGACTCCTTTCCCTGTATGCGCACAAGCTCTACTCAATCATATTAACATTAATAGCATTAAAATCCAGCCTTCTGCATTTTCCTCTTATCCTCCATGGCTACTTGCTAAACCTCAGCTCAATCTATTTCTCACTAAACACATTAAAAAAGAATCTATTCCTGACCTATATAATAAAGAATTTAATAAAATCAAAGCTGATCTTCCCGACTCAACTTTCATATTTACCGACGTATACAAGAATGCTGAAGGTGCAGGAGCTGGTATACTCTGTCAAGACCGCCAGTACATGTTTTCCCTCTCCCCACTCTGCTCTAGTTTTACTGCTGAACTCCTAGCAATTTACAAAGCCCTATGTGTCTTTGTATCTCCCTCTCCATCCATTGTCATATGTACCGATTCGCTCTCCTCATTACAAGCTATTCAAAATTTTTACACTAATAATTCTCTTCTAATTGATATATTAAATGAAATTAACGAATGTAGAAGAAAAGCCCAGAGAGTTATTTTAGTCTGGATACCTGGTCATTGTGGCATTAAAGAAAATGTAAAAGTTGATAAAATTGCAAAACATGCTATTCTTAAAGGTATAACATATTCACAAGTCCCATTCTCTGACCTTAACCCTATAGTGAAAAATAAAGCGTATGACTTATGGTATGAGGAGTGGAACAGCACGGAACTTGGTGAAAAGTTGCGGGAAATAAAGAGTGAAGTATGCAGCTGGAAATGTTCAATCCATGAGAGCAGGCGTGAAGAGGTTATTTTAAGTAGATTAAGAATTGGGCATTGTAAACTCACACATGGTTACCTGATGGAAGGGGAGTCTGAACCTCCTCTATGTTCAACTTGTAATGCCCGTCTTACAATAAAACATATTTTCACATAGTGTATTCGATACAGTGAAGAAAGAGAAAGGCTCGGTCTTCCCACTGACATGCGAGAAATATTTGGTAAAGGTTCTGAATACATAGATGCAATATTTACTTTCTTAAATAATATGTCCTTGGCATATAAAATTTAATCTATTTAAAATAATCATCTTTTAGTTGTGTGAGTATTTGTCTAAGAGAACAAGCAAGCCTATACGTGTAATAATATACGAACATGTTTATAATTGTTGTCTACATAGTAAAGAGTAGAACAACTTTACTTTGTCCATAATATATCTAATATAAAATATCACATAATACAAATAAATTTATTTGAAAAACATAATTTCTTGTCTTACTATTTCTAAGGTTTCATTGAAATATTACAAACACCTAGAGATCCCTAGGGATTCTCTCCAAAACAAATTGCAATTTTATAATAATTATTAATAAGCATTATTGATTATTAAATAATATTTCTAAATTCTACCATTAACACCTCCCTTGGTCTGGGGGGGCCTGGGGGTGGGTGGTGGCGTGATTGCCAGGTCTCCGGGGGGGGGGGGGGCTGTTGTTGGGGAGTAGGGCTGACTTATCCTGGACCCTAGACCCGCTGGGTCCTGCTAGCTCTGGAGATCTGGATGGTGGCACTTACGAGGTAAGGTCCATAAGTTTCCGGCCTGTCCTGCTTCCCCTCCTTCAAACGTGCCGGGACCTGCACGCCTATGCAGGTCCATGCCTGCTCACTCCATATCCATCGCCCGCACTTCCTCAGTCTTGTCAGTCAGTGTCCAGCCTTGAAGGAAACTCCCCATTTTTACAATGTTCAAACTCGAGTACCGTGCGGTAATTAAATTCTTTTGCAAAGAGGGTCTTACTCCTGCGCAAATTAAAGAGAGCTTGGATTGTGTATATGGGCAGTCCTCCCCCTCGTATTCCACAGTGAAAGAATGGGCAAAATTATTTAAGTTAGGGAGAGAAAGTCTAGAAGATGACCCATGTCCCGGTCGCCCATGGGAAGCTGTCACTTCTGAAACAATCCAACTTGTGGAATCTGAATTGCTGTCTGACCGGCGACTAAAAACCAAGAAAATAGCAGCGAGGTTAGGGCTTTCAATACCAAGTGTTTTGAGGATCATCAAAGAACATTTGCATATGAACAAGGTTAGTGCAAGATGGGTTCCAAAAATTCTTTCAGCTGCTCAAAAACAGGAACGAGTTCACTGCTGCAATGAATTTTTACGCGAGTATAATGCCGACCCAAGGAATTTTTTGGACTCGATTGTAACTGGGGATGAGACAATGGTTCTATATTATGACCCACTCAGAAAAAGAGAGTCCATGGAATGTAGAAGACCAGAAGAAGCGCCTCCTTTAAAGGCAAAAGTCACGCAGTCAAGAAAAAATGTAATGGCCAAAATTTTTTGGGACTGTAAAGGAATACTACTGATAGATTTTAAAGAAAGGAATACCACAATGAATGGTGAGTATTATGCAGCCCTACTTCACCGGTTACGAGATGCCATTAAAGAGAAGAGGCGAGGGAAGTTAAGCAGAGGTGTCCACCTCCTTCACGACCTCTGTCCACACAGCATTGATTTCCAAGGCCGCTGTGAAGGACTGTGGATTCCAAGAAATCTCTCATCCACTCTACAGCCCAGACTTGGCCCCTAGCGATTTCTACCTTTTCTGAAAGTTAAAATCTGACCTTCGTGGAAGGCGATTTAACACCGACGAAGAGCTCCAAGCAGCAGTGGAAGAACATTTTTTTAACAAAGAAGAAAATTATTTTTTTCATGGTATAGAAATGTTACCAAAGCGTTGTATTAAATGTGTTGAACTTAGAGGAGAATATATTGAAAAACAGTAAAACCAGTTTTTTTCTTTCACCTTTCCTTCTATCCCAGGCCGGAAACTTATGGACCTTACTACGTACATGCAGATCTCCGTCAGGAGCTTGGCTATCTTATCTAGATTGCGGATTACTGCTGTATTGTCATAGAGGTCCAGATAACACCGGTCCTCTCTCTTGCCTCGGCTCGGGCTGCCCCCTCTCCCTCGCGGGCGTCTGTCTCTCTCCTTGCTGCGCCTCCCTCCGTCCTGGGTTCTTTTCTCCCTGACCAGGGTACCTCCAAGGCACCAATGACCCCAGTGGTTGCAGTGCCATTAAAAAGAAAAAAAAAATACATTACATTTTCTTTAATTAATTGGCAAGGAAGATAAAAATATTAAATTAAATAAAAATAAGGAGGTCCGGTGGCCCTGAGTGTTAAGAATTGAGCACTTAACACTCCGTGCCAAAGGTCATGGGTTCGATTCCCACTATGGGGTGGTGGCTTTTCTTTAGAAAAAAAGAAAAGGCACCAGCCCTGTCCTGGCTAGAAAACGCTGGTAACCTATAGATAACCCGCCCAAAATTCGAAGTTAATAATAATGGCCCTTAAAATTTAAACAAATAAATAAATAAAAATAAAATTGACAATGTGATGGGATGACAATACTTCTTCTTGAAAGGGACATTATCAGATTTTAGAATCAATAATTAATCAGCTACAAATCCTGCCCACCATATTGGACCCCGGGGGCGGTGGAAGGTTTGGCTGTTTATAACATTTTTTTTAATGGTGTGACCAGAAATAGTTATAGTTTCAGTTATAAGTGTCTGAAGAGACACCAGAGTGACATGAAAAATAATAGGTGTAAATCTGAATTAATTGTGTATTTTTTAATATTGACTTTTCACCAAATATAATTGAATATAATTATATTGATTAATACCTAGTTTTGGAGGAGAAAGACCTATGGAGCGGAAAGACTTACTGTATAAATAGTCAAAATACTAAAACTTTGACTAGTGTGAATAAATGTCCTTTACCCTCTCTCGTGTCCTATAATTTACTTAATACTTATATAGTGGACTGACTGGAGACGAGCTATTTACTTGTTGCTACTTTTCTTTAGCCAGCCTACCCCTGAAATTGATCAACCTTTCCCAGAATGGATTCTAAACATCCTTTTAATTTATTATTCTTAAGAAACTTCTTATTTACGAAAAACGATACCTTTTTTAATACAATTATTCTCTCCTAAGCACAGCTAACATCTTATAATTGATCTTTTTAAGATTTGCTATTCTAAAGGTGACATCTTCTTTACCAACCTTTGCTAGCCATACAGATATTTATTTAAATTTTAACATCCATTTATTATTAACTAGGAATTTTAGGACGGGTTATCTATAGGTTACCACCCCTTTCTAGCCATAGGGCTGATGCCTTTTCTTTTTCTAAAGAAAAGCCACCACCCCTAGTGGGAATCGAACCCACGACCTTTGGCTCAAAGTGTTAAGTGCTCACGCCTTAACCCTCACGGCCATCGGGTCTCCATACAGATATGAAGATCTTGGTATTATTATTATTGTTTTCAGGGAATCTTCTAGTTAAAGAAATATACAAATAATTTGATTGTCTAATCTCTCTCAGATGTTGTATCTCCCTCTGAAATTTCTAATGTAAAAAAAGAAGAATACTTTATTAATTCAAATTACGTAATAAAGTGGGCTGCCCAACTGCAGGGTATGCAGCAGGCTGATCCATCTGTTCGGTATTGCTTTCTGATTCATGTTTCATTTTTGAGTGGTGAAAATGTTTCTTTAAAAATAAACAGATTTCAGGAGCACCATTTTTTTACTTTTTATTTCTTTTCTTTGGGAGTGCCAAAAAGGAAAAACAGTAGATTATGTTCATCTTAAAAAATAAAATTAAAACAAAAATGACATTTGCTTAGTTTTTGGCTAATTCTATATTTAATAATTAGGAGGACTTTGGTCATTTCTGTTTTATTGTGGAAACCTTCCTTATTTAGCCTTTTCTAATAATTCCAAAATGTTTTCTATCATGAATCAATTTTAAGATATTCAAATATGTTTAGGTGTTTCGCCTCATTCTCCATTCCATCCATGACTGGGAGATGCCCTGGTCTTCATAATGTATCTATTCATTTTCAGAGTGCATTGTTCAGAGGTTGGTACCTTAACTTTGATCAGCAACGAGAAGATAATTCATTATTGCCATGGAAGACAACTCTTCCATTCACCACCATAGCACTCAACACTAATCTATATAATAACTTGTAGTTTTCTTTATTCTCTATCTAGTATGTCAACTCTTAGTGCTTGAATTCGACTGCCTAATTTTTTGACATTGAATACCTGAAAAGTGACCAGCTGTCCCACTCAAATCCAATAATAAATGACGTTAAAATTTAATAAACATAATAATAATCTATAATAATATCATTTTTGGAAAAAATGTCAGTTGATGGGTTTCTGAAATAAACGATTCAATTATAAGCAAGCCCAGATTTTATGTAAACGAAAACAAAACAAAAATTTGAAGTTGCCATGAAAGATCCAATTTTGTTATTTATTTAAATTTTAACGTCCATTATTATTAACTACAAATTTTGGGATGGGTTATCTATAGGTTACCACCCTTTTCTAGCCAGGATAGGGCTGATGCCTTTTCTTTTAGCACTTTCCTCCGAAGGAAAGTAGCTATTGAGGTTGGACTCATGACGGAATTTTTGAAAAATTTCTTCAAATCTTTATCGATCCTACCTAGTAGACACCGAAAATGACTCCCGTTAAAATTTATATATATATCTATATATATATATATATATATATATATATATATATATATATATATATATATGCATATATATATGTGTCTGTTAACACGATAGCGGCCAGAGTTTTTGTTTTTTCGTCACAAAACTTGGTATATAGCATTCAATTAGCAAACGATTGAACGAGTTCGTTAACCACCAAAGTCGGTCCACCGGAAGGGGGGGTTTACCCCGAACCCAAAACACTTATTTGACTATGTCAGCCGTAATATTTGTTATATTTCAACGAAACTTGGTATTCGTAGTGTTAATATAGAGAGAAAAGTGAGATATAAAAACGAACTAAATCGGTTCATTAGAAGGGGGGGTTTACTCCGGACCCACAATACCAATTCGCCACTACCAGCCGTGATGTTTGGTATATTTCGACGAAACTCGGTATTCGTAGTGCTAATCCACAGGTAAATATGTGCTGTAAAAATAAACGAAATCGGTTCATTAGGAGGGGGGGTTTACTCCAGACCCACAATACCAATTCGCAACTACCAGCCGTGATTTTTGGTATATTTCGACGAAACTCGGTATTCGTAGTGGTAATCTACAGGTAAATATGTGTTGTAAAAAGAAACTAAATCGGTTCATTAGAAGGGGGTGTTTACTCCGGACCCAAATTCCTAATATACTCATACCGGTCGTAATTTCTGCTGTATTGTAACGAAACGCTGTATACGTCGTGGGTAACTCATGAGAAAGAAGTGTTGTAAAAATGAGCTGAATCGCTCAATCGGAAAGCGGGGGTTTAATTTGTAATATATTTGAATAGAAAAGCCGGCAGACGTAGGTTCACAAAGCCGCCGCAAGGAGCGCTTTCTACCACTAGGGTGACTGTATCCTGTTCCTGCGTTAGATCAAAATACGATAATATGAGGATTTTTGTATTTATTACGTAGTGTAGTAGGTACCATGTGTAAACATAACTCTGGATGCAAATTAATAATTGATCAGTTACTCATTACAAAATGAGAACTATTCACGTTTTTATTTTATTTATGTAGGATATTTTAAGCAAATTGTTCTGGAAAGCAGTCTACACTACCCAAATTCTGAGGAAAGTGCTTAGTTATGCAGCTCCTGCGTGACGGACTTTTTTCTAAAGGAAAGCCACCACCTCATAGTGGGAATCGAACCCACGACCTATGGCACGGAGTGTTAAGTGCTCACGCCTTAACACTCACGGCCACTGGGCCTCCCCCCATTTTTATTAAATTTAGCGTCAAAATAATATAATCATAAACTAAATATTAAGTTCGGTTGTTTTGAACTATTTTATTTAAGTGAAAATGTCCAACTCATGTAAGTTTAAGCTGAATGATCTTACTTTGTTTCCTTATATTGCTTATCCCTGATTTGGTTTGTAAAGCTTACTACAGGCAATTTTAAAATTTCGACTTAAATATAACAAAACCAATACTTTTGGGAAATGGAAATTTTTTACAGAACCCTTTTTGTGGGAAATTTATTATGCATTCAAACTTTCATTTTTCCAAACGAAACCAAAATTGAAATAGCTTAGTTTTCATAAATGTAGAATATGTTGAAAAATTGTCATAAAATTTGAACGAGCAGGTTTTTTATTGCGTTATGAGTTATGAACCTTTGACATTTCTCTTGAGATCTTCACAAACGAACTAACAAAAAGTTTGCATCACTGCGTTCACATCCCTATAAGGAGGGAGGAAACTCGCTGAAAGACTACTCCTTAAAACTTATAAAAGAAAATTGCTCGCCATTTAGGCTGTGCTTAATGGGGCATATGCTTTCTTTCTGATCCACTGAAATATCCGTAAGGTGCTACATTTTATCGCTTAGGTGCTTGGGGATCTTGTCCATGAGGTGCTTGGAAGAACCTTTACAGCTACATACTATCTTCGCTTTTCCGAGCAAGTCGAGTGCAAGGACATTCCGGTCGTGTTTTCTTAGAGTAAGTGCTTTACCTGTTTGTTGAGTCCTTTGACAGTTTTGAACCATTATTCCAGAGGTACATCCAGAGTGAAGCTTAATGCGTTATTCGGTAATATAGAAAACGAGCATTTAAGGGTCAGCTGTCGCTAACCAGCAAAATGAACCCGAATGAATTCTTTAATGTTACCTATGGTGTTGTATAACGCACTAATGTAAGAATCTGTACCTACTAGATACCGAAAATGACCGCCGTTAAAGATTGTTTTATAACCTTATTGTTTTATAAGATTGTTTTATCAATATTTAGTACATGGCAATAAATTGAAACGAAGGAAGCCATGGATAGCGGGTGCTACTCATGTCAAATCTCTTGATTAACATTTTTCAACTCCATGATACACTTAGAATTTTCCTCGTCTATCTTTTATTTTATTTATTACAGTAGTTCGTTTTCTTTGTCCTAAAACCAGCTTATGATATCTACCCAATGACGCGATCCGTATCTGAACATTAAAAATGTCCACGTTTCAGGAGCCCTTATGTCATAACCTGAATTTGGAACATTTATGAAGCCAAATTATTTCAATATGTTTTCTACTTTGATTCCCACATCTGTGTTACAAAACTACTTAGTTCACTTATTCGCATGTACAAAATAATAAATAACTTGTTCAGCCCTTAAGCAGTTGCATCTATCACACCTTAGAACATAAAATACCAGTTGTCAAATTTTAGTATAAATTATATTTTCATGTCGTATGTTTGGTTAAATATATGAAACGTTAGTATGTCTACTCCTAACCCTCAGTTTTAATCTTCATGCTCCAAAGGGAGAGAGGAAAACTTTTAAAATGAATAGAATTAGTGAGGCATTTCCGACATAATTGAGGCCAAATCTCTTTGACGTGACTGAACCTCATTATCCTGATCAAAAAATATTTACAAAATTCCATGTGATTCACATGCGAAGTATATAGCTATGAAATATTTATTTAAACGCACATCCTTGAAAAATATTATAAATGGAACAAATATGCACATATTATTATACTATGTACTTAGCTTTACATAAAATTGATAATAATAACAATAAATAAATAACTATAATATGTGCTGTTTATAGACACTAATGTTAGTGTTCCTAAAATTCCTTGACAAGCGTCTTGTTTTGGTTTAAATTAACTATTTATTGATCTAATAGAAATAATAGAGTTTGCCCAAAAAAGCTATAGAAAATTACAATTGTTCATGTAAAAATGAGACTGTTGAGTCTTTATACTTCTATATTATGAAGGCATAAATATATGTAAACGAGTAGGTACTGTAATGCGCAAGATGTAGGCAATGGATTGGGGTGGGGGAAGAAAACAAAAGGAAAAAAAGGGAACCTATTTATTGTACTCAAATATATATAATATATTGTAAAAAATATATTATAAAATTTCAAAATATACAAAATTACCAAAATATACAAAAATGTATAAAAATGGACTTAATAATCATGATTTTCATTGAATTTCAATTTGAGTATAGAAGATACTGCATGGACTAGAAGTGGCTTGATGAAACTATGATTATACGTTGGTTGTTGTGCTATTGCGGTTAAGATTGTTCTAATATTTCACAAATGAGTCACAAAGAAGTTTTGAAAAATCAGAATTCTTCACTGCCTTATCGATTGCAAGGTTTGTTATTGGCTTGAAGAGTGGGGACATCATGCTAGCGACGAATTCAATCAGACCTTTCAATATTGTTTTAGGCAAGTCTTCCGGGGTAATTTTGATATCATATTTGCTTACCTGAGCCAATCTGGCAGTTTCCAAGACTGAATTGCATGTTCCGTCATCCTGTATGTTCAATACACCTTTTGCTTCGATTATCGGTGGAGTCTTCGAAATGATTTCCAGTACTCCTGTTCTCTTGACGAAGAATAATAGACTGTATTCGTATTCGTAGTGTAACTTGAACTCTTCTAGTCCTAGATAAAGATCGAAATTGTAAAAGGCCCCACCTTGAATTACGGTCTTCGTCACTCGTTGTACTGTATCATTTCTTAAAGTCAGCGTTGAAAATTTACCAATTTTTCCATTAGCTGTCTTCAGTGAAGCTGTGACAATGTCAAACGAGTGTGGCGGAATCCTGAGGTACTCCCAATTTTTTTGTGCAAGATTCCTGTTGAAGTTCTCTACAGACTTCTCTAAGTATTGCCTTTTTGTATCAGTTCCCGCTGTCCTGAAGAAAGAGGGCCTCGCATCGATAGTCAGGAGAACAGCCAGAAAAACTAAAGCTAGAGGCTTCATCTTCAAGAAACTAACTGGATATCTTTTGCTACGTTCCATTTATAAATATGCCACTTCAGATGAAGGATAATGTATTTATGTGCTAATAAAACCTATAATATTTGTTCAATGGCCTCAGCTCCTTATATCTTAAGTGATCTCTAGATTTTTTCTTCATAATTTGGTAGATATAAAAAAGTTAAGTGCATTACTTTTGATACTTCGATCAGCACTTCGTTTCTGGTTTCAAAGGTTAATGATTTGGTTGAGATGAATTGATGAAATATGTCATAGAAATAATTGAACATTTCCACTGAATAAATAATATTTTTTTCATTATCATTGTTATCCGATATAGAAACATCTTATCAGCACTCGAAATAATAAACATTCATTAAGCAAACACACTACAATAGAAGTTGTAAACACCTTTATCAAATCCTTATTTATTTTTTAATTTCTACGTTTATCATGTCGTTTGTATCACATAGTGGTAGGTTATATTGACAACTACCACTTCATGTAATCTTAGTGTTTGATAACTGACTCAACAATAAATTATTTTTTTAATATTTGTTTTCTGAAACTCCTATTACGCCACATTCACAATTTACGCTACAAGAAGATTTGAGTTTATTTTTTCACTTAAGCGCAATTTTTTACCATTCTTATGCCAACTAATGAATTAAAATATGGCAAATTTCATCATTTATCCATAGAGGGACTTAGGCCTAGATCCATATCTTCCAATTTTCTTCAACCATGCCATATATTAGTTCCGTCATACTCAACAGCTGAGAAGTATTCTTGACCGACACACGGTGTATTTACAATCTGTAACATATTCTGGTAGTCAGCTGATAGCTGTACCCTCTATCATGAATCAACTGATTCATATAGCTCAGGGATAAACAAAACCACAGCAGAGTGAGTTTATTGCCTTGATATAGTACCTACCATGTCAAACTATCGAATATGCAAAATCTTGTTTTTCAGATTCGAGACTTTGCTCTTGGATTGTGGACGATACGGCTTGTCGCAACTCTAGCCCCTTTAGAATAGCCTTTAAGGCCTTAAATAAAGCATGGAATAAGGCTATTTTTCAATATATTACTTCGTCAATGGATAGAATATGATTGTTCCCTAGTTTGCCCCGATTTGCATATTCGATAGTTTGACATGGTAGGGACGACATATTCTCCTTTGAATTTTTATTGTTTCGCCTCCCGTCGTTTGTCACCACTCTCCAATCCCAATCTATGTCTTCCACATGAAGATCAAACATGATTATTATTATTTAAGATTAATTTCATGCAACGTTTCGAACGTGATTTGTGATTGAACGTTTTCTTTTGAATACTTATTTTGGTAGAGGGCGATACAAAATTCTCTATTAGCTCATCATGTCCTTAAATGAGTGTATTCTTATTTTAAAATTTCGTTTGGTTTATGTTTTCAAATTAGATTTTGTTGTACATGTTTGTGTTTGAATATTGTGTCTATCTGGTAGCTGTCATCTCCAGGAGTTCTGTCATGTCAAACAGATTATGTAGGTCACGTGATGTGGTTGATTGTGAGGTCTGAGCTACATGATTGATTGGTAGGTTTGTCCTTATTGGTCATTAGGTATTCCTGGGTCACGCGGCTGTGGCTGATACGTAGTCTGTCTACTACTACTTCTTCACGCCGTTATCTGCTGTACGCCAGACTTAACTATATGCCTCACTGTCCTTAATTTGTTTTCTGTAGTATTAGTCCATTCTAGTTGCCAGTTATTTAAAATTGGTTGGACAATTTTTGGGATACGTCTTTGACTCCGTTTTCGTTACAAGTTTAGCATGTTGGTCCGCAGTTGTTCTTAGTCCTAGGTTATCTTGTCTTGGTAGCCACCACGGTATTACGTGTTTCTTCTATTATTTCTATGTGAAACATTGAAGTGAGATGAAAGAGTTACTGCATGCATTATGTGTGCATAATTGATACTAGGTTGGTTGTTTTATGAGGGTCTAAATTCAATCGTTAGAACTTGCTCAACCAGGAGTTAGCTGCTTTTCTGGAGTCCACCTAAGCTGTCGAAAGATTTCTCTCTTTTGTAGAAGCCTGAAATATCTCGTAGAGTGTAAGTTAGTTTTGAGTTTTTATTGCATTATTGACGTAAACATTTACAGATACAAGTTGAACATGTCATAAGAAGACGTTCGGCCATCCTGTGGTTCTTTTCGTCTTTTGGATCATAGGAGAAATTCTTCTTTGGCTATGCACTTTATTTTCTTTATTAACAGCTTGCATTTTAGAACTTTCCTCCGAAGGAAAGTAGCTATTGAGGTAGCACTCATGACGGAATTTTTGAAAAAATTCTTCGAATCTTTATCGATCCTACCTAGTGGACACCGAAAAAGACCCCCATTCAAATTTATATATATATATATATATATATATATATATATATATATATATATAGTTATGTATGTGTCCGTTAACACGATACAGGCCAGAGTTTTTGTTTTTTCGCCACGAAACTTGGAATGTAGTATTCTTCCATCAAACGATTGAATGAGTTCGTAGTTATTTGCAATACCAGCCATAATAACAGTCGTAATTTTTGTTATATTTTAACGAGACTCTGTATTCGTTGTGCTCAACTGAAGAGAAAATTTGTTATAAAAATAAACTAAATCGGTCTATTGGAAGGGGGGGGGGTGTTTATTTTGCACTATGTTTGAATTGAATTCTTCCGCCAAACGTAGGTTCGCGAAACTCGTCAAGATCAATAGATCAAAATGTGAAGCTTTGTGTGTTTAGTACGCACTATAGTACCCCGCATACCCAAAACTCTGGAAGGAAATTAATTACAAAATTAAGAATTAAGTAAAGATGGAATGGTTGGGATTCGGCTAAAGAAACCTCAATATGATTTTTTTTTTAAATAAAAAATCTATATTTTGGACGTTTCGGCTACTCATTGGTAGCCTTCCTCAGCTAAAATGACAAGAAAAACAGAAATTAATACAAAAAAAGTTTATAATTGACATAAATAAACTATAAATACACTTAACTTATTATAAAAGAACAATTTGGTCTTAAATTCATAGAATGAGTAGAATGAAAATCAAAAGAAACATAACAAAAAGAAGAAAAAAGGCTATTATATTGAAGTTTATATAGGTAAATAGGTGCTAATGGTAACATTAATTAATTATAACAAACAAATAAGGTACTACATACCTATGGAAGTGCCTGGAGGCAGAGGAATGTGGAAGGATAAGGAGGATAAGGAAGGATTCATGGGATAAGGAGTCCTCTCCTTATCCCATGCCGAGTCCTCTCCTTATCCCATGCATCCTTCCACAATAAAAAGTCCGATTCGCAGGAACTGCGTCATCTTAGCGCGGTTCCGTTCTTATCTCTAGTGTTTATGAATGCATAGAATAGAAACAGTTATTACTTTGTTTAGATCAATAGCGAAACACCTTTCCAAATGAAATCTCAAACAAACCAGTCTTGAAAGGTCTTGATTTACAATCTTACCTGTATGGGTCAGCTATCCCATAAGTCGGGCAGAAAGGCCTCCGCTCTGAGGCATTTGGAAAGCCCTGAGATCTCTCTCTTTGAACGCTACATTTTTAATAATAAATTGATCTTCTTATTTTACTTAATCTGTTTTATTGTCAAATACATTATCCGACTATAAGCAATTTAAAAATAACAAGGAATAAAACAGTCAAAAAGAACCGCTCGAATAAACGAAATCAATTACTTTAAAGTTTTAAGCACTTATTTCTCCGATTGACATCGCCTAATTAAAACTTTCTTTAGAACCTTTTTTGTAGAGCATTTAGTGAGCTTTCTAATGGGCATCTTCCGTTTCGCAAGATTCTCAACCTTTTTCGAGATAATAAGGAAAGTATACAAAGTTACCAAAACGTTTTATGTCTGTTAAAAAAATATTTTATTCTAACCCTTCCTAAACTCCAAACGTAACAAAAATTTCAACATATTAGTTTTAATGAATGTAGAACATACAGCAAATGTTTCAACTGAATCCCATAATTCTAAGTACCAAAATCAAAGACAAAAAGAACAGTTCGAATAAGCGAAATTAATTTCTTTAAAGTTTCAACCACTTATTTCTCCGATTAACATTGCCTAATCAAAACTTTCATCTGAACCATTTTTGTAGAGCATTTAGTGAGCTTTCTAATGGTCATCTTCCGTTTCCCAAGATTCTCAACCTTTTTCGAGATATTAAGGAAAGTATACAAAGTTACCAAAACTTTTTATGTCTGTTAATAAAATATTTTTTTCTAACCCTTCCTAAACTCCAAACGTAACAAAACTTTCAGCATATTAGTTTTAATGAAAGTAGAACAAGCAGAAAATGTTTCAACTGAATCCCATGATTCTAAGTACCCAAACCAAAAACGGTATTCAAAAACTATTTTTCCAATTTTCTTGAAAACGGTTAAAGCTATCGCCTTGAAAGTGGTTTCATTCGTTTTCCTAGAGTACTTACAAGCTTATGAACTCAAAAACGTAAGCCTTACGAATTTTTTCGCGCGAATTTCGCCCCAAACGCCATCTTCCAGTGGGCGGATTCTGCTGGTTAACGAACTTGACCTTTCAAATTGGACGACGGATTTTTGTACCAAATTTCATCACAATCGGACCATTAGGAAAGCCAGAAATGAGCGAACAGACAAATATATATTTATATATATATATATATATATATATATATATATATATATATATAAATATATACATATATATATATATATATATATATATATATATATATATATATATATATATATATACAAATTTGAACCATCGTTATTTTCTGTCTCTAGGGGTTCTGAAACGCGAAATTTTGTAAAGTTGGGATTCGGCTAGGAGAAAAACGTCAGATTTTCAGGAAAAAAACTGCATTTGGACGTTTCGGCTGCACATTGGCAGCCTTCTTCAGCACTAGAGAATGCCTAGGGGGGAAAGAGGAAGACCTTGAGGACAACTTAGGTAACCATGGTGGAATGTATGACATACATTCCACCGGACTTACATACGGTGAATTCGGTATGTAAGTCCAACACTTAATCTTTGATCCATTTCGATATGCGTTTCAGTTAATTTTACAGTTCAGTCTAATTTTACTGCGAACTCATGTACGATAAATGTCCCGCCCTCTTCTGATAAATGGAGGGGTTTCTTTCCTCCAAAGATATTTCTCATCGTACCTTACGCATTATATTTGTTTAAAGAAACAGCTCTATCTAAATTCGCAGACAAAGCTTATTTTAGGAGATCCTCGTCAAATTTTCCTACATGGAAGTATTTTTGTTATTTATTTCCACTTGAAGTACCTAGCATCGATCTCGAGTTACCGATCGGTGCCTTTACACAGTCATATTTTTGTTTTTTATAATGATTTGCGCCAACATGGGGATATTTATTATTTGTATGACGAATGAATTTCTTGTATACTTTTAGTATTATGTTAACAAAAGTAAATTTTACTAATCCGAAGAATACAGATTATTTATATTTAATATAAATTAATATATTCTATGATCATTTAATGTGACATCACTGTGTAAAATCTAAGGTCTCCTATCCGAGTCATTAAGCAAATAAGAAAAAAATATATAAGGGCACGAATTATTGTAGTTTTACATAATACAAACAAATTTATAGCAATGATTTAGATTTCTTTATCCCTTACCTTAGAGAAAAATGTGATTCTCTGGAATAATATTTTCTTAGTAATCCTATCATTTGTAAAGCCCACCGGAAAAAAATATATATGTATTATTTCTTGCCAGAGTATTCTCTTCCCAAGCAAATTCTAAAAAGTGTCGGCAGTTTATTATATTTTTTTTCTGAATGAGTAGCAGGGATTTCATGGAACATTTAACTAAGCTGCTTGACATTGCAGATGAATTTCCAGAGGGTAACCCCGAGGGGGGTAGGCATCCTAGATCTTAAATACTGACTGGAATAATGGATCGGGAAAGGAATATTAAATCACAGAAATCAATTATTTTTTTCCACCGAATGAAATGACAGAATTTTAAATAATTTTGTACTTCATTTTTTTTTACGGCATTTCAACAACCACGACCCATGGGCACAGGGTTGACACCCTTTTAATTAACAGCAGGTGGTCGATCCCCCATTCAGGTACTGGTGACGCCCGACCTTGCTTAACTTCACTGATCAACAGGAAACGGCCGTAGGAGATAGCTGATGTTGTTTACAATGGTAAGCAAGATTTCTAGAGACCAACTGATTTAGAGTTTTCTTTATCAAGAAAACTCAAAATCAGTGTCTTCTTTTAAACGGTGAGTAATTGTGTTAGGCAAGAACAACTTTCCAAATTGGGAGAAAAATTACTCTGTGTATTTGTGGAATTGCAGTCTTACAATTCGCTGAAAATTATATTTTTTTAAAGACGGGAAAATGCTTTTGAGATTTATAAATTTAATAAATACAAAAAGCATATTTATAAAATTTATAAATCAATAAATTTAAATAAATAAATTGATTAAAATTTAAATAAATAAATTGTATAAATACGATATTAAAAGATCGAACTGGACAAAAATAATGGACAACTGTCACCAACAAAGGACTAAAATCTTCCTAATATATTAAAAAGTGGAGTTCGATAATATGTGTTATCACACACAGGGTTATGTGGTGACAAAGGATGTGGAAGTTAAAACTAACATATATAAATTAAAGAGTCAAGGTACAAATACAATGGCTGCATTACAGCGTGTGTAAATTTTGTATACTGTATTTGAAGTAAACTCTGCAGTTAAAAAAAAAAAACAAAAAACTGCAAAACCAGACACTGATCATTGTCTTTTCTGCCCGAAAAATCCAGTTAATCTGTTGTTTTTTAATTTATACTAAGCATTACATGTGTTATTTAAGCAACGTGTTATTATTAAACTACTATTTATTATTTTAAAAATGTACAACGATTAATAATGGTTAAAAATAAAGAATTAGATTTTTTTATAGGTCTTAATTCTTGATTTTACCCACGTTCCGACGCAGGATGGCTTCTTAATATGGAATATGGTAAAAATGCAGTTTCCAGCCCTCCAAACCGATTTCTTTCAAATTTTGCACAATAACGTATTTTGATGCACTAAACACGAATACGATAAAAAAAATTGTCGGATTTAACTAGGAAAGAAGTTATTAAGCACTTAAGTTCACTGTTATGCAGGTTATGAGAGCTAATGTAAACAACTAAATTTGTGACGACTTTAAGGCGTAAATGACGACTTTAAGGCATACATGCTATGCGTTTCCGCTCGCTACGCTCGCTCAAGAAGATAACAAAACCCCAGTCAATCCAACTCGCTAAAATTAATAGAATAGAATATTAAGCACTAAAATTAGGAAGGTTATAAAACTAGGCGTCATCAGCGTATTTGTAAACACGCGCATGCGCAGATATGTAACATTGGGAAACAGAGAACTCTCATTTGAAATGTTCAGAAACCATTTATTCGAAAATATTTCAATTTTAAGGGCATCGTCCTCTGTAGCTTAAGGGCATACGTGCTATGCGTTTCCGCTCGCTACGCTCGCTCAAGAAAATAACAAAACCCCAGTCAATCCAACTCGCTATAATTAATAGCTCTCATAACCTGCATAACAGTGAACTTAAGTGCTTAATAACTTCTTTCCTAGTTAAATCCGACGTTTTTTTATATCGTATTTGTGTTTAGTGCATCAAAATACGTCATAGTGCAAAATTTGAAAAAAATCGGTTTGGAGGGCTGGAAACTGCATTTTTACCTGGAATATTACCCCCTCTTGTACAGCGAAGGTTCCTAACCTCGTCAGGTATTGAAGACTCAGCCTTTAGAGCAGTAGCTATCCCGAGCATTATCTACTCTACCAAATTAATATTGAAGGGTTATTAAAGGGTGGCTTCCTGAAATGGAATATTACCCCCTCTTGTACGGCGAAGGTTCCTAACCTTGTCAGGTATTGTAGCCTTTAGAGCCCTAGCTATCCCGAGCATTATCTACTCTACCAAATTAATATTGAAGGGTTATTAAAGGGTGGCTTCCTGAAATGGAATATTACTCCCTCTTGTACGGCGAAGGTTCCTAACCTTGTCAGGTATTGTAGGCTTTAGAACACTAGCTATCCCGAGCATTATCTACTCTACCAAATTAATATTGAAGGGTTATTAAAGGGTGGCTTCCTGAAATGGAATATTACCCCCTCTTGTACGGCGAAGGTTCCTAACCATGTCAGGTATTGAAGCCTTTAGAGCCCTAGCTATCCCGAGCATTATCTACTCTACCAAATTAATATTGAAGGGTTATTAAAGGGTGGCTTCCTGAAATGGAATATTACTCCCTCTTGTACGGCGAAGGTTCCTAACCTTGTCAGGTATTGTAGGCTTTAGAACACTAGCTATCCCGAGCATTATCTACTCTACCAAATTAATATTGAAGGGTTATTAAAGGGTGGCTTCCTGAAATGGAATATTACCCCCTCTTGTACGGCGAAGGTTCCTAACCTTGTCAGGTATTGAAGCCTTTAGAGCACTAGCTATCCCGAGCATTATCTACTCTACCCTATTAATATTGAAGGGTTATTAAAGGGTGGCTTCCTGAAATGGAATATTACTCCCTCTTGTACGGCGAAGGTTCCTAACCTTGTCAGGTATTGTAGCCTTTAGAACACTAGCTATCCCGAGCATTATCTACTCTACCCTATTAATATTGAAGGGTTATTAAAGGGTGGCTTCCTGAAATGGAATATTACTCCCTCTTGTACGGCGAAGGTTCCTAACCTTGTCAGGTATTGAAGACTCAGCCTTTAGAGCAGTAGCTATCCCGAGCATTATCTACTCTACCAAATTAATATTGAAGGGTTATTAAAGGGTGGCTTCCTGAAATGGAATATTACCCCCTCTTGTACGGCGAAGGTTCCTAACCATGTCAGGTATTGAAGCCTTTAGAGCCCTAGCTATCCCGAGCATTATCTACTCTACCAAATTAATATTGAAGGGTTATTAAAGGGTGGCTTCCTGAAATGGAATATTACTCCCTCTTGTACGGCGAAGGTTCCTAACCTTGTCAGGTATTGTAGGCTTTAGAACACTAGCTATCCCGAGCATTATCTACTCTACCAAATTAATATTGAAGGGTTATTAAAGGGTGGCTTCCTGAAATGGAATATTACCCCCTCTTGTACGGCGAAGGTTCCTAACCATGTCAGGTATTGAAGCCTTTAGAGCCCTAGCTATCCCGAGCATTATCTACTCTACCAAATTAATATTGAAGGGTTATTAAAGGGTGGCTTCCTGAAATGGAATATTACTCCCTCTTGTACGGCGAAGGTTCCTAACCTTGTCAGGTATTGTAGGCTTTAGAACACTAGCTATCCCGAGCATTATCTACTCTACCAAATTAATATTGAAGGGTTATTAAAGGGTGGCTTCCTGAAATGGAATATTACCCCCTCTTGTACGGCGAAGGTTCCTAACCTTGTCAGGTATTGAAGCCTTTAGAGCACTAGCTATCCCGAGCATTATCTACTCTACCCTATTAATATTGAAGGGTTATTAAAGGGTGGCTTCCTGAAATGGAATATTACTCCCTCTTGTACGGCGAAGGTTCCTAACCTTGTCAGGTATTGTAGCCTTTAGAACACTAGCTATCCCGAGCATTATCTACTCTACCCTATTAATATTGAAGGGTTATTAAAGGGTGGCTTCCTGAAATGGAATATTACTCCCTCTTGTACGGCGAAGGTTCCTAACCTTGTCAGGTATTGAAGCCTTTAGAACACTAGCTATCCCGAGCATTATCTACTCTACCCTATTAATATTGAAGGGTTATTAAAGGGTGGCTTCCTGAAATGGAATATTACCCCCTCTTGTACGGCGAAGGTTCCTAACCTTGTCAGGTATTGAAGTCTTTAGAGCACTACCTATCCCGAGCATTATCTACTCTACCCTATTAATATTGAAGGGTTATTAAAGGGTGGCTTCCTGAAATGGAATATTACCCCCTCTTGTACGGCGAAGGTTCCTAACCTTGTCAGGTATTGAAGTCTTTAGAGCACTACCTATCCCGAGCATTATCTACTCTACCCTATTAATATTGAAGGGTTATTAAAGGGTGGCTTCCTGAAATGGAATATTACTCCCTCTTGTACGGCGAAGGTTCCTAACCTTGTCAGGTATTGTAGGCTTTAGAACACTAGCTATCCCGAGCATTATCTACTCTACCAAATTAATATTGAAGGGTTATTAAAGGGTGGCTTCCTGAAATGGAATATTACCCCCTCTTGTACGGCGAAGGTTCCTAACCTTGTCAGGTATTGAAGCCTTTAGAGCACTAGCTATCCCGAGCATTATCTACTCTACCCTATTAATATTGAAGGGTTATTAAAGGGTGGCTTCCTGAAATGGAATATTACTCCCTCTTGTACGGCGAAGGTTCCTAACCTTGTCAGGTATTGTAGCCTTTAGAACACTAGCTATCCCGAGCATTATCTACTCTACCCTATTAATATTGAAGGGTTATTAAAGGGTGGCTTCCTGAAATGGAATATTACTCCCTCTTGTACGGCGAAGGTTCCTAACCTTGTCAGGTATTGAAGCCTTTAGAACACTAGCTATCCCGAGCATTATCTACTCTACCCTATTAATATTGAAGGGTTATTAAAGGGTGGCTTCCTGAAATGGAATATTACCCCCTCTTGTACGGCGAAGGTTCCTAACCTTGTCAGGTATTGAAGTCTTTAGAGCACTACCTATCCCGAGCATTATCTACTCTAACCTATTAATTTTGAAGGGTTATTTCACTGAACTTAGTCCGCATCTACTCTCCAATAGCCAGATTACTAACCAAATCGAAAACATCACTCACAATCGGCAGGTGGACTAAAAAAATAATGAATGTATCAAGTTTACTTGCATATGTATAATTGTACGTATATGGGGTTTCCATTTAAGGGAAATGTTCAAGTGAATTTTATACTAAATTGGTTGTATTATTCGTCAATACCTCAAACACGCTTGATGGAGGAATGGAGCTGAAAATAGTTTTAAATTATTGTATTGTCCAAAAAAGACTTTGGGGACTGAAATGACAAGAAGGTATCGTCAAAAAGTGAATAAATAAAAAATTCTTAATGTCTTCCACTTTCCCCCTATTAAAATTTTAAAACAAATAAAAGAGTATCTTGCAAAGTAAAGTTCTAGGGAAAGGAAATTTTAAACTTTCCATTAAGACTTATTTGATATCTCTCGGATGAATTTTAAATTACTCTAAGCGCGGAGAGAATCGAAGGGCCTAACTTCTTCCTAAGGAATACGTGCATATTGGTTTTGTTCTAGAGCGTAAGAAGGGAATGTGATTTTGAGTCGAGTTTCTACCTAGGCCTTAGAGGAGAATGAAAACTTTCCCTTGACTCGCCCGAATAACGAACTAACCTCCTTGCAACTTTTACAGATCTAATCCACGCTCATGATACCAACCTACCAGAACTGTAACGCTAAAACCATAGGGGACTCTTTCGTTCTTTCTCTCTCTCTCTCTCTCTCTCTCTCTCACACACACACACCCACACACACACACACACACACACTCTCAACTGTCTTTTCCTCCCTCTCTGTTAAATGCCATCATCGATAAAATACTTTCTATGTTATTTTAAAAATGGCAGAATGTTACAAGTATATCTAAACACTTCATCCTTACAGTGTAAACTTTATTTTATGCTTCTGCCATAAAACTTTAGACCTTCCGCCATTTTTAAAATAAATTATGGATAATAAATATTTTATAATATTTTTTATATATTATTTTCGCCCGCCTTACATAAATGTCTCCTCAATTCGCCTACAAGATGGCGACGGGTGAGGAATTCTTAGAAGAACTCATTCCTTTTATAACTTTTATAAAAGATTCTAAAAGCCCTAAAGCTGAAATTATGAGTAAAACTAGTGACATATTGCTCAAAGCACGTGTGTATTGAAAAATTGATTCAAGAAAATCCGGAATTGAAGAAAACTCTTGAAGAAAAGAAGATAACCCCATCAGCAAAGAAGAACGTACCAAGTTACTCAGAAATAGTTAAAACTGTAAGTAAAGCAACTCCTTCTTAAAATCATCATGCAATAATAAAATCCAAACACAAACAATCATCAGCTGATGAAGCAAAATCAGTGTTTAAAAAAGAAATAAATCCGATAACAATGAAAATCGGATTTCAGAGAATGGTCTCGACTAAAACAGGACACCTCATTCGAATAGATTCGAAGGATGACTTAGAAAAAATGAAGAGTAAAATTAACACTGATTCCTCAAAGCTTTTAATAGAAGAGGTTAAAAAATTTAATCCTCGATTAATTATAAAAAATTTACCAGAGGAAGTTAATGAAGCTAACGTCATAAAATCCATCAAAACACAAAATGAAATAGTCTGTGCTGAGGAAGAATTTTCTCTGAAATTCATCAGAGAACATAGAGGAAGCAAACGGAGATGGGCAGTAGTGGAAGTCAGCCCTGGAGTTAGAAGAAGCCTTCTGGAGAAGAGAGTGAAGCTGTTCTACTCCATCTGTGCTGTTGAGGACTACCTGTCCGTGAGATGTTCAAACTGTTCAAGACTTGGACACGGCAACACCAATCAGGAGTGCAAGAACCAGCTAGCCTGTCCTATCTGCGGGGGACAACACAAATACATCAATTGTTCAAATTTCAATAACAGATGTAAGCCACACCTCAGAGTTGATGTGAATCATTCTGCTATCTCAAAAGAATGCCCTTCATACAAAGCTGCAATTTCAAGATTAATACAAAATACCAATTATGATTAGATGCAAATATTGGTATATTCTTACTAAATTAAATTCAATGCATTATGTATGTATTATTTATAGGAATACGTTTGCAG
This sequence comes from Gonocerus acuteangulatus, assembly GCA_946811695.1. Taxonomy (NCBI): domain Eukaryota; kingdom Metazoa; phylum Arthropoda; class Insecta; order Hemiptera; family Coreidae; genus Gonocerus; species Gonocerus acuteangulatus. Next base: position 47,363,273 of record OX328123.1, read on the forward strand.
CTTGTTTTTATTATTTTCATTCACTCCTTATAAAAATTTAAAATAATTTCAATAATTTACAACTGGAAGTACACTATAACCTTCCTTTTATTTGATAACAAATTTCTTCTTCATAACTATTTATATATTCCAATCAACACAGACAGTCTCGATGCAATGGACGCTCAATCTTTCGAAGAACCTAAACCCAAGAGAAATAGATATGCCCGAATAATAACTCTTGTGGTAGTTATGACTCCGACCAATAATAGATTTTCCCCATTATCTGAAATACAGACTGAAGATGATACTACTCGTATTTCTGCTTCTTCCCCGATTCCAAAACCGAGACCAAACAGACAACAGATCAGACATTTCAACCGAACAGCTGACATCCCTGAGAGTCCCCAGTCTCCTAAAATTCCTCCTATTTTTGTAGTTTTGTCCGACAATCACGAAAACTCATTCATTGACAGTAAAAAGCTAGTGTCAGATCTTGAACGAGTTGAAGTCCGCATTTGATTGCAAAATGCTATATAAGAAAATAAAAATATCTTTGTCCGGCATTGAGGACTTTAGGAGCGTAACCAAGTTTTTTGACGACACTCCTGATATTAAATATTTTTTAATTTCTAGCCCGGACAGAACCTTCTCTGCTGTAGTACGAGGCTTGCCCTTCAACGTCTCCGAGGATGATGTCCTAGATGACTTGAAGAGGCGAGGCTACCCAGTACAGAGAGCCACGAGGCTTTAGAATAAAGATAGATTCCCCACCCCTTTAGTTGCCATTGAGTTGGATAATAATGAGAAGGGCAAATCTGTTTTAGAATTAGATAGGCTGTGTAATATGGTTGTTACCGTTGAAACCCGATGCCGATCCGGGCGTCCTGTTCAATGCGGAAACTGTTTACGGATTGGCCATACTAAAAAGCACTCTGCAGGCTGGATCCTAAGTGTGCGAAATGTGCAGGAGACCATCCCCTTTCTCTTTGTACTGACCGATCCACTGCTGCCAAATGTGCTAACTGTGATGGTAACCACAGTGCAAGATACAGGGGATGTCAAGTGTACATGAATCACGAAAAGTCTCGCACAAGACGGTTTGCTGCATCGCGTACTGAACCACAAGAAAACACGATACACCATAACACGCATAATACCACATCATCCACCACACAGGACAAAAAACACCAAACCTCCTCCCCGGAGGCTCCGTGACCTAACGTCTGGACAGAGAGAGAAAATAGAATATACCTTGATTTATAACTTAAATCCACGCAAAGCTGCTGGATTTGATTTAATTGCAGTTGTTCAATCATCATCAAACGTACGCCCAGTCGTCATCGCACGTACCTCGGTCCTACCTTTTTATTATTATTATATTTACACATCACAGAAGACACTTCATCATTTATTTTTCTGCTGTATTCTAGCAAGTAAGCTACCCCATATGTAAATTATTATAAGTAAACTTATCATTTGTTACTGTATATTCGCCTGTGAATGGGAACTTTATCATCGCTTATTGTTCTTGTAAAATGCAGTGTTCCTCACTCGAGTTTTCACCTTGGACTTTATTAACATTCTTAAATTGACCACAGTCAATTTAGGTGGGCGGCTTGTTCAATCATCATCATACGTACGCCCAGTCTTCATCGCACGTACCTCGGTCCTACCTCCTTGCCATGGAGATATGACATGCTCATGTCAAAAATGGCCGTTGTATAGTTTCAAGCTTAATGGACACCAGCTCCAAGTGCATTTCTCTCAGCAAGATTAATTAACATTAACACCCCTGAGCTACAACGTGGAAGATGTACCAGATCCCATGGAAAGGGACTATATATCTTCAACGTAAACTACAGTAGAAACATTTCAAAAAGTTTTTTATATTTTTCCATGTTTTATAATAAACTTGTATAAGAAGTGTTTCAATAGTGGAATCTTCCCTGATGTATGGAAAATTTCTAAGGTAATCCCAGTACCTAAACATAATGGACAGAACTACACTCTATAAGTATCATTCCAGTCGGAGGCAAACTTCTAAAAAAAATTATCAACTCCAGACTTTCTTTTCACCTTATTAAGCATGCACCATTGCACCCTAATCAATATGGGTTCACGCCTCAAACAAGTACTGTAGATGCTCTTCATAAAATTGTGAATTTATTAAGATCGCAGTTGCTAGAAAAGAAACATATTGTGATAATTTCGTTGGACACCAAAGGAGCATTTGACCATGCTTGGTGTCCATCGATATTCGAATCACTACACCAATACCAATGCCCCCAAAATATTTGCAGATTACTAACAGACTATCTCCATAATAGACATCTATACATGACACTACAAAACACGACAGTACATACATCACAGAATAGAGGTACTCCACAAGGATCAGCTTGTTCACTACTACTATGGAACCTAATTATGGACAGTTTACTTACTACAGAAACCCTTGAAGGGACAGAGATTATAGCATTTGCTGACGACATTCTACTTACAGTAGTTGGGACAAACTTAACTGAAATAGAAGAACGTGCAAACTTAACTTTAGACACAATTAATGAATGGACGAACAGAAACAAACTTACGTTTAACTTGGAGAAATCGACATACACACTATTTACTAGAAGAAGAAATATTATTATGAATTAGACATTACTCTAAATGGACAAACTATTCAAGAAAAAAATGTTCTTAAATATCTAGGACTTTATATTGACAACAAGTTGAAATGGAACTATCACATTACTAACTTACAAACACGACTATTTTCAATAATAAATGGACTATCGATGGCCGCCAGAGTCACTTGGGGTCCTAATTCTGACGCATTAACCACAATCTACAAAGGGGCGATAGTCCCCATTTTGACATACGGGATTGAAATATGGGGCCATGCTTTAAGTGTGAAAAGAAATGTGAAAAAACTAGAAGGAGTGCAGAGATTAGCTGCGATTAAAATATCCAGGGGAAATCGTACATTATCTTATGAAGCATCATGTGTTTTAGCTAACACATTGCCAATTCACATCAAAGCTGAGGAAATGATCAGGCTACATAGGTTATTGAAATTGAAAGAAATTCCAGAAGACTTTACATATCAGAACATCACAGCAAAGACAACATTGTACCGACTGACGATGTAGAAACAACATGGACTTATCACATTTACACGGACGGAAGTAAAAGCAATGACTGTGTTGGATCTGCATACATAATACTAAAAGACGACATAACTATTCACAATACAGACTATCACCACTATGTACGAACAATCAGGCAGAAAACCTTGCAATCATAAAAGCAGTAGAAACACTACATTCCATCAGTCACGACGGAGACACATGTATAATACACACTGACAGGAAGACAAACATAGCACGCATATACAACAGCCAAAGCCACAACGAACAGACTGAACACATTAGAACACTACTAATTCTGTGTAAACAGAAAAATGTGACAGTTACAATAACATGGATTAAAGGACATTCTGGACAATTAGGGAACGAGACATTTGACTTACATGCAAAATCTGCTTCAAAGGACACTAAATTACCTATATCTTACTCTAAACTTACATCACAGACTATAAAAACACTACTGCGAGACAAATCAATGCAAAAATGGGACGAACGATGGAAGAACACAACTGAAGGAAGACATTTACACAAATTCATACCTACAATACTCAACAGACAAAAATTAACACTTTACAACTTTAAAATGACTCAATTCATATCAGGACATGGACCGACGAAAAGTTATTTACATAAATTTAAAGTTATTACTACTAACACATGTAAATGCGGCAATACAACTGAACAGACTTACGACCATCTCCTGTACGACTGTACATTATTGGACGGACCCAGGACAAAACTCATTAAGGACATCACCTTACAGGACGGAACTTGGCCCACTGACAAACCCGACTTACTACTTACATATTTTAAGGAATTTGATGCATTTATTAAACAACTGGACCTAAAAAATATCAATGAACTCATCTGAATGCCCACATATGTATTATGTTATTTACATATGTATATAATTTTGTTTATTTACATTTTTTTTTATTAGTTTTCGTTTTATTTTTATTTTTATTATTGTCATTTAATTTAAGTATTCATATTAATTGTAAAATAATTCATTATTTTATGTTCATACCTAATCAAAATACGTGTAGTATCAAGAAAGGATGACATACGTAGATAAATGAACTCCCACGCTGGAGGGTTACTCCAACGTGGAAAACATGAAAAAAAAAAAGTCTTCTCAATTTTACTTAAGGATAATTTGTGATAAGGACTGAATTACTTTGTGATGGAAGCAAATATACTGATAACATATCTAGGCGCACGGTAGTGCGCCAGGCCAAGTTCCGGCCTAAGCATACTGTGTGTATATTACAGGCGGTCTTAGAGCCGATTTTTACCTTCTCATAAATTTCAACCAGGTAAAGATAAAGTTATGAAATTTTACTACTACTAGATGTATTATACTATTAGACCACCAGGTATTATACTACTAGATGTGAGTAAAACTGGAAATTTGCATAATTCTACATCGAATAGTTTCTGAGATATAAGCGATTGAAAATCGGGATTTATAGGACTCACTCACTCACTGACTCTTCAAAATTATTAGGCACTACCCATGATGCTAGAAACTTGAAATTCTGCATGAAGATAGATATGAAGAAGTTATTAAAGGAAAAAATCGAAAAATCGCGAAAAGTTGTGTTTGTCTCCGCTTCCGGAGCGGGGGCGTTCCAGTTTTGTACTTCCTTCGGAAACCCATCATTCCGTCCGAAACCCATGATTTTGGGTATCAAATGAATTGTCTCGGTATGAAGAACCTATATTTGATGTTTTAAGAAACAATAAGGCGCATATAGGCTCGGTAAAAATCTTATACCAGCTGTCTGTCTGTATGTTTGTTCCTCTTACAAATCCGTACCGTTTGACCGATTTTGACCAAACTTGGGACACAGATGGGTCTTGATACGGGGAGAATCATAGGCTAGGTTAAATTGTCTATCAGCTGTCTGTCTTTCTGTTTGTTCCTTATACAAATTCACACCGTTTGACCGATTTAGACAAAATTTGCCATAATTTCTTCTGAAACCCATCATGTGGAGTATCAAATGAATCGTCTTGGTAAGGAGAACCTATATTTGATGTTTGAAAAAACATTTCGACGCATCTTAACAAAAACAGTTGTGACTTCTTTCTTAAATGTAGTAAATAAAGTCGTAGGGGTTCACTGCATAACATACTTCAAAGCAGATACTAAGTTTTTCATAGTCGAGCCATCTAAATTACAAAGTTTAGGATCACAAACCCAAAATGTATCGTCTTTGTTCTTATGTTTTTCTTGAAGGCCTTCTGCACTTTCCCTATTGTGATCTTTATCCTCGGTATAAGGTTCCTGTGTTTTACAGTGTAATAGTGTAGTTAAGAGAGCAATAAATTTGTCATCTGGAAGAGCTTCTAACTTTTCTAGTCTAGTGATTAGATGTATGTAGGTTGATTATTGGTATCAAATATCAAGCAGTAAGGAGAACCTTATGCAGAATCCAAGGACCCTGGTTTTATATGAAGTACAAAAGCCACTAGGTATGCGGTAACTAAATTCTATTTCATACTTAGAAAAAATTAATGAGATCCCCAAAAAAACATAAATGTGAAAAAGAGGCCAAGTTCCTGCCCCCACAAAGAAACACTCTCTTCCTCAAAAATATCCCCTCCTAAAACCCCCCAAAAACCCCTTACCATTCTACACTCCAAAAAAGTAGTATGAGTTGGTGTATTAATTCAACCAAAAATATTTGCCAATACAAGAGATGATACAAGAAAGAAATGTCCAAGTTCATTACTTGGAAGACCTCATAGTTACTTACTAAGAACAGTAAAGACACTTCAACTGACCTTTAAAAACAACAATAATAATACTTATATCCAGTTACTAAAATATCACTTTCCTCAACCAGGTATATTCTTAAACTTGGCAATGTTTTTTTTTTTTTTTTGCCGAAATTATCTTAAGAGAAAAACTAAACATTGCCAAGTTTAAGAATATACCTGGTTGAGGAAAGTGATATTTTAGTAACTGGATATAAGTATTTTTATAGTTGTTTTTAAAGGTCAGTTGAAGTTTCTTTACTGTTCTTCGTAAGTAACTATGAGGTCTTCCAAGTAATGAACTTGGACATTTCTTTCTTGTATCATCTCTTGTATTGGCAAATATTTTTGGTTGAATTAATACACCAACTCATACTACTTTTTTGGAGTGTAGAATGGTAAGGGGTTTTTGGGGGGTTTTAGGAGGGGATATTTTTGAGGAAGAGAGTGTTTCTTTGTGGGGGCAGGAACTTGGCCTCTTTTTCACATTTATGTTTTTTTGGGGATTGAACTATTTCAACTAAACCAAATTACTGAACAAATTATAACACAAACATTATTTATTTATTTATTTTATTTTGAGCTTCACAATTTTAATGATGAGCTCATGATGAGTGTTTTCAGTCTAGTCAGAAAAACAAAAAAAAAAAAATAAATAAATAAAAAAAATAAAAAAAAGAACACCAAAAACCAAATTAAAAAAAAAACAGATAAAAGAAAAAACAACAGCAACAAAAATTAAATAAACTACACACAAACATTAAACAAATAAGCATCAATTATATCTTCCTACTGTACTTCTTTGTTATTGTTCAAACATTATTGAACACTTTAACAGTCAATGAAATATTAATCTTATATTGAGGGGGCATTTATATATATATATATATATATATATATATATATATATATATATATACACTCATACACATATATATGTCTGTATATATATTGTGTGTGTAAGTGTTTATGTACTATTGAAACTACACATTCAAGCTTTACAAACATCTTACTAAATGATACATGACATAATGGAAATTAAACACAAACCTATATTTTATTATAAGATCAGTATCAAACTAACGAATTTTAAAACTGCCAACTTCTTACATTTTAAAATTTGAAAAAATATTTAATTAAATTTCTAATTGAATGCATATATGATATTTTATTCTTGTATGGATGTATAATGAATTGCATAACTGGTTCATATTTATAATCCCAATTGTACATGCATTTATGTAATACTGATGAATGTTGTATATATGTAATAATTGTTGTAAGCGAATCGTGAATGCTCATAAATAAATATTAAAAAAAAATATTGTTTGTTATATCATCCCATATTAGGAATATAACTTTTATTTAAGTAAACCATTCTTATCCCAGAGCCGTCGCAGAGTTTCAATATCATTTTCAATATAAACCTTTTCTGCGTCTCACCTAGCTCAAATGCCTGGTCATCTGCGTCCCGTACCCTAGGAAGGGACTCTAGTAATATTGTTTATGAAATTTCCTCGCTAGATCATCTCGTTTCCATCCAGCAAATTTCTCCGGTGGTTCGTCATTTCCGATGGTACCAATGTTCCCCAAGATTTCTTCCTATCTGAATGAGTTATAGTGATATAAAGATCGTTAACCGTTGAGGTGGTAAGAATTCAAAGGAATGGTTGGGATTCAACTAGAAGAAAATGTAAGATTTTTAGAAAAATATATATTTCACGAATATATATATATATATATATATATATATATATATATATATATATATATATATATATATATATATATGAAATATTGAATTTTTTTTCAAAACGTACATTTCTCTTAGTCGAATTTCAACTATTGCTTGATTCCTTAACCAGTTATAGCATACAAAACCACTTTAACTGAAATAATATGTATGAAAATGTAAATAATTATTTTGAATTGTTTTGAGTTATTTTGTTCAGTTCAATTTATTTAGAGAAAATTACCTGACCGGGATGAATAGAGTCTAATTTTACGTAGGATTTTTTTTTATTTATTTATGTTCGAGCATCTCAGTTCTGGTGCTCGAACATAAATAAATTAGCTCGTTAATTAAGAATCGGTTCTTATCAACAAACAGTTATTAGCATAAAGTAATAAAACATTAATTGAAGTATGTCAATAAGGGTATTTTACAAACACCTGAAATTAATGTAACAATTGAAGGGGTCGGGGCAAAATAGTGCCAAGCAACATAATAATAATACTTTAATAATAATAATTATTAATAATAATAATAATTATTATTATTATTATAACGGGGGTGGGGTCTCTCAGATTACTGGAGAATATTTTTACTGGGGGATAGTTCCAACCAGAAAAAGAATTATTTTTATTTTTTTTTAAATATATATTTTTTTAATTATGGGCATTAAGAAATTTTCTGACGATTCTAGCTGTGTCGAGTAGAACTGCTTGCTGGGATAGTATTAGGTGACAATTTCAGGTATTTGGTGGCACTAACCGTTGTATTCGGTATCTAACCATTGGTCGAAATGATAAATGCAGTAACTCTAGCAGAACCTAATTTATAGAGATCTTTTAACGCAATGGCCAAGTCTTGATATTTTCGCAGCTTTTCGGCATATGCTTTCCGGATATTCTCATCATTCGGCACTGAGATATCAATTATATCTGACATCAATCATTAATAATTATCATTATTATTATAATAATTATTATTATTATGATTCGCCAAAAGGGATCGCATATGTTAATAAATACCTACGATTTGATTGCTTTAAGAATCACATTTGAGCTCATTGCTCCTCACATATCCTTTTGAATTCCAATGATCCCCTATAGAATTGAGTTGCATTCCCTTTGAGAATAGTCCTGCCTCGTGAAGATTGTTATAACGTCCCAGATGATGGAGTTTTTGCTTTGATGAAACGACCGAATGAACAACGTGTTCCCTAGTTATGTTTACACCAATCAAAGGTTTATGAGCTTCCAACTCGCATGAGCCTAACGAAGGGAGCTAACTTCCCAACTGTTTGACGCATTCTCCACACTTGATTGATTTCTGTCAAAGAGCAACATGGCACTCATAATGTATTCACGCATTACGGGAACTCTTGCAGAATAATATTATACAGCTATACAGGGAGCATATACGCAAGAATATGTGGATTTACAATACATTTGAATGAATGTATATAAATTCACACACACATAATCCCATATATATATATACGCCGGCCCAAACTGACGAATACTGTCGAGGGATCTTATTCTTGACCATACAGGACACTAAGGAGATAATCAATTGCTGGGGGTCCGAGCTATGATCCGACCATTTACAGGTTAATAAATTAATTAAATGCCACCTGGTCCTATAGACAGTCTGGGACCCCGAATCCAATCCACTAACGAAGGCACTAGAAGCTAAAATATTTAGTGCGCTCGAGTTTTGAACTCATGTCCTCTAGCATACTACTAGTCGATTGCCGAACCACAGAGCTAACCGCTTATGAGGTTGACCTCACGACGCAATCCGGAAGTGCCGACTAGAGACTTTCTCGTTTCAGACCCCATAGATCACGAAAATATAGGTGGTTCAAATTTGTCTATATATATATATATATATATATATATGTATATATATATATGTATATATTTATATATATGCTTGTCTGTTCGCTCTCTAGCGAGCTCAAAAATGATCCGATTTTGATGAAATTTGGTACAAAAATCTGTCTTCTAATTTGAAAGGGCAAGTTCGTTAACCAGCAGTATCCTCCTACTTGAAGATAGTGTCTGGGGCGAAATTAGCGCAAAAAAAATCGTAACGCTTACGTTTTTGAGTTCATATACTTGCAGGTACTTGTTTTATTGGTTTCTTAACATAGGAAGACGAATGAAACCACTTTTAAGGCGATATCTGTAACCGTTTCTGAGAAAAGTGGAACAAAGGTTTTTGTATGTCATTATTTTTTTGTGGGGTACTTAAAATCGCGGGATTCAATTGAAATATTTTCTACATCTTGGAAATTAATCCCAATTAAGATGTTTAAATTTTGGTTATATTTGGAGTTAAGGAAGTATGCGAAAAAAATTATTTTATTAATAGACATGAAAAGTTTTCGGATCTTCATACATTTTTCGTAAATATCTCGATAACAGTTGGAAAATCGTGGTAAGTGGAAGTTGACCATTCGAATGCTTACTAAATTCTCTACAAAAAAGATTCTAAAGCAATATTCGATGGGACAACATCAATCAGAGATATAAGCGCTTAAAACTACAAAAGTGTTTGTTTTGTTGTTTTGAAAGGGTTTTTCTCTTTGTTTATCTCACTTTTTAATGGGTTGTTTCTTGTTTTAAATTGCATTTATCAGTAAAATTAGTATTGTAGTAAAATAAGCTAAGAAACGGTGAAAGGTATTGGTAATAAGTTTGGAGTGGCTGTGGATAATCATGATGACGTATGCATAGTTTCTCCTATCTATGTAACCTTCCTCATAGCCTCCAACTGAAGTTATCGTTATTTCTTATTTTATAGAAAGATTTAACCCACGAGAGAATGGAATTTTATTCGCCATGAGGCACATATTTACAGTTGATTATAACAGTAAAATGAATTTTCTAGTAAAACAAGATTCTTAAAATGACAACGAATTTTTCGTTATTTATAATAAAGCCTTCTCGGCGGTAGTCGAAGAGTAAGTACGTTTTCAGTACATAATTGTAATGACTTATACAGATTAAGAATTATCCGCTTCAGTGAAAGTTGGCTACTGTCTGTTTCCTGTGATTTGTGATTCTAATCTATGGTAATTAAATATCCTATCCCTCATAAATAAGATGTAGATAGTCCTGTGAAAATATGTACAAATGCGTGATCTTGGTAAAAATAATCATTTTTGAGTTTAATTTGTGGTTGGGGTTCATTAATGGCCACATCCTGGACCCAGTATTAGTTACTGTAATTAACAAATTCAAAATATATGTGTATTTTATTTATTTACTGTTTTAGGAATTTTTTTTTTATATTTGTGGAAGTATTTTTTTTATTGTTTTAAGTAAATATTTACTTAATTTTTATGTAAACATTTATAAAAATAAATATTTCTCTTCAGCTTTATGAGTAAACTGAAGAAAAAAATATAATTTTTTTTTCACAGATCCATGTTTTTTTGTTTTTTTTTTTAAACTTTTGTTCTTAAATCGTTCATATACTTCAATAACACAGGGTTGTGATACATGAATGGAAAGCTGGTTAAAGGAGGAAGTTTTTCTGAAACTCAGAAATCTCAGAACCTGCACATTGAGGAGTAACGCTGAAAAGAAATATCAAGAAAATGTCAGGAAATTTAGTATAGCTTTCTTTTGGTAAGATAGACGTACTTACATTCATTCCTTTTTACGTTAACTCCCTACTAGTCTTATAGTAAATTTACTCAGCTTTCGATTGGTTTCACTTCCTTTTTAGTAGAACCATCTGGGCCGGAGCTACAATGATTATTCTTCTAAAAACCTCGTTTGTCTCGATAAAACAATAAAACGACGTTTTCTCCCTTGTGGGCGAGAATTCGGAAAAGGGTCCTCTATCACCTCTCACAATATGACTAGATAACGATTTATAAAATTGATTTATTCATTTCTTACGAAGTTAGTTCATGATAAAACTAACCTAAGGTAAATCAATAGCCTGGATAAACATATTTTGAATAAATTTACAAACAATTTTAAAAATCTTTCAACCCTTAAGTATGTTAAAAATGAAAGAAACTAGATTGATGTTAATGATCATGGTTATCGATATGCGAAATTAGATTTATAATGAAATAATATTACTTATATAATAAATATAACTTTTCTAATTAAACGGAGGGTTTATATATCAGATACCTTTAGGATATATATCAGATACCTTTAGGATATATATCAGATACCTTTAGGATATATATCAGATACCTTTAGGATATATATCAGATACCTTTATCAGAATTTCTCAGAAATTTAGAAAAAAATTAAGAGCGTGTAAGAGTTTTACCATTAGCCAGTTTACTTAAAGAGGGAAGAAGACGGTTCTATTAGAGCTGAGTGTACCTCTAAAGGGGATTGGATTACAAGCCTTCTTTTTAATTTTCATGAAAAGAATACCTCCAGACTTATTATGAGCCTTCAACTCTCTGGATCTATTAATAACGGCAGCTCAAATTTTATATTATCTTTCATTTCTTAACTAAGATATGACATCAATTATTACTTCACAATAAAAGTTTATTATAATACATAGAAATTACCTATAATGCCGCTAGCCTAATTAAGGAAGAACGCGAGCTTAAAACGGGAAGATCTAGTTTAAATCCAAGCTTGGATAAATCTTCTGAAAAATATTTTTTTTGAAAATTAAATCAATATTTTCAATATTATACTGTCTTGTTTATCATAGAGTGGTTTAATGCATTTGAACCCTATTCGGGGTCCTTACTGCATAGCTTTACATGAAAATATCCGTTGGCTAAACTCCGCGCCATGTTTCCACCAACAACTTGCAAAAAGACTGAGGTCAAACACTATCCTTTTCGTTAATGAAGTAATTTAATTGAAATTCCAGATCTTTCAGAGCTAACTATACTGGTCGACATCAAATTTGCCTTTTACAAGAAAATATACTATGTTGATGGTATTTCATTCGCTAAAGGTCAATTATACAAGTTAAAATTCATAGTTCTCTCTTTTTAGCGCGGTTCCTCCTGCGTTTCAGAACCCCTAGAGACCGAAAATAACGGTGGTTCAAATTTGTATATATATATATATATATATATATATATATATATATATATATATATATATATTTGTCTGTTCGCTCTGTAGGTCGTAGACGAATGGTCCGATTTTGATGAAATTTGGTACAAAAATCTTTCTTCTAATTTGAAAGGTCAAGTTCGTTAGCCAGCAGAATCCGTCCATTGGAAGATGGCGTTTGGGCCGAAATTCGCGCAAAAAAATCCTAACGCTTACGTTTTTGAGTTCATAAGCTTGTAAGAACTCGTTTCATAAGCTTCTTGGGCTAGCAAAACGAATGAAACCATTTTCAAGGCGATAGCTTTAACCGTTTTCGAGAAAATTGGAAAAATAGTTTTTGAATACCGTTTTAGCGCGGTTCCTCCCTCCCCCATAGGGAGGAACCCCGCTTATAAGGTTGATACAATGAAACAATCCGGAAGTGCCGACTAGAAAATTTTGCGTTTCAGAACCCCTAGAAACCGAAAATAACGGTGGTTCAAATTTGTATATATATATATATATGTATATATTTATATATATATATTATTTATTTATTTATTTATTTGTTTTCAGAGACCCGTAACGTTTGGCGATGGTCTCCTTACAGTTTATCACTATGAAAATCTGTCTCAGTCCAAAAGAAAAAGATAAATAAATAAAAAAATGAAATAAATAATTATAAAGTATAACAAAATAAATGAAACTGAAAACAACAAAATAATAGTAAATAAAGGAATAGAAAATAAATAAATATACATAGGTATATATATTATAAGGAATATGTATAAGTACTTTAAATTAAAATGATCTCATTTCGATTTTTTTACTTTTAATGCAGATGGAGGGCAATTGGAAATTTCATTTAGAAAAAAAAAACAAAAAAAAAAACAAAAAAAAAAAACAAAACACAAAGGCTCAACTATACTTTACTATAAATTTTACATATTTTATTAAATTTTTGAGTATATGTTAAGTGTTTTGAAATGTTTGAGTATTGTGTTGATGTAAGGGCTACCTGGTAATAATATTTCAACTAAGTCGTGTGGTATTTGTAAGTTGTCTCTCTGTCTACAGTCTATAAGTATGTGTTTTACTGTAAGGTCCTCGTTACAATGTCTGCATTTTGGTCTGTCTGTTTTTTGCATAAGATGTCCGTGAGTTAGTAAGCAGTGTCCAATTCTAAGCCTGGTTAATACTACTTGTTCCCGTCTTGTGAGGTTTTCGTTCAACCAGGCTCCTGTTGTGTTTTTAATCTGTCTTAACTTGCTTTCGGATTTCGTCCATTCTTTTTGCCAGTCGTCCAATATGATGGTTTGTGCTAAGGTACATAAATCTGATGTAGTTACGGTTTCTGAGTCTGTTGTGGGTCTCTGTGTTGCTAATTTCGCTTGTATGTCTACAGATGTACTTTGCGATATACCAACGTATATCGCAAAGTACATCTGCATATGTACTTCGCAGCTCTGCGGAATATCGCAGCTCTGCGATATTCCGCAGAGCTGCATGCCATTCTTCTCGCACTGACCAACATCCACAACTCAACTACTAACGACATTACAGTTTGCACGGACTCACTGAGTTCTTTACTTTCCATGGGAAACATATACAGCACTAATCCTCTTCTCATCAAAATTTTTACTACATTATTTCAACTACAAAGTCAACACAAACATGTCACGATGTTCTGGCTACCTGGTCACGTTGGTATATCGCAAAGTACATATATATATATATATATATATATATATATATATATATATATATATATATATATATATTTGTCTGTTCGCTCTCTAAATAGAAGACGAATGGTCCGATTTTGATGAAATTTGGTACAAAAATCAGTCGTCCAATTTGAAAGGTCAAGTTCGTTAACCAGCAAAATCCGCCCACTGGAAGATGGCGTTTGGGGCGAAATTCGCGCAGAAAAAATCGTAACGCTTACGTTTTTGAGTTCATAAGCTTGTAAGTACTCTTTTTATAGGCTTCTTGGGCTAGGAAAACGAATGAAACCATTTTCAAGACGATAGCTTTAACCGTTTTCGAGAAAATTGGAAAAATAGTTTTTAAATACCGTTTTTGGTTTGGGTACTTAGAATCACGGGATTCAGTTGAAACATTATCTGCATGTTCTACTTTCATTAAAACTAATATGTTGAAAGTTTCGTTACGTTTGGAGTTAAGGAAGGGTTAGAATAAAATATTTTATGAACACACATGAAAAGTTTTGGGAACTTCGTATACTTTCATTAATATCTCGAACACCGTTGGGAAATCGTGGTAAGTGGATAGAAACTATTTGAAAGCTTACTAAATTCTCTACAAAAATTATTCTAAAACTATTTTTGATTAGGTTATGTCAATCGGAGAAATAAGTGCTTAAAACTTCAAATACGTCTGTTTTGTTCTTATGAACGGGTTTTTGTCGTTCTTTTTGTAATTTTTGTCTCTTTCCCTTGGTTTTTTATTTTTGTAATTTCTTATGTTAGGAAAATGTATTTGTTTGTAAAACAGGATCGGAAAAATGACTCTATTTTTTATTTTAATTTTATTGATCAACAGGTCTTTGCATATATTTAAAAACTCTGTTGATATAACCTCTATATCGTTTTTTACCTATAACCCCCTCGAAAAGGGTTAGGAAATCGTGGAAAAATGTTTTGAAGAAATGTTTGATGGGGTCGTCACATTAGGAGAAATAAGTGCTTAAAACTTAGTCTCTATTTGTGTGTTTCCCGCAGTTTTTTTTTTCACTGCTCGTTATTTTTGTAATTTCTTATAGCAGTCAAATGTATTTGTCAGTAAACAGGATACGTATAATTAGAAGCAATATTTTGTTTGTTAGAATTCGAAGATGCCTTATGAATATCTAGATTACAGTACTGGTGTTGATTTCGTTCTTTAGAATTGTTCTTGGTATTCCCTATTTTCATCTGTTACCCATAGTTTTTTATTGCTAGTAGTTTTTCTTATTGATTATAGAATATAAATCTATTTGATTTTAAAACAGGGTACGTAAAATTAGTAAGAATATTTCGGAGATTTCTGAGCGAAATGCCTTGTAAGATTTTCTACCACCACGAACGGCATTTTTCCTCTATTTTTCAGCCAGATAGGCTTTATTTGGCATATTATTCTATATAGGTTTTATTAAGCAGGGGATTCTGATGAAATGTCGTGTTTTTGCTGTGGATTTTAATTACGATGTATCTAAGATTGGGTAACATTAGCGAGTCTACATAGTGAAGAACCGACGACGGAGGTAGGCTTCTTGCTATGATTTAGTCTACATATGTATATTAAGTCCTAAATCCAAAAAAAATAAACTTCACAACGGTTAGATACTATGAGCGAATAGAGTCGGTTCACTGCCCGGACTGAACCCTCCTAGCAGGAAATTTACCTGCTTGGAGTTAATCCTCAAGAGTTGTAAATATACCCCAGGTATCTGCCGACACAAATACAAAGCCTAGCTACGCAGTCCAGGCAACGAATGCTTGAAAACAGCTATAGGTAGAAATGTTTGGAACACAATTTTTGACTTCGTAACTTTGTATGGGCTGGATAGGAGGTGAACATATCAAAAGTCCTTACCCTTAACCTTTGAGCCGGGGAGGAGGGGGGGGGGTTTAGAAGGTCCCATTTTTCCGGTGTTCACTAATATCTCGGAAACCCTGCGTCCTAGCAACATGACTATTCTATAACAAATGAATGCTGATTAAATTTCATACAAGTTCTATTCTACAATACAAGTTCTGGAAATAACACAGTTCCATACATAGGTTATATACTAAATATTCATAAAGATTACTTAGTTGTAACCAGATTCATCAATTAGCAATCAATAGTTTTCAACGCAGGTTCTATACTAAATATTGATCAAAAGTATTTAATTAGAAAAAAAAAACAAGCTTTCTCAAGACTTTTTTTTGGTCCATGTTGGACCAAAAACCAACATGGTTTGTTTGTATCTACTCCTTGGACTTAATTAGGTATATTATTCTATATCTTGACTTGTTATTCGGCAAGACTTGTTATTTGTCCTTCTATATCTACTAGATAGGCTTTATTCGGCATATTATTCTATATAGGCTATATTAGGCATGGTATTCTACTCAATCTTTCTTGTACTTCTTCTTGATCCTTCTGTATCCACTAAAAAGGCTTTATTAGGCATATTTTGTAGTGATTTATAGAGCTTTGCTTTAGAATTAGAGCCGGATTGTGTAATTTCCGCTTCTGTGTATAAGTTAACTACTGTCGGTGTCCCTGACGCCTTAACATCACTTATATTCGAGATGTTCGAGAGGATTTCAACAATTTTCACGAGATATATTAAAAAAAAAGTTTATTTCTTTTCTAAGCTTTTCAAATGACACTAGGGATATGAACGGAACCGCGCTAAGATGATGCAGTTCCTGCGAGTCGGACTTTTATTTGTTTGTTTTTGGTACTTAGAATCATGGGATTCAGTTGAAACATTTTCTGCATGTTCTACTTTCATTAAAACTAATATGTTGAAATTTTTGTTACGTTTGGAGTTAAGAAAGGGTTAGAATAAAATATTTTATTAACAGACAAAAAAGTTTGGTAACTTTGTATACTTTCCTTAATATCTTGAAAAAGGTTGAGAATCTTGGTAAACGGAAAGTTACCATTAGAAAGCTTACTAAATGCTCGACAAAAATGGTTCTGATGAACGTTTTGATTAGGCGATGTCAATCGGAGAAATAAGTGCTTGAAACTTCAAAGTAATTGATTTCGCTAATTCGAACTGTTTTTTTTTTTGTCTTTGATTTTGGTACTTAGAATTATGGGATTCAGTTGAAACATTTTCTCCATGTTCGAATTTCATCAACACTAATATGTTGATATTTTGGTTACGTTTGGAGTAAAGGAAGGGTTAGAATAAAATATTTTTTTAACAGACATGAAAAATTTTGGGAACTTCGTATACATTCATTAATATCTCGAAAACGGTTTGGAAATCGTGGAAAGTGAAATATAACAGTTCGAAAGCTTGCTAAAGTTTCTACAAAAAATGTTTTGAAGGAACTTTTGATGGGATGTTCATATTAGGAGATATAAGTGCTCAAAACTTAGTTATTTTTGTTTACATATAAACGGATCTATTTGTGTGCTTCCCGCAGTATTTTTTTCCCTGCTCGTTATTTTTGTAATTGCTTATGTCAAATGTATTTGTCAATAAAACAGGACACGTATAAGTAGAAACAATATTTTGTTTTTACGGAATCTTGGGATTCTCAGACGCCGTATGAATATCTATTAGGCCCCCTTCGTATACTTTCCTTAATATCTCGAAAACGGTTGAGAATCTAGGTAAGTGGAAGGTTACCATTAGAAAGCTTACTAAATGCTCCACAAAAAAGATTGTGAAGAATTTTTTGATGAAGCGATGTCAATCGGAGAAATAAAACTTTCGTTTATTTGAACGGTACTTTTTGTCTGTTTTTATTTCTTGTTATTTTATTATTGCTTCTAGTAGGAGTAAAACAAGATAAGAAAATGGAAAAGATATTTATAATTTTTAACGAAAGATCAAAACAAACTATTAATTGTATCTAGTCCTCTTTTGTTTGTCTCTGTTTACCTTCGTTTTTAATTTTTTTTTGTTTTTCTCGGTTTGCCTTAGTTTTTAATTGCTTGCTGTTATTTTGATTGCATTTGTTTCAATAAAACATGATAAGTAATTGAAAAGCGTGTTTGTATTTTGAATTGACTTAGAGAGTCTTGCTTTAGATTGAGGAATTTCTGCATCTAACCTGGGGGTGTTAGCAATTTTCATTAAATAAACAAAAAAAATTTAGTTCTATTTTAAGTTATGGATGACACCGGATACGTCTTAAGATGACGCAGTTCCTGCTGAAAGAGAATGTGAAAGAGAACATTCTGGTAGGGTCAGACATTTGCCCGGGTCGAGCTACCAGGCAGGTAGGCTTTTATTGCACTTCATAAATCAAGAGTTGACAGATATTTTACCTCTAGTAAGTCATGCAGCCAAATGCTATAGTAGAAATATAGGTAAAAAAGTCCGACTCGCAGGAACTGCATCATCTTGGCGCGGTTCCGTTCTTATCCGAAGTGCGATTAGTAAAGGAATAGTAGCAGCTATCGGTAGGTTTTGATCTTTCGTTAAAAATATAAAATAAAATCTCAAAGAGAAGGAAGCTTAAAGCGCCACATATGGAAACTGACAGTTTTCTAAACGGATGGGACTCTCCCGTCATCGCGACGCTCACTCTAGGAAAACTCTATTACTAATATGATTCTTATTTTCTCAGCTTTAATGAAATACTCATTCCACCGTTAAATAAACTTAAAAAACAAAAGTGAGGTAAACAGTGACAAAAACCCGTTTAAAATAACAAAACTAACTCTTTCGTAGTTTTAAGCACTTACTTCTTCGACTGATATTGCCCCATCGAAATTTGCTTCAGAATCTTTTTTGTAGAGAATTTAGTAAGCTTTTGAATTTAGTAAGCTTTTTTATTCATTTGAGCTATATTTAATATAATAAATATATATTAAATATTTATATAATATTTATATAAATATTTATTTATATTTATATTTAATCGCGCGAGGAGCGCGATAGATTTATCACATTAAGGATAATTCCTAATAATGATAAGGGAGCTTGGAAAAAGAAGCATGAGGCAGCATCGGAGTGGAGTCTATGTCAGAAGTGTAGGCAGACAAAGAACAAGATGGAGGGATGAAATTGTCAGTAATGTTGGAAATAACTGGTGGATTGTTGCGAGAGATAGAGTGTGGTGGGCAAAAGTTGTAAATAGGTTGTAAATATTATGCAAATAGAACTGATTTTAAGAACATTATCATTATTTATGTTAAAAATATTACTACTTTTCTAAATATATTCAGCTGTTATCTATTCCTCCGTAAAGGAGAGGATTTGTCAGAAATTATGCCAATAAAGCTATTATTATTATTATAATGATAAGGGAGCTTTGAAAAAGAAGCATGCGAAGTTTTTAGAGCAGTCTTTCATGGTTTTTTGGGCAATAAGAGAAATAAGATTATGAACTCGTCAAAAATCTCCCTCAAAAGTATAAACGGTTGGGTTGCAATATGTCCCAAAAATTCGTTTTCTTCATTATCATTTTAATTTTTTCAGGATCAATCTTCATCTTCTTTAATTTTCATCTTGATTCATTTTTATCTTGATGTTAGTGACCAATGTGATGACTAACATCATGTCAATTTTCAATTTGATATGAAAAGTAAAAAATAATAATAAATAAATATATATATATTTTTTAACAATTTTTTTTGTACTTTAACATGTTACTAAAAGTCAAAATTAGGTATATTTTCCAAAAAAGTCCGACTCGCAGGAACTGCATCATCATAGCGCGGTACCGTTCTTATCCCTAGTCTAATTTGGAAAGATTGAAATCGAATCAGTTATTATTTTGATTCCACCAGTCTTGAAAACTCTTGATTTACGATCTTACCTGTATGGGTCGGCCAACCCATAAGTCGGCCAGAAAGGCCTCCGCACAAATGCATTTGGAAAGCCTTGGGATCTCTCTCTTTGAACGCTACATTTCTAACAATAAATTGATCTTCTTATTTTACTTAATCTGTTTTATTGTCAAATACATTATCCGACTATAAGCAATTAAAAAATAACAAGGAATAAAACAGACAAAAAGAA
Source organism: Gonocerus acuteangulatus (assembly GCA_946811695.1). Lineage (NCBI taxonomy): Eukaryota > Metazoa > Arthropoda > Insecta > Hemiptera > Coreidae > Gonocerus > Gonocerus acuteangulatus. Next base: position 47,383,631 of record OX328123.1, read on the forward strand.
CCGCTCGAATAAACGAAATCAATTACTTTAAAGTTTTAAGCACTTATTTCTCCGGACCTCGCCTAACTAAAACTTTCTTCAGAACATTTTTTGTAGAGCATTTAGTAAGTTTTCGAATGGTAACCTTCCGTTTCCCATGATTGTCAACGGTTTTCGAGATACTAACGAAAGTTTATAAAATTTTATCATCCCACGGCTCGCTGGTAAAATTCCTCGCTGCACCCTGGATGTCGGCGCTAATGACCTAGATGTAGATGCGCCGTAAAAAAAAAAAAAAAAAAAAAAAAAAAAAAAAAAACTAACGAAAGTATACAAAGTTACCAAAACTTTTCTTGTCTGCTAATAAAATATGTTATTCTAACCCTTCCTTTACTCCAAACGTAACCAAAATTTCAACATATTAGTGTTGATGAAATTCGAACGTGCAGAAAATATTTCAACTGAATCCCATAATTCCAAGTACCAAAAAAAAAGATTTTGCTGGTTAACGAACTTGACCTTTCAAATTAGACGAAAGATTTTTGTACCAAATTTCATCAAAATCGGACCATTCGTCTAGGAGCTAGAGAGCAAACAGACAAATATACATATATATATATGTATATATATATATATATGTATATATATACATATATATATACAAATATATATATATATATATATATATATATATATATATATATGTATATATATATATATATATATATATATTTATATTTATAAATATATATAAATTTGTACATATATACATATATATATATATATATATATATATATATATATATATATATATAGGGGAAGGTGTTGTACCTCTGACCATATTGTACCTTTGACCACCGAGGCTGTGGCGGCGTGTAGCAATATTTTATAAATTTTGGTATAATTAGTGTTTAGCTCCTTCACTAGAGGGCTTGTGTAATCTACTTTGGATTATTCAAGTCAACGAGGATTCTTACAAAAAATATTTATTCATTTTTTACCATAAAAATGTAAGTTATTTATAGATGACGTTTTGCCTCATAATATTTTTTGTATTATGTCTTTTTAGATGGAAATCATTTGACAAAGCAGCTATTACCATAAGAAATATGGTGTAGCTTCTGAGATTAATTTATCTCAATCCTAAAATTTGTAGCATGCTTTTAAGCGCGGTTCCTCCCTCCCCCATAGGGAGGAACCCCGCTTATAAGGTTGATACAATGAAACAATCCGGAAGTGCCGACTAGAAAATTTTGCGTTTCAGAACCCCTAGAGACCAAAAATAACGGTGGTCCAAATTTGTATATATATATATATATATATATATATATATTTATATATATATATATATATATATATATATATATATATATATATATATATATATATATTGAGGGGCGAGGTTAGCTCAGTGGTAGAGCACTGGACTAATAAGCTGGAGGCCTGAGTTCAAATCCCGAGCAAGCACTAAAGATTTTTTCTTCTAGTGCCTTCGTTCATGGGTTGAAGTTGGCCTCCCTGGCCGTCCCTAGGCCAACCCAGCCTTTAATTAATTTAATTAATAATGGGTACCTTGGGTGCTAATGACTCTAGCAGTCGAAGCGGCCAAGGGGAAAATCAGGCGGCCGGAGCATAGTACTGACCATACTATCTCCCTAGTGTGCCGCATGGTTATGAATCAGATACCTCTATAGTATCTGCCCCTCAGGGCCCTCGTGGCCTGTTACGGGACTGATTTTTGATGATATATATATATTTGTCTGTTCGCTCTGTAGCTCCCAGACGAATGGTCCGATTTTGATGAAATTTGGTACAAAAATCTTTCGTCTAATTTGAAAGGTCTAGTTCGTTAAGCAGCAAAATCCGCCTACTGGAAGATGGTGTTTGGGGCGAAATTCGCGCAAAAAAAATCGTAACGCTTACGTTTTTGAGTTCAAAAGCTTGTAAGTACTTGTTTTATATGCTTCTTGGGCTAGGAAAACGAATGAAACCATTCCAAGGCGATAGCTTTAACCGTTTTCGAGAAAATTGGAAAAATAATTTTTGAATACCGTTTTTGGTTTGGGTACTTAGAATCATGGGATTCAGTTGAATCATTTTCTGCATGTTCTACTTTCATTAAAACTAATATGTTGAAATTTTGGTTACGTTTGGAGTTAAGGAAGGGTTAGAATAAAATATTTTATTGACAGACATAAAAAGTTTTGGTAACTTTGTTTACTTTCCTTAATATCTCGAAAAAGCTTGAGAATCTTGGCAAACGGAAGAATACCATTAGAAAGCTTATTGAATGCTCTAAAAAAAGGTTCTAATGAAAGTTTTGATTAGGCGATGTCAATCGGAGAAATAAGAGCTTAAAACTTTAAAGTAATTGATTTCGCTTATTCGAACTGTTCTTTTTGTCTGTTTTTTATTCCTTGTTATTTTTTAATTGCTTATAGTTGGATAATGCATTTGAAAATAAAACAGGTTATGAAAAATAAGAAAAACAATTTAATGTTAGTGATATGGATTTCCAAGATATAGCTTTTCATCTGCCTAGCGTCCTTCCTAGGGAGGGATGTTTGTCTTTGATTTTGGTACTTAGAATTATGGGATACAGTTGAAACATTTTCTGCATGTTCGAATTTCTTTAACACTAATATGTTGAAATTTTTGTTACGTTTAGAGTAAAGGAAGGGTTAGAATAAAATATTTTATTAACAGACAAAAAAAGTTTTGGTAACTTTGTATACTCTCGTTAGTATCTCGAAAACCATTGACAATCTTGTGAAGCGGATGGTTACCATTCGAAAGCTTACTAAATGCACTACAAAAAAGGTTCTGAAGAAAGTTTTAATTAGGCGATGTCAATGGGAGAAATATGTGCTTAAAACTTTAAATTAATTGATTTCGTTTATTCGAACGGCTCTTTTTGACTATTTTACTCGTTGTTATTTTTTAATGGCTTATAGTTGGATAATGTATTTGACAATAAAACTGGTTAAGTAAAATAACAAAAACAATTTATTGTTAGAAATATAGATTTCCAAGATTCCAAGACCTTGTAACTAGCGGGACCTAGTGTTAGCCGACCCTTCAAGGGAAGATCGTATATCATGACCTTTCAAGACCTTTCAAGACTTTACTACACACAGGAATTGCGTTAGTGACCTTAAGGGTTGACACGCCATTATAATAATTAATTAAAAAAAAAAAGTCTGGTGGAACCAAAATAATAACTGCTTCTATTTTAATCTTTCCAAATTAGACTAGGGATATGAATGGAACCGCGCTAAGATGATGCAGTTCCTGCGAGACGGACTTTTAATTTGTACTACCAGGGTGTTGTACCTCTGACCACGACTAGTTGTTGTTCCTTTGACCAGGTCAAAGGTACAACACACTTGAGTAATTTTTTCATAATTCAACTTTTTTGCTCTTCTGCTACAACTTGTTAAAAAATAATTAATATTGGTTGCTTCAATTGTTCAAAGAATTTAAAAAATAATAAATGAAATAAGTTCAAACTGGCTTTATCAATCCTCGGTGTAGCAGTTCGAACCTATCGCCCCTTATCGTTACACTCGAAGTTGTAAGACCTCATCGAAAAACGGAGGCAAGGGAAATATCAAATAGGGGCCGGCCTAAAGGGAAACCTCGTATCCTGACAGATATTCCTGAAAAGCTAATTATTGAAGGTGAAAAGAAAAAACGAAATTGACAAGTTTACGAAAATTTGTATGATATTGATGTTGAAGACATTGTGGCTAAACTCCCGTACCCTACCATTGCTAGTGGATCTGCTTGACAGTTAAAACGTTTATCGATTGGACTTGATTTTTCAGCATATTAAGCATTACATAATATCAATAATAGCTTTTCTATTATGCTTACATCCTTGTCCTGTATTTATTAAACTTACAATTAATTACAATATTACTGAATACAATTTTTTTTCTGCACTGCTGTGTTGTTTTTACGTGGTCAGAGATACAAAACCCCATGGTCAAAGGTACAACTACATGTTGTACCTTTGACCACTGTACGATTATTTTAAAAAAATTAATTAAAAATATTAAATGTAAAGCTAGAACCTTGAAAAAATTAAATGTGATAAGCAATAGAATGCTAATTACAATGAAATGAAAAAAATGAATTTAGCCTTAATATTCAAGCTAAAAAAAATTAAATTGTGCAAAGTGGTCAAAGGTACAACACCTTCCCCTATATATATATATATATATATATATATATATATATATAAAAATTTGAACCACCGTTATTTTCGGTCTCTATGGGTTCTGAAACGCCAAATTTTTTAGACGACACTTCCGGATTGTTTCATGAGATCATCCTTATAAGCGGGGTTCCTCCCTATGGGGGAGGGAGGAACCGCGCTAAAAGAGCTAATTAAAAAAATATATTGGTGTTAGGTAATCTTGCTGGAAACAATGTATCGAAGCACATGAGTCTATTTTGAAACCCATTAATAGTCCACTCTTTGACATTACTTTTTGGACAAACCTTGTGTTTCTTCCTCAAGTTGGCCTAAGTTTGGAATTCTCGGCTTTCCCGAGACAAGAACCCTGAAGCGGGAAGTAATTTGTGTCAGTAGTTTGCCGAACTGCAAAAACCTTCTCTATCTAAAGCTAAATTGCTACTGCCTAGTAAACTTCGTTAAGTGGTCTATGCCAGGAGCACTTCCAGATACCGGGTTTTCATGTCTACTGGTCACTATATTATTTACAATCTTCAAAAAAAAAAAAAAAAAAAAAAAAAGAAATGATTTACAAGTGAAAATAATAACTAAATTGGTTTCTGTATTGTAGTTTCAATGAATTCATTGGACCAATAATTTTAGAAAGTATCGTGCTATTTATCATAGCCAAATATCGGGAAAAAAAATAGATTTGTAAATACTGTATCGTGACACACATCGTAAAACATTTATTGGGGGAATATAGACCAACGCAGAAATCTTCAGATGGCTGATATCTATGGACAGCCAATGAATAAAAACTATATTACAAACATTTAATCATGTTTAACAAAATTTAACTTTTCCAAAAATTACAAAAAAATAATATAAACGTAAGACAATGACATTATATGTGTGTCATGAGTGTTTATGTCTTTAAATAAGCATGGTAATGAATATATTTGAACGTTATTATTTTCTTATTTTTAATTTTTGAAATTAATGATTCGCTAAAAATATTACAAAATTTTATAGTTCTTTGCCAATCACAATATAAATTAATATTACTTATTAAACTATTATTATAATAATATAGATCTTGTTTTTTATTTATCCTTCCCTTTATTTTTTCGTTTAAAATTTTATCAATATCATGATTTCCTTAGGCGTTGGGTACGATACGAGCGAAGAGCGATGAGCGATAAGCGAAAAGCTTCAGAGCAACGTCGCTCACATTAATGTTAAGCTGGAGTGCAGTAGAAATGACAGAGGACTGACTACAATAGGCATGAGCGACCGGGCGGTGTCGCTAGACGGTACCAGCCTGTCGCTCATCGCATAGCCCAGACATGACAATTTGAAAAGGCTACAGCCTCTAAATCTTAACCGATTTCAATGCATTTATTTTATTTTTTTTTTAATGAAAGCTAATAAAATTTAAAACAACTTTGTCAATTCACATTTATGGTCTTTGTTTCCCTTCTTTATTAAATTACGTGGAAAGATGTTTATAGCCATCCAATGTTTATAACATTCCAATGCTTATAATCTTCTAGCTACCTTTCTTCTAAATAATTTTAAAATATGAATACTAATAAAAGAGTAAATTGGATGATAGTGAATGTGAGCTTTTAATTTCGGAAGTACAATGTATGGAATGACAGACAGAGTGATTTTAAAAATACAATTATAACGAAGAAACCATTTTTTAATTAATATTTTAATTAAAAAACGTTTATTGGAGTATGCGATGACGGAGACTAAAGGAAATTACCGCCCAGCCGCTCTGTATCGTAGCCAGTGCTCCTTTTCTGCTAAACGCTCTGTCCTTCTGTCGCTCATCGCGCTGTCCTTCTGTCGCTCATCGCTCCGTCCTTCTGTCGCTTATTTCTCATCGCTCGTATCGTACCCGAGGCGTTATAGGTATTCTTATCTGGCGTACTCTGTGTTTGTACTGAATGTACAGGAAATGTAATATTTTGCTTCATAGGTGATGCAAAATAATTACGGAAGTGGTGTTAGCGGCACCGTGACCGGAAAATGGTTTTGGAAATACCAATGAGCTACAAATCAGGTGCATCGACAAAGTTGTGAAGCTTATATAAATATATTATTTATATTTATAATATGAGAACAACTAAATAGGAATACAAAAATATATATCTAAATCGTAAATAATTTCTGCAGGGATCAATCAGAATCATATTTAGTCAATAAAAATCAGTAAAGTTAATTATAACATTACACAAACGTTATTCATTTTTTACGATAATATCATATCTTACAGGGTTACGGGTAAGTCGACCCATATCCATCGCAAGGTGATAGTTTTGGTCAAAACAAACAATTTTAAGCCCATATTGCCTTATCCAAAAGCTACACGTTTTCACGATATTTAATATTTTATGCTTCTTTAAAAAAAACTCACTGTTGCTTTGGTTTTGGGTATTTTTTGTTATTTCTAGAATTTGAGCTGAAAGTTTTTATTGTTTTTGTATTTAAGACCTTCAGATTAAACTATCGCATCTTTACAGGACAACGGGTGGTGAGACCCAAATGCTTACACTATTTTTTTCCTGAAACCTGTAACTTCAATATCTCTATCTCTCTTAAAAAAGTATTACTATGCAATATTTTAGGTTTTAGGAGAAAATAATGTAAATTTTTGTTCTTTGGTCGTCTTACCAGAAATCCTGGATGAAATATAAATTAATATATATATATATATAGAATATTAATTAATATATATATATATATATATATATATATATATATATATATATATATATATATATATATATATATACAATATTTTTTGGCCCAAATACTGTTGAAAATATTTACATTGCCGGGGTGAAACATTTTAGAGGAATGAAAAAATGTTGTAAAATGAAAATGAATCAATAAAAAAACATAGTTTTAATTAGTGCAATGGACTCCAAGAGTGTAATTACACCACGGTTTCAAAAGCCTCTGACGGCCTTATCTCGAAGCGAAAATTCACCTTTTAACAAAATTCCATTAAGGTAAATTAAAAGTTTCGGGGTCTTCGATGAAAATTTGTAAAAACAACTTTTCTTAATTTCCTTCCTGCGTAATTAACCTAAATGGTGGATCAACTTTGGAGAAAGATGTACTTTACAAAGAAATATAAAGAAAATAAGAATAATTATGTGAAAACTAATGCATTTTATTACTTCTTACCCAAGAAGAAAACATCCTTCATATTAACTTATCCCTTATTCCTAATAGGTTTTGTTTTTTTGTTTCATTTAATTTTTCCGCCAATTGGTGATTACGCTATTTCTTTATACTTAGTTATTCACCTGTAAGTGTGTAAATAAAATGAAAATTAGTCCTTTCTTTGTTGTGTTTACATGTGTTGCTTAATTTATAAAAAAAATAAAAATAAAATAAACAATAAATACGCAAATCAACATCGGTAAATGGCCTTGATTAACTTTTCTTTTTTCAGATTTTGTATTCATTATTATTTATTATTAGGTATTTAATAAGTTCATCAATGTACTGGATGATATTGAAAAATGATACTGCCATATTTACAGTAGCTTAAGATTAGTTCTGAATGTACAGTCTGTCAGAATAGGTTTTGTTGATACGTAATTCAGTATTGTTGTAGTAGTTAGAAGTTGGTCTTAACAGAATATAAGAGTCAACCGAATGTAGACTTCACGAAGCTTCCTAATTATTAGTTCTTAATTATAATTAATGTTGTTATTTGTTTCTTCTATTCTTCCATCTAATGTCAATAAAATTCTAGCTGAATAACAATGCTTATCTCTTTTTCTTGTAACTCGCCCTCCCCTCTAATGAGAGGAATTAGTATATTGTGGAAATTAAGAAATATCTTTAAAGAAAAACGCTTAATCAGAAACGGGGACAGTTATGTAAGTAGCAGAGAATTAAAACAGTTTCGCCTATAATGGTGATCCCTGAATATCTAAGTATTCCTGTATTTCACTCCCTTACTACTTTATTTCACACCCTTACTACTTACTGTATTTCACTCCCTTACTGCTTACTGTATTTCACTCCCTTACTACTTTATTTCACTCCCTTACTACTTACTGTATTTCACTCCCTTACTACTTTATCTCACTCCCTTACTATTCCTGTATTTCACCCCTCGTATGTAGAAAATAATTTCGGGGGGCTGGGAAAATTTCGGGGGGGGGGGGGGGCTGAGACCACTTATTTAACTTATTTTTAAGGGTTTTATGACATTTTTACCGATCAAGCCAAAATTTGGGGGGGGGGGGGGTGCAGCCCATGCTGCACGTCCACGGTTGATGTATAATGAACCTGCTGCTGCAAACCATTTTTTTTTTTTTTTTAACTATATGAAAATAATTTTAAAGTAAGTAATAATAATTTTATTTTCATGTTATGAGTTGTTTGAGTATATTGTCAGTCTACGAAAATAACAGGATTTCAAATTTGCATATATATGTTAATATTGTACTTATGCTCCTTACTGCGAGTCGGACTTTTTACAATTTTACTAGATATGAGGAAAACTTACTTACACGAACTTTTAGCACTTTCCTCCGAAGGAAAGTAGCTATTGAGGTTGCACTCATGACGGGATTTTTGAAACATTTCTTCAAATCTCTATCGATCCTACCTAGTAGGCACCGAAAATGACCCACGTCAAAATTTATATATATATATATATATATATATATATATATGTATATATATATATATGTATATATATATATATATATATATATATATATACATATACGCGTATATATATATATATACATATATGCATATATATATAAAAATATATAGATATATATATGCATATATATATTTATATGTGTCTGTTAACACGATAGCGGCTAGAGTTTTTGTTTTTTCTTCACGAAACGTGGTATATAGCGTTCAATGAGCAAACGATTGTACGAGTTCGTTAACCACCAAAATCGGTCCACCGGGAGGGGGGGGGGGGGTTTACCCCGAACCCAAAACACTAATTTGACCATGCCAGCCGTAGTTTTTGTTATATTTCAACGAAACTCGGTATTAGTTATGTTGATCTAAAGAGAGACATACGTTGTAAAAATAAACTAAATCGGTTAATTAGGAGGGGGGGGGGGGTTACTCCGGACCCACATTACCAATTTGCCACTACCAGCCGTAATTTTTGTTACATTTCAACGAAACTCGGTATTCGTGGTGGTAATCAACAGAGAAAAATGGGTTATAAAAATAAACTAAATCGGGTTATTTGGAGGGGGGTTTACTCCGGACCTAAAGTACAAATATACTCATACCTGTCGTAATTTCTGCTGTATTGTAACGAAACGCGGTATACGTCATGGGTATCTCGTGAGAAAGAATTGTTATAAAAATTAGGTAAATCGGTCGATTGGAAAGGAGGGTTTACTTTAAACTCTGTTTCATTGGAATTAGCCGGCCAGATGTAGGTTCGCAAAGGCGCCGCGAGGAGCGCTATCTCCCACTATGGGGACTGTATCCTGTTCCTGCGTCAAATCAAAAGACGGAAAATGAAGTTTTTGTGTATTTATTAAGTAGTACAGTGTCATATATTAACATAACTCGGGAAGAAAATTATTTACAAAATTAATAATTGACAGTTCTCATAAGAAATGTAAATGAGCAGAACTATTCTCGTTTTTATTTTATTTATATAGGTTATTTACAGCAAATTATTCAGTAATGTAGTCTACACTACAAAAATTCTGAGGAAAGTGCTTAGTTATGAAGCTCCTGCGTGACGGACTTTTTTATGATAACTGAGGTATATAAATTCTGGCTGCGTTTGGGGTGAACAAATCAGTTATGAATTTTCGTATACATCCTTAATTCGTTTGCAAACGCTACCTAGATAGTGGTACGTGGAAGGTAACCATTCGAATGCCTGTGATATGTGCCAATTTCGATAGAACGTGTGAGGAGTAGAAATTGTGCTTATTGTTTCGTATATATTGATATTGTTTTATTACTTCATCGTTGAAATAAAGCTCATATTTTCCTATCTGCTGTTTATTTGGGGCAGTAGGTTACTACCGTGACTTGAACTTCCTTCATGCGAGCCAGTATATCAAGTAGACTAGAGGGCGAGCATTCCCTTCCTTGCCAAGTCTTCCGAAAACCGTAAACACCTAGGCTATCTTTCCTCTAAAGTCATGTTTCCAACATGCTTCTCCTTTATTATTTATCATAGTTTTATATATTTTTATCTTTGATAATCAATATTGAGGGTAGCCATCAATATACACTCTACAACAAAACAAACCAGACACTAGAGCAGAGGAGATAATGCTCGGGATAGCTATTGGTCTCTAGGCTGGGTCTTCAATGTCTGACAGGGTTAGGACCCGTACTAAAGAGGGTAATACTACATTTTAAGAAGCCATCCTGCGCCAAAACTGTGGTTAAAATAAACTCTTATTTTTTTATATTTTCAAGCATTAATAATTATTAATTATTTGTATATTTTTTAACAATATCTATTTATTTAATAATAATACTTTGTTTTAATAACCTAACACGTCTAATTCTTTATAAAAAATAATAAAAACACACCGAAGTTTGTGGACAGAACAGTAAATAATCAGGGCGTCCGTTATTTTTAGCTGTTAATTAAATATTATGTAAGTTATTATTTTTAAAATTAATAAAATCATTATATATACATATATATATATATATATATATATATATATATATATATATATATATAATTCACTTAGGTGCCCAGTAGGATGCCTAGAAAAATTACTAGTATACTTAAAATATGTGGGCTGAGTTCAAGAAGTCAGTGTTTGAAGACCGGAGAGGTTAGTTTGAGATAAACGATTCAGCTACACTGACTGACGTAACGTGGATGTTTGGTTTACCTAGTTCCGGGACTACTTATTAAGTATTCGTAGCTGACCACCATGTCTGACGGAACGTTCAAAATCCGCCACCTGTGAGCCGTCCATACCTTAGGCGAGGGCAGCTATACTTGGGTTGAATTAAAAATCTTGTAACCTGGAATATATACATATCTTTGCTCCCCCCCCCCCATCCAATAAAAATTTAATTAAAAACAAATTAAGGAATAAAATGTGTTGAATATTAAACCTTTGGTACACTTGGGAGATAGTGTGGTTAGTACTAAGGTTCAGCCTCCTGATACTTGGGCGTATACCAGTGGGGGGGGGGCTGCAGTTCCCCTCCCGAAATTTTGTTTTGTTGAGAACATTTCATATAGAAAACACCTATAACACCGAAAAATGTCTACTAGGTGTCCAGAGTGTCTTAAAACACACAATTTTACACTAAAATATTTAAAATTTTCCCTACACCCCAAATGCCTAGGTGCTCCCAGCCCCCCCCCCCCAAAATTATTTTCCATATACGCTAGTGTCCTGATATTTAACTTAAGCTCATATTTATCCATCGAAAACTTAGTTGGTAGGACCTGAAAAGCAGCACTACTGACTAATAATATTTTTATTTTGTTTTTTAAATTATTATTTCTTTTTCATATTATTGTAAATTTATTTTGAGTTTGTATTTTTCCAATATAAATAAATAAATAAGGATACTAACCAGCAGTACTAAAACAAAAAAATAAATAAAAAGTGTCAGGGTTCGGTTGTGGTTATCTTAATCAACTGCATTTGTTATAGTAAAATGAGTTTTATTGTTTGCCGACGTTTCGGCTTGAAATTCGAGCCTTCATCAGGGCTGTAAAAAAAGTAGGACACAGTTAATACTTATACAGTCAATATATATATATATATATATATATATATATATATATATATATATATAGGGGAAGGTGTTGTACCTTTGACCACCGAGGCTGTGGCGGCATGTAGCAACATTTTATAAATTTTGGTGTAATTATTGTTTAGCTCCTTCCCTAGAGGGCTTATGTAACCTACTTTGGATTATTCAAGTCAAGTTATTTATTGATGACGTTTTGCCTCATAATATTTTTTGTATTATGTCTTTTTAGATGGAAATCATTTGACAAAGTAGCTATTACAATAAGAAACATGGTGTAGCCTCTGAAATTGATTTATCTTAACCCTAAAATTTTTAGCATACTATTTAATTTTCATTGCCAGGTATATATACAAGCATTCCTTTTGCTTGTATATATATATATATATATATATATATATATATATATATACAAGCAAAAGGAATGTAAAAAAAGATAAAAGCATTATACATGGAACAGGGTGAGTGATACATTTTGTAAGTGTGTGCTTTAGCTAGAGCTTAAATTAGAAGTAAATATATACTGTTTTAAAACTTAAATGGCTAACGTAGAAAAAAATACAAAATTAATAAGAACAAGATGAAAATGGGCTTTCCAATGAGAAGACGGTTGTTTTACAGCCCCGATGAAGGCTTGAATTTCAAGCCGAAACGTAAGCAAACAATAAAGTTAATTTTCCATTACAAAATGCAGTTATATTAAAATTCTACGACCGAATCAACAACAAATTCTACCTCCGAGTCACTAACGGTCAACAATTTCCTCTCAATAAATGAAATGATTTTTTGATAAGATAATTTTCATTTTTATTAGATATGTACCCAATTTATATGTTAAGGCTTGAAAGAAAATAAGTTCAGTTCTCCAACAGCAGTAATAACGTTGAATTTGAACGAGTGGTGAATGTTTAAAGAATAAAAGAGTAAAATTGACGAAAATGCTACCAGGCAAACCTAACAAAAAAATGTTTATTCAGTTAATGTTACGGAAATTCGTATTCTAAGCAGTGCGGAAAACGGATCCGAACTGGTTTTTTTCACTAAAACAAATTGCAGGCTTACTTTACGAAGAGCTTCTCCCAGTTTTTGTTACTCTTAATCCATCTAATCTCATTTAATGAAATTCTTCATACGTTTTTCCTTTTGTAAGCAAAATCGAATAATGTTTTAAAAAAATACATGGTCTTTATTTCTTTTACAAAACACGTTTCTCATTAATTGGACTTAGAATCTTCTGTGTTTTGTTCATTTATTTAAATTTTAACGTCCATTATTATTAACTAAGAATTTTAGAATGGGTTATCTGTAGGTTACCATCCTTTTCTAGCCAGGATAGGGTTCATGCCTTTTCTTTATTCTAAAGAAATACTGGGAATCGAACCCACGACCTTTGGCACGGAGTGTTAAGTACTCACGCCTTAACACTCACGGCCACCGGACCTATTGTGTTATGTTGCAAAGAAGTAAAAATATCGGCCAGTCGTGGGAAAAATAATAATTTTCTTACACATTAAACCTTCATTCGAAATACAACGATTTAAGAGTTTATGTTCGCCTGATACACGATTTTTCTGGCTAATAAACATGCTCAGTCGTTTGTTAAGGGCATGCTACTAACATTCTTGGCCAAAAAAGATACACTACAGGCCGCAAGGGCCCAAAAGGCAGACTATAGAATATCTGATTCTTGACCATACGGCATACTAGGGAGATATTGTGGTCAGTACTATGCTCAAGCCGCCTGATTTTTCCCTTTAAAGGCCTTTGATTAATTAATTAATTATTGAAGGGCGGGTGAGCCTGGGGACAGTCTAGGCCCCTGAGTCCAACTCCCGATCGATGATACTAGAAGAAAAAATCTTTAGTGTGCGCTCGGGTTTTGAACCTGGGTCCCTCAGTTCATTAGTCGTGTGCTCTACCACTGAGCTAACCTCACCCCATATATATATATAAAGTTATAACGGAGGTCATTTCCGGTGCCTATTCGGTAGGACGATTAAAGCCTGTTTCCGCTTGTTAAAAACCACAGAGAGAAGGGTAACAGAATAATTTTTCCCCTAGCAATATTTTTAAAAATTAATTTATTGTTACATTTTTCGGTCATTTCCTAATGATTTAAAAAAAAAAAAAATATGCGAACCATATTTTGACGAGAAAATAATGATTTTCAACATTCATGAACTAGTCTAAGAAAAAACAATGTTTTCTATGTTCGGGCTGATGAACGTTTTAAATTGTATTTTCACAATTCCCAACTTTAAATATTCCTAGTTGATTGCATTTGCATTGGAAATTGGAATGATTCTCACTCACAGCCAGTTGATTATTTGATGTAAATGTAATTTTGTACATTGAATAACTGTTCGGTATTTCATTTCGAATGATTCGGAGAGAGGATTCATTGTTTTATAAATATGAAGTGATTATCTTACTGAAAAAAAAATTACTTAAAGATAAAACTCATCTTCTGAGACAAGGAATTACTATTAAAACTCTTTTATTTATTTCAAGTAATTTTTAGTGAATTAAAATGATTCTTATAACCCTTGAATTGCAGGAGAATACTCAAGGGTTTTAGAATTGAAGCATCGAAACAAACATGAATTGAAGAACAGGCAATCTTGAGAATTAAAAATAAACAAAATAAGCAGAATAGAATTCAAAGCATCCTACATTTTTTGGCACTGGAGATGGTTCATAAACAGACGGAGGTACAAGAAAAGGAGGAAAATAATTAATAAACTCCTTGACAGGTCGTATTGTGAAATTCAAGTTTTTAGTATCAATTTTTCAGTCTAAATCGAGTGATCTATTCTTGATTAAAAAAGAAAAATCCTATCCACAGATATTTTTATTCCGAGTCCCCAAAATATTCAGAAGCCAAGTTGAAAGAGGAAGTTTTTACTGGCCCCAGCATATGAAAACTTATCTGATCCCCTCTTTGCATAAATAATGTGAGGAGAGGGAAGAGAAACATGGGGACTTTCTTAAGTATGTAGTTCGCAGGTTTTTTGTAGAGCATTTCTACGGTACCATTGAATAACACATTAGTCCGAGAGCCACTAACCGCACTTTTCATGAAGTGTTTTATGCACCTTGAAATTTTACTATAATGTACCTCTCGGGTAGATAAGAAGGTATGTATGTGTTTCCTGGACATACCTTGGAACACCAGGTACTGCGCATAGGGGAAAGGTGCAAAAAAATATTTCCCAAAAATAGAGTTTTATTCAGAAGCCAACTACCTTTAATGAAAAATTAAGACAATTTTACAATGAATAATAAATGTGGCAGACACTTTTAAGGGGTATAACACGTAAAAAAAAAAAAAAAAAAAAAAAAAAAAAAAAAAAAAAAAAAAAATGATTGTTTTTATTCTCATATTAAATGAGAGTTTTATTCGCGCTGCAAATTATTCCTAATTAATTCAGGAAAAAGATATAGTTTTATCACCTAAATGTGAAAAAAACTAATATAAAATAAAATTATTCGCGCTGCCATTTGAACTGGAACAGCTGTACAAGATCATGTGAGCAAGAACCGATGAGAGCGCAGAGAATAACCACAACTGCGCGGTGCTCTCATTCACTCTTACGGTTACAGCATATCATAGCCAACATTTATTTTTATGTTTCCTGATAATTAAAACCCACAAAAGTGTCTGCCCTCTTGTAATTATTTTTAAATATGTTTATTAAAGGCGCTGTTTAAATCGCAGCGTGTATAAAGCACTTCATTTAATATTAAAAATAAAAACTAGGTACTTTGTTTTGTTTTTTTTTAAATTTACATTTTAACCCCCTTAAAAGTGCCTGCCTTATTTATTATTAATTTTAAAATTGCCTTAACTTTCAATTTTTTTCATTAATAATAGTTGGCTTCTGAATAAAACACTTGTATTGTTGAGAAATATTGTTTTGTACCTTCCCCCTATGCGCAGTACCTGGTGTTCCAAGGTATGTTCAGGAAACACATACCTTCTTATCTACCCCATAGGTACATTATAGCAAAGTTTCAGGGTGGATAAAACACCATGAAAAGTCCGTTGCCAGCTCTCCGACTACATATTGTCTGCTTCTAAGGAAAGATAAAATGCACATGAAATTCATATTTATTACTTTATTAGAGCAAATTAACCGATTTAATTATTGAAATCGCTCTGTACAATATATCATCTCATTACTAGAAAATGGTGACCCGATTTAGGATTTTTTAATTTTAAGAACAAACAAACACAGGATTTGATGGTCAAAATTCATTCGGAGCAACACGATTTCTATATTTTGATATATTCAGAATAAATGCTTCACGTCCATCTGACTCCTCTTTATTATCACATGAAAAAGAAAGTTGGATGTAACCCTGCCTGTAATATATTTCTACGAATAGGTGAGAACTGTAACAATTCCTTGTGCAGGCCTTTCCTTCTTTTCAGGTGGGCTTGAAACCTGCAGAGCATTTTGAGTAAATTTTTGGAAATCTAAATTTGCAAATATATAACATCTTTAATTCTCCTTTATCCAATGTTTTTATTTATTTTGCTATTTTATTTATTTTTACTTTACTTTTTATATTATTCGTGTGCATACATGTTTCTTTGTTATATTTTGTATTGTAATTTCACTGTGATACTGCAATTATTTATCTGTAACCCTCTTTATATACTCCCTCCCTCATCGTATTCAGATTGCCCATAACCACATCATCCATTACATTCACACATTTCTTCATTTTATTTTTTGGTTTTATTGAACTATTACTCAAACCAGATTAGGCTTCTAATTCTGTAATGTTATAATAGTTTGTCATTATTTAAGGGACAGATATAACAGAATGAAGTTTTCATTTCCGTTCATTCCTTCAATTAACACAACGATTGCTGAATTTAGCAAGGTTAGTATTTTGTGGTCTTCGGAAAAACGTTCCACAGTTATAACAGTTTTTTTTTTTTTTTTTTTTTAAAAAAAGAGGCCCGGTGGAACTAAAATCTCACAAAACGGTAGGAGGTAGCAATAATCAGGCTTAGAATTGTTAACTGCTTACTGACTCATGGATAAGACAGAATGACCAAGATGCTTACATTGCAACCAAGGTCTTAAATTGCAAATACCACACAACGTAGTTGTCAATTATCTCCAGGTAGCCCTTACATCGACACATCATTATTCAGAGATACGCAACATAACTCTAAAATTTAATAAAATCTATAAAATTCAAATATAGTTGAGTTTCAATTGAATATACATACTTGTAATCCAATTTTAAACAGACATTCCACCAGAAGAAAATTATAAAACGTATGTATATTATTTTAATTTGAAGCCATTTTCTTTTATATCTGTTTATTTTCTATTATTTTATTTATTATTATTATGTATAATTTATTTTTGTTTTCTTTTTTATTTATTTTTTTGTACTGGGACTGATTTGATAAGCCATAAAACTGCTAAGGAGACCATCACCAAAGTTGCGGGATGCTAAAAAACAAATCAACAATTAAAAAAGAGAAGATTCTGTTGAATTTATTCATTTATTTATTAAGAGCATCGCTCAGGCGATTTTCTCTTTAATGAGATAACATATTAACTCGATACAACATTTCTGTTGAATAGACACTCTTTCACCGTTCATCTGATCGGATTAAAAGCGCAATCGTCTATTCCTTGCAAGGATTCCGTCGTTCATTGTTGGTCAAGGGATTTGGTCTGCTTGAGAGGTCTTAGCCGGACCACTCAAGTCTTGTACTCTATGAATCAGAAGTCGGCGAGCTGGAACAGATAAGGGAAGCAAAGCGTTTCGAGAGGAACAATAAGCCCAGCTAGATGAAACAATACAATATTTGCATGAAAATCAGCATAATACCATACTCAGCTGATTAGTAGTTATCCGTGCATGATAAACAACTCCAGAATTATCCGCTTATCCTCCAAAGTACTTTATGATGGATGGATGCATTTAATCTAGAAGTATCTCACTAAACTTCCATGTAGCATGTGCAGAACCTACAAATAGAATGTCATCAACAACAATTTTCCCAAATGAAAGTAAATTTTGTCAATTTACGAACAGTCTCTCCAAACCTTCATCGATCTAACTATCCATGTTCCAAAAATATGTCGTAAAAATTAGTTATACTAATCCCAGTCCATAATTTTTTTTACAATTATGAAATTAGACACATGTTGATCTTTGTACAACATAATAAAATGCTCAAAGTCATTAAATCTTTTGAAGGGGAAGGCGTCTCATCGTAAACGAATGAGTAACATATCCGTTTCTTGTATAATTTTATTTATTTATCGCACCGCATGTTTGGCGAAGTGCATTTTTTTCGATACTTTTCAGTAGAGGGCGATGTATAATAGGTTTTGTCTAGTAGTTTTTTGTATAAGGAGATGAGTGTTGCAGGAGTTTCAGTTTTTCACCTATGGATCCGTTGAAGAAATTCCCTGGTCCCCATGGATGTTTTGGAAGGAAGTAGCTAGGCACTAATGACGTACATGTCTATGTGACGTAAAAAAAAAATATCTTGGGATTAATGCTGATGCCGCCCCTAAGTACCCCATCACACCTCTGAAATTTATTTTGAATCGGGTAAAGATTCTTTGAAATATTTTGCCAAAATATTCCATGTACCTGCCTTTAAAAGGTTGTCTTAATCCATTCAACGATGTTTTTCCTCAGGTGTAAATTACTTGGATTTTTTTAAAATTATTATTATTATTATTGGTATTTCCACGGCATTGGAAAACCACCAAAAATTTGGAGTTACATATTTTATTCCAATCGCGGAGTTTCTACCTGTTCTAGAATCGACGTTATAGGCAAAAAGTTTACATTTTATTTTTATTTTCAGAACCTTTTCTTACAAGTGCCTTCTGAGATAATACAATTGTTATTTTTATTGTTAGAAAAAGTAAGCTCTCTTGTTTTTAAAGAGCTCAAAGACGTAAAAATTGGATTATCTTAAGACAAGATATTGAATTTCAAAACGACTCGTAAATTTTTCGCTTACAAATATTTAGGCTCTTCAATTATTTAAAATAATCATATTTAATAAATAAATAACTTAGCAATAAGTGAATCAGTTTTCTTTTGAGAAAAATGATTATTTTTATGTTTGAAAATGACTTTTTACATTATGGAGAAGTGAAAAGATGTTTGTAAGCTCGCTTTTATCCTTTGATATTAGGGAAGAAAGTGCTCATCTTGTTTCTTGTTGTTCCTTTTGTTACGGAAAAATCTATAATGTAATTCTCTTCCAGCTGTGTTGAAATGTGTTATGAATATGGACAAGTGATATGAAGTCATTTCCTTTTATTCACCCTCCACTCTAAGGAAAAATGAGCTTTCAAGAATGGAATGATATTTCCTCGCACACGATTTCTAACCATTTGCTCCCTCGGTATCATTTCACGCGTAACACCTGGCATATCTTTGAAATAGTCAACAATTTCTCCATTCGAAGGTGGGAAGATCTTAATATTGCACCTCCTTAAATTATAGAATATATTTGAGGACCCCAGAGGTCGAGGGGTCTAAGAAACAAACAAAAAATGTTTTGAGGAAAATTGAGTCAAAGTTGAACATATTGCACTAGTATTTCTAGAGTGACACAACTCAAAAATCGGTGTTTTGCAGTTATGACTATAAAAGACATGGGAAATATTTCTTTATCAACCACAGTTTGTACACCAGAGGGCACTTGTTCCATCCTTTCTGTATTAATGCTATGCCCCCTACATAGGCAAGAGTTACACATTTGCAGTGGAGTTTTATTTTGAGTTGTATAATTTTAGGAATACTAGTGCTATTTGTGGTGATAGCAAAAACTAGATTATTGCAGTTCCGATCATAATAGAACAATCCTCAGGTCCTTAGTTGTTTATTATCGATGATACATAATAGGCAACCTCGTCCGGCTTATGGTTAATATGCAAAATTATTGGAGGATCCTCACATACACCCCTTAATTTTCTTCTGGATTGAATATTACAAAAGTGAATATACTCAAGAGAACAGTAGCTAGGTGGCAACAGCTGTTAAGAAAATAACTGGATCTCTTCACCACCCACAAGATTACGGTGTTCACAACCTGAATCCAACTCGCTTATTTTAAAAATGTCACTTAGACCCCTTGACTTATGGGCTCTCATTTGGTTTAAGGTAATTCAAGGAAATAAAAACATTTAGAAAAATTTCTGTAAATTAATTAAACTTTTTCGTTAATTTCAAATAATTATTATTTCTTTTATAACATAGTGAAAGCACATTATTTAAGCACCAAAATTAAAATCTTTGTGTAGATTCGTTTTCGTTGCTTGCACGTTTTCCGATGACACTATCTTCTTTATTTCGTCTCCCGACTCGGGCATCTGAAAAACTTCAAACCTACGTCACTGATGTCGAGAAATGAGAAATGTTAAATCGCTTGGTCGTTTGGTGACATTGTCACCAAACTCTGATTTTATTGTCACCGTGACAATGACTTCGATAGTCGAAGAGTCGTTATAAAATAAATAAAAATCAGAGTTTTTAAAGAGGCCAAATATTTCTGATTTAGTAACTTGATAATTGATTATTATTTTGCTAGTATTGGTAATTATGTGATTCCTCTCTATATGCGTGTTTAAATATTTACAATGGGCTACAAAATGGCAAAAAATATAAATATATAATGCCTGTAATAAACGTATGAAAGTAATCATTTTAAATATCATAGGTTGAGGTTAATCAACAAAAACATTTACATCGGCACTGCCATTCACAACACAAATGATTACTCAGTTTATCCTATGATTATGTTAAATGAAAACGTATGAACGCTATTAATCAAATATAATGTAAATAAGGGCTACAAAAGCTTCTAAGCCTTCGAATTTACAAGTAACTTGTTAAACCGAGTTAAATCTGTCTTACACAGGCTTAATCTTTGGCTTAATACCTCATGTATAATAATGTTTCATATTAAATGACTTGGAGAAAGCTAAATCCTGGTATGGTAGAAGGGGTAAGCCATTAATCTTACCCGATTTTTTCTGTTTTGCAAGTAACATTTAGGAAAGTGGATGGGGATAGTTCTTCCATCATTCCATGTCAAGCAAAGAGAAAGATCCTCTGTAAAATCCTGCAGAAAACAATCAACAAATGACTCTGGACAGTCTCTGGAAAATAATTAACTGAAATCCATAAAATGCTGGCAGTGATGTTACCATTGGACAATTGTCATTCCCGTTTATTCGTTATCTGTTAGATTCACCATTTTATCACATTTATTTAATTTAACTGTATATGAACAAAACTTTATCAATACCTATGTCACGTTTATAAGGAGCTATGTGCATTTCTTTTTTCGTGCTTAACGACAGATCAACTATTGGGCTAACTATCTTGGGCAGCCGGACTACCTACAGGTTGCCTGTCCCCTTTCTATTAGAGCTCGTTGTTGGTCACCCATTTAAAATAACTTCTCTTTAAATTAAAAAAAAAAAAAATGCCAATGTATTCTAAGAATTCTAGGAAACACAAAATGGGGAGCAGGCAGAAAATTAATCCCTCTCTCGATGTTTAACTAGGTCTCTTCTGGATAATACTTAAACACTCATCTGCCAAGCCCACTGCACACAAAATGCTAAACACAGGTAATCACGAAGTATTATTACAAAATAAATCTTACACAAGGGATATCATACAAAACCCTATAGATACCCAATACAAAATGAATAAAAAGCATGCTCGACCTTTTTCTTTAAAATATTTAGAAATAGAGGACATTACAAACCTTCCAACACAACCATTACATAAACAGACTACATTACATACACCCCTATGGCTCATAAAAATACACAAAAGACAAATCGTTCTATAAAAAGTCAAACATATTATCAAAACCTACACAACTAATTTATTTGATTTCCCTAGTCGAAAATAATTTTGTCCTTGAATACACCGACGGGTCAAGTGAAAAAAAATGTCATTGGATCGGCAGCTATTGTGTGTAAATGGCACTATCTACAAGCAAAAACTCCCTGCACTGCACAACATACTGGAAGCTGAACTCTATGCAATATTTCTTGCCCTCACTAACACTCCTTTATCAAACTTCTCAAATATCACCTGTACGCACTTACTAGTCGTAATAGCACTGGTTCTTAAAAGAATTTAAATTTTTAACTTTTTTAAAACAAAATATATTTTTGAGTCTATAATTTATATTTATAATTATAATGTGCCATATTATATTACTAAACATGTATTTAATTAATATTAAATTTTTATTTGATTGGGAGCTTGCAATTTTATTTCAATCTTATATTTACTTTAAAAACGAATTTATTTTAATATACTCGCGAATAGGAGATGATGGGTATTTAGGCTGAAGAAAAGGAGAACGTAGGCTTAAAGGGAAATAGAATTGAGCTCCGTTCCTTTTAGAGATCACTTTCATGATATGAACTTATCTGAAATAATTTTTAAGGAAATTCCGGCTTTTAGTGAGAGCAGAATTTCCCATGGCACCCATTTTAAACGTAGAATGATTTCCATTATAACTAGGCGAGATGCTTTAAAAATTTAAGTTTGGAATTTTCAGTTATCATATCGCGCTTGTATTTCTAATGTGACACATCTCAAAAATCGGTTCTATTCACACCGTCATAGTTATGACTATGACAGACATATCCCTTTATCAACCATCAAAACTGTATGCACCTAGATTCAGAGCTTGTACAACTGAAGGCTCTTGTTTCACCCTTCCTGTCTTAATTCTAAGGCCCCTACATAGGTAAGAGTGACACATTTTCAGTTGAGTTTTTTTTTGAGTTGTGTCACTTTAGAAATTCTAGTGCGATATGTACTACACTTTAAGAGCCTGCAAAGAGGTATACAGGAGGAGGAGAAGTTGCTAAACTTAAATGTCTTTTAATTTTAATATCCTTTTTCTGTAAATGTACACGATTATATCATGTTACAAGGAAAGCATCGAACAACGAAGAAAGTTCTAAGACTTGATAATATCAGTACTATTCATAAACAGGGGTCTCCCGTGGTCTAGTGGCTAGCGCGCTAGATTCATAAGCGGAAGATGGTGGGTTCGATCCCCACCGGCGACAAGAATTTTCTCATCTCAGGGTTCGCTGAGAAATTCCTGGCTGCACCCTGGACGTCGGTGCTAATTGCCAAGAATTGTCAATGCGCCGTAAAAAAAAAAAAAATAAAAAAAAAAATAATAAAAAAAAAAAAAAACAACACTATTCATAAACATGAGGCCTTCTAGTGAATACTAGAAGGCCTCATGTATTATGACTATCCAGACAGTATGTCTCATGGCTGTAGACATACTGTCTACAGACTCATCAAGGTAATTAAACAGAAAATTCCGCATTCATTTATTGTATGACTTTCCAAACTTTTGTATCGGATGGTGGTATAGTTATCTGTAATCTAATAGCATTTGTCACTTGATGATGTCATTTTCACTTTCTTAATACAGTGGTGGGGCCACCGATTTGGCCCAATTTTTTTTCTGGTGATTTTGGATCGAAAAATAGTCGACATATGTCCGAGCGCTCCGTCAATGCGCCTTAGGAGCCAAGAAATAAAATAAAATATGTCTAAAATGCTTTATTTTATATATGGAGCTTAGAAAATTATATCGACATAATTTTTTCACATGGAACTTCCAAGTATAAAAAATTAAGCAATCCAAGTCTTAAGCAATTAAGAACCAAATCAGAAACGTATTTACAATACTATTTAAAAAAATAATAACAGCGATTTATTTAAAGTACAAAATAGGTAGAATTAAGTATAAAACTCTATAATATATATTTGTAAAATATATCCATTATATAAAAATGAGTCGCTAAATGTGTTGGTAAGCGCAAATCCCGAGAGCAGCTGAACTGATTTCGCTAATTCTTTTCTTATAATATTCCTTGAAGTACAATATTCCTTGAGGATGGTTCTTACGGAGAGTAAAATTTAAAAAAAATGGCCTGAAAAAGTCTTTTCGTGTTTTTTTTTTACTTCGTTAACGCAAATTCATTCGGAGGCCCGGTGGCCGTGAGTGTTAAGGTGTGAGCACTTAACACTCCGTGTTAAATGTCATGGGTTCGATTCCCACTAGGGGGTGATGGTTTTTCTTTAGAAAAAAGAAAAGGTATCAACCCTATCCTGGCTAGAAAAGGGTGTTAAACTCTAGATAACCCATCCCAAAATATATAGTTAATAATAGTGGGTAAACGTAGTTTATAACTTTAACAGTAGTAATAAGAACATGTGGAGGCCCGGTGGCCGTGAGTGTTAACGCTTGGGAACTTAACACTCCATGCCAAGGGTCGTTGGTTCAATTACCACTATGGGGTGGTGGCTTTTCTTCAGAAAAAAGAAAAGGCATCAGCCCTATCCTGGCTAAAAAAGGATGGTAACCTATAGACAACCCGTCCTAAAATTCTCAGTTAATAATAATGGACGTTAAAATTTAAATAGATAAGAACATGTAATCACTAGGTGACAATAGAAGCATATGTTAATAATGCAATTTAAATTAATTTATAAGTAAAAAATACCCCACTTTTTTATATTCCCATACAAAAAATGCGTCAAGGTCAATTTGAACTTTAATAACATACCATAAAGTTTAAGTGTTAGTGGAGGGGTTCTCGCAACTTAAAACAATTGAGTGACGTTAGTATCGTATAAATATTAATGTCAATATTTATAAGATGGTAACATTACTCAAAAACAAATTGTCTATGGTAAAATGTAAATTTTCTGTGGTAAAATGACACTTTAAATGTAAACGCATCTTTGCTGTGCATCTATAATATTACTAAATCTAAAAACCACAAATTTATATAAAATTACAAAAGTGTTGTTTGTTTGTGACTTGATAAATATGCCTCCTATAAGGCGGCGGACAACTTTAGGCAGAAGAACCCGAAATGCAATGACTCAGATTAATTATCAATCTAATCGTACTGCCTAGGAACGTGAAGATCGCAATGAACGTGAAAGAATTCGGTTAAGACAGACCCGTGAAGCGCGACATTCGGCTAATAATGGTGCAAGTTTGAATCGAGCTGCTTTCTGCTACGATATGTCAATCTATTACAGTGCCCACAGCTGTGTTACTGTTGGACCTATGAACTCAGTTTGACTATAAACAAATCCCAGGGGCAGTCATTGTTTGTGGTATTAATCTAGAAAACCCATGTTTCTCGCATGGTCAATTGTATGTTGCCTGTTCCCGTGTTTGTGCTCTACTTGTTTACGCGCCAGGTAATCAAACAAAAAATATCGTGTACCATAAAGTAAAAATGAAACTCAATTTAGAATAAGTAAAAATAAAATGAAATATAATAAATAGGTATCATAATAAGAAATCTGAAATTTTAATTTTCATTGTGATTTTTTAGTCACTATTAAAAGAATTTTAAGTGTTTTATAATTTTTATTTTTTGACATAATGTAATTGTTGACTTATTAACTTTCTTTTTTTATCTTACTTGCTGACCCAGTGTCACGAATAGCAGAATAAGTATTAAAAAAAATTAAAGAATCGATTGTTAGGCGGTACGAAGTTCGCCGGGTCAGCTAGTTTATAAATAAAATAAGTAAACATTTTATTCTTATTGATTCTACAGCTTTCATTAACATACTTGACTTACAATACAATCGAGTGATCTCGACACTCTAATTCCCATTGGTTTATCTGGGTTTGACTCCCAATCCCGAACCTGCCCTGTAAGTGAACTAAATGTTATTGTACCTGTCTGAATTGCTTCCGGAGCTAGTAATCCTGTCCTTGGCATGAATAGGGCATCTCAGAAGGACATTTCATACTGTCGCTTTATCCTGAATGCTTCTAGTTATTAGAAGTCTCTGCTTCACTCACATCTATCCATATAATGCATCTTTCTCAAACCTCAGCTCATTATTTTGAGTATTATTCATCTATGTTTTATTTTTTTATAATTTTCAGTAAATTATATAGTATTGTGAGGATCATTTTACTTCTATACGGCAAGGTCCATCTTGGTTCCTTGGCTGGATAAAGGTCTAGAGGTTTTTCTGATCTTTAGCGTTCATTTCATTAAACTTTCTTTGTAAACTCTGTAGACAAGATGCCCCATCGCGGTGCAGTAAAAGTTGGGGTTTACTCTAAAAAAAAAAATAAATTCAAATTAACAATTGAGTCAGCTATACATTACAAATATAAACGACTATTTCTATTTATATAGGTTATTTTAAACTAATTATACAGGAATGCAGTTCTTGCGAGACGGGCTTTCTATTTAATTGCAGCTACTGGTGGAGTATAATGAATTGTAAGGGCTTCAATCTTATACCTTAACAGTTATCTGTACCCACCAAAGAAACTAACGCTGAAACAAAAGGCCAAGTTCCAGGCTCTCCCAAAAACAGTTTGCCTTTGAATGTTGTGATATCGTAGTATTGGGCCAAGTTTAAAGCTGTTAATACCTTGTCAAGAACCTAATAATACCCTCTCACTTGTTTGTGCATTTCCAACTTGACCAGTTTTCGTTAAATGATGGCCGGATGACGATCGGATTTATTATAAAATTTCTGGCATTTCAGGCCATTTTATTTTTATTATAAAATTTTAGATTCAGGCTCCTTGGGTAACAATTCAGGGTTATTATTAACTCTTTAATGACTTAAGACGATCGGGCTTGTGTGAACTCTATATAAGTTAAAATGGTCATTATTTAACGAAAACTGGCCAAGTTTGAAATCCACAAATAAGTCAGAGGGTTATTAGGTTCTTTACAAGGTATTAAGGGCTTGGTCTCTTTTTAGGTAACATGATCTCTTTTTTTAATCGTTAGTTTTTTCGAGGGATATCAATACTTTTTGTAAGTGTATTTTGAGTTGGCGCCGTCGACGTTTGGTCGTTGTAGGAGGATAACACGGGGGCAGGACGCCTGTTAATTTGTCGGGTATTTTGCGTTTATACGAAAAGCCCTGGATAAGGCCCCAAAACAACTTTTCTTTATGTTCGGTGGTTTCCCTTTAGTTTTGGGGTTTCCTTACCGAGACGGTTCATTTCATACCTCATGTGATGGGTTTCCGAAGGAACAACAAGAAAGACTTTTTCTTTAATAATACCCAAATTTCTATCTTTCTGCAAAATTTCTAGTCTCTAGCTTTTCGGGTAGTGGCTAATAATTTTAATGAGCGAGTGATTCCTATAAATTCCAATTTTCCATCTCTATATCTCAAAAACGCTTCAATGAAGAATTCTGAAACTTTCCAATTTTACTCACATCTACTAGTATAATACCCGTGTAAAATTTCATAAGATTGTCTTTTGCTGGTTTAAAGATATGACAGGTCAAAACTCGGCTCCAGTACTTCGTGTAGGTACACTACCGTGCACCTAGATTAGCGTTCGAACACATTCAGAGCAAATACATCGTGTCCGTTCGGCCTTTGTCGGGAATGCTCGTATTCCACCCTACCGGCATCTATCCTTTGCTTCAGTAGGAAATCGGTGGCTTGTCGGAGTGGGTTTTATTTCGCTCTGCTCCGAATATTTACGTAAATGTTTACGTACTGATATTCATCAGGAATAATTAGTTCAGTCCGGTAATTGCTATTCTCTTTATTGTTATTATTGTCCAATATAATAATTATTTTGGTAGTATTATTTCAATGAATTGAAAATCAGCTGAGTAGGAATTCTCGAGGATAACGAGTCAGGTAACAAAAGCAATCTTTTCAAAGTAAGCAATTTCTAAGAGAGATTATATACAATTTTTTGACATTTAACACATTCATCTAAATTAAGGTATCTAAATTTTCCTTAAGTTTGGAAAATTTAGGAGCAAAGGAAGTATTCAAAGAAATACATTTTAATAACAGACATGTGCAGTTTTGTACTGTGGTTCGATAACTGAAAAATGTTAAGGTGAATATCTTCGAGCTTATTAAATTTCCTCCTCTAAAGATTATCATGTAAATCATGAAAGAAAAAAATAAAAAGAAAAATGTTTTGTCCCTTTGAGTATTTCTTATTCCGCCTGTAATTGTTTTCCACATAAGATTTGACGACCACGCCTAACCGTTTGGGGAATATTTTCACTGCAAGGAATGTGTGTTGTGTGTGTTTTTATTTACATATAAAATCATTGTTAGATACATGCTCCTCGAGGTCGTTGTTTCAACAGATCACCTTCACAAGCTGAATCTATATTAGAGGACAGACTAGGCATAATCGCCGATCACATTAATGGCCACTGAGTGCTTATCATCCATTCACACTGTTTCTTTATATACTTTAAACTTTAATTTCTATTCTATCTCATCCGCTTATATAAGGGGGGGGGGAAATTCTGATTTGACCCATAAAAATGTAGTCATAAGACCTTTAAAAATAAATTAAACAAGGTTACTTTCTTCATAAAAAATATTTTATTTTAGTTGTAATATTGTTTTAGTTGGCTAAAACTATTCCTAAACTAAGTTCTAAATTGTTAGTATTCCATACCACGGAAATGTTCCCAGCCATCCCCAAATTATTTCCTTCATACGCCCGTGTTCTATATGTTCCTTTTCTTCCATCTGTATAGCCTGCTTTCGTCTTCATCTCATTTATTCTATCTGCCTTGGTTCGGACTCCTTCTCAGTTTGCAAATTAACCCTATTTCCGAATGGATGATAAGCACGACGTGAACCTATCAACCCAATTAATTTGGTCAGTCCAATTTATTTCTTTTTAAATAAAGTTTTCTTCATCTTCTGTTTAAACTTAGAAAGGAATCTATCGACATTACTTTTGAGGGAAAGCATAAATAAGGTTTTTTCTTCTTGAAAAAGCATGTGAAATAAATTCATTCTGCAGGTCATTTTTTTGTCATAATAATGCGGCTGCAATATTTGTTAATATGAATGGAGTGCGTTATAAACTATTGCATAGAGAAGCCGATTTATAAAATGTAAAATTAAGTTTAATTTGGTTCATATACACCCAAATTTGAGTCAAAGAATTAGCTTATGCTTATTGTAAGTACCAAAAAATACACACAAAAAATTATGTACCTAAAGATTCTCTTTAGTAGTTACTTGTTTTGTTCACTTGAATGTTAACATATTATTTTAGGAAGAAATCGGTAATAATACAAATGTTGTAATTCCACGTTTCTAAAGCGGCCCCTACACAGTCAGTAATAATGACATTATCAGTAATGTCATTACTACTAACTCTCGTCATTCCATATCATCATTACAATGTACACCTTACACCGTCATTCCACGGATCATTTTTAATGTCATTACTTTTCTTCAGTATGCATGGTGATCTCCGTGATAGAAGCGTTTTGTTAATAAAGGATCCTCGCAAAGTCGCCTAAGTTATAATTGCGACACTAGCCACAAAAAAACACGTGAAACGTTCGTAAAGGCCTTAATATGGCACATATCCTTCCAATCGGGGCGTTTCTACGTGTTCTGGAACCAACGTTATGTGCAAAAAAGTTTACATTTTATTTTTATTTTGATAACCATTTTTCGAAAATACCTTTTGTGATAATACAACAGTCATTTATATGGTTAGAAAAAGGGGTCTTTCTTCTTTTGAAAGATTTCAATGACGTAAAAATCGGATTATTTCAAGGGGGGATATTGAATTTCAAAATGTCACATTACTTTTTCACTTACAAATTTTTATTCTCTTCCAGACTGGGAAAAATCATTATTTTTTTTTTTCAATATTATTCACCACGTTAGGGTTTCTTGGGGTGCTAATTTTAAATCTGCTATTATTTTTGGTGTAAAAAAATGTATAATACTAGTTTACTTGAAAACGTAAGCATATTTTTGAATACATTTGACAAAATATAAATTATAGTTTAACGATTATATTTATCTTCTAATCTACTCTATAAGACAAATGAATTGGTAAAAGAATTACGTCAACATTATTTTCTAAAGTCGATATAAAAAATAAAGCACTTTCAACCTATTTTATATCGTCGATACAAATGCAAAGTATATATGAGGAGCTTAGTATCAAAGTTGGACAACTCCATTTTTTTCAGTTTTGAGATTTTTGTCGATTCTTAAGTGGATTTTTATGCTGCATTCGATTTTACAACTGTTTTTCATTAAAAACGGACAGAAAATAGGTAACATAGCGTTTATTTCAACCGTTCAGAATCAAAATATGGACAATTCCAACATAGTTTGGTTTCAAAAAATGACAACTCCATCAGTAGCCAATGAGAAGCTTGCATTCATGCAATCTGCTCCCAACATGCATTGCAAATCCATCATGGCTGAATGTTTATAGTTACTTGAGAGAGAGAAAAACAGTCATGAACAACTGATGGCTGACCATATACGGCGACAGCTTTCTTATCATTCCAAAGACAATTTTTTTTTTTTTTTTTTGCATACAATTTATTCTCTTTGGAATGATAATAAGCAACCGGCCTATGTATAAGTCATCAATTGGTTTCATGATATTTAATTTGTTTTATTGTTTTTTTTTTCCCCGGATGTAATTCTTATTTTCTTCGATTTTCATATGCCAATTCTTGTTTCTTTTCTTCAGCCATATAAGTGATTGTTGACGATCCTTATGGAATCCTTCAAGATGGAACGTCCGAGAGATTCATAGTCGCATTTTAAATGCCATCTTTTAAAGACTTTTTGGATAAACGAAGGTATAGAACCTCTTGCACCAAACAGAGGACCAATTACCTCCCAATTTTTGATATTATAACTTCTACGGAAATAGGGAATACACTTTTCATGAATGGACTTTTTTTCCTTGTCAACTGATAAGGGCTGATTCTCATCTATCTCAAATCTTATTGTTAGATCTAAAATAATTCCGGTGGATGCCTGGCGATCTATGACCACAATGTCTGCTCTTCTTGTGGAATCATCTTCGGCTATGCAGCTCACTTCTTCATACACCTCAAATCCAGTTTTCTTCTTGAATAAATCGGCAACATAGGTTCGCACCTTATGATGTCGATTTATTCTTAGAAGTTCTGATTTCTGCCAGACGCCCAGGACGTGGGGGAGAGTTTCAGGCTCGTTGCAAGCTCTGCAACGGAATCCTGAGCTTCTGCCAGGAATCGTTCGAACTGGAATTGAGTTGCAATTCAGCTTGATGGCTGTGCTCCATTCGCTGCAAGGCATTCCTATTTTCGTCGACATCAAGGAATTACTTTTTTTATATTGAGAGAAGAGAATCACGCCCTTACCCTTTGACGGAAGCTGACACCATTTATGAAAAGAGTCTTCCCTTAATTTCCTTCGACGTTTGCTGACTTCATCCCCTTCTTTGTCTAGTTTATTGAAACATTCTTCCTTTTCCTCTTCCAGCTTTCTAGTTTTCAAGACGTATTCATTGCCATCTTCTAGAAGTTTATTTGCGATGTTTATATGCTGGAGGTATGCTTCCCATTTCGCCTTGATAAGACCTAGACCGCGAACATTTCTGGGTGCATATAACATTGCGTCTGGGCAATCCATGGGCAGTGCCAATATCTCCTTTACTGCACTTCGTAGAATTTTGTCTACATTTTCAAGAAAGGAAAGGGTTATGTCCTTTATAGGAGCATACTGTAAGGGATAGATTAGGCTAGGCCAGATATATTGATTCATTATGTTCATTTTTTGGTCGGCCATTAGGAGTGGAGATGTCAAATTTTCTATTTGGGTTTTGAGGCACAGTATAGTGTTTTTTTCGTCAAATTTTATTTCATCTTTGAAATTGATCCCTAAATATTGGATGGTTTCTTCTCCTGAGATTCCTCTAATAACTGTCCCGTCAATGCATTGAATTGCTAATCTTTGTTTTAGTTCATCCTTTTCAATTACGATCGCTTTACATTTGTCGGTGTTTAACGATAGGCCAATCCTACATAGAAAGGAAAGAGCTAGGTTTAACAAAGACTTTGCCTGTTCAATTTCATTTGATATTAATAATAGGTCATCGGCAAAGGCAAGGGATGTTAATGGATCCATACCTTAAACTAATCTATATCCGTATTCCTCTTGGATTTCTTGTTCTTGTAATTCTCGGAGGAGACCGTTGATTCCTACATTGAATTCAAGGGGCGACAA
This sequence comes from Gonocerus acuteangulatus, assembly GCA_946811695.1. Lineage (NCBI taxonomy): Eukaryota > Metazoa > Arthropoda > Insecta > Hemiptera > Coreidae > Gonocerus > Gonocerus acuteangulatus. The sequence continues at coordinate 47,415,666 of OX328123.1, forward strand.
AGGTCAGCCTTGAGGGACACCTCTACTGAAAAATATTGGACTTGTTTTCTTGTTGCCGTCTACAAAAACTTGAGTTTTGTTATTTATCAACAAATTTTGAACCAGAGTTTTCAGTTTTTGAGGGATAGGAAATTCATTCAATGATTTTATTATGTGAGAATGACCTATATTATCGAAGGCCTTTGCAATGTCGAGGAACAGAACGCGATGTCGAGGAACAGAAGTGCATTTGGCGATAATTCTTATTAATAACTAGTTGTTATTCGGCACACTGTGGTTCCGAATGCCGGATTTTGGGACAAAACCTCTAGGTACTTGAATCTTTCTCATTTAGATATGATTTTTGAAGAACTTCTTTTGTGCCGAGTCGAATGAGACCCCTACCAATTCTATAGAATAATTATTTTATTAATAAACGGGCTTTATATAACAACAACCGTGAAAAACAGCAAGTATTTAATTTAAAATATTCATACTTTACTGAAGTGGTAGAGCTTTGTATCCTTCCAAATGTATTTTCAAGACCTCAGGTGAATAAATTAACAGCTAATGTGGTACTGGTAACTGTTCTCGACATATTCCTCTTTATTTAAATTTTCGCGTATAACAAATAAATATTGACAGTTTCACACTAGATATTAAATAGATCTCATCGTTAATGTTCAGTTATTTGCTATTAAAAATTTTTCAACAACTCTCTGCAGAAAATAATAATGGTTAACTCGTTTTTCATAAAATAATCGCATCGCTAATTGATAACTTTATTTTATTAGCTGTGCACAGGTATGGCGGAGTACGGCGATGAAAATTATAGCACAGCCACTTCAATACATGTAGTTATAGGTAAAACTGTGCTAAGTACCACTTTTTTTCTAAACTTAATAAAATAAGGATAATTTAGTTTCATTTCAGTTTTGACAAACTGTATTTAAATAACATATTTCATGTAATTTTTAACTATATAATTTTGATTTAATACATTAGACATAATTACATTATATTAAAACACCCTCGAGCATACCAAATTCATATTTGTTTGGTTTCAAAAAAGGATAGGTTCAATTTTCAAATGGCTCCCTTTGGTTTCAAAAACAGACAACTCCATGACTTGGTTTCAAACATGGACAACTCCACTATTTAAAGTGTAATTACGGCCTTAATACTTATATAATTTTGTAGTGCCTTTGAAATAATGTTTCTGAGGCCTATAAGAATAACATATAAAAAAATCACCATGATACTGACATCAATATAGTAGATATGGTTTATGCCTCTCCTGTAAAAAAAGCAAAAGTGGAGTTGTCCAACTTTGATACTAAGCTCCTCATATTACTTTTATATATATATATATATATATATATATATATATATATATATATATATATATATATATACTTTTATATATATATATATATATATATTTATATATATATATATATATATATATATATATATTTATATATATATATATACTTTTATGTATATATATATATATATATATTACTTTTAAAACTATTTTATAACTATAATGTTACCAAGGTAGAGTCATACATTTCAATTCCTCTTATTTTTTGCTCTTTGACGGCAATGACGGATTAATGATGTAGCGCTCCCTACACCATCATTACCCCCTCCACTTTCAGTAATGATGAAGCCGAGATCAGAAAATTCGGATTCACATCATTACTGTTCGTCATTCCAACTTTGTCCACCTTACACTGTCATTATTACTGTCATTTTGATAAGGTAATGTCATTATTACTGACCGTGTAGGGGCCGCTTATGGATTGTTTCTGATATCTAACTAAAATAATATGTCTTATATATAATATATAATGTATATGAGATAGAAGACCTGGTATATTATGAAAGAATTTAACCTGACGAAATTCCTGTAAGTTGAGCTTCTTTTTAATCTTCCCGTTGAGAGACTGCGGAAATTTGACGACCCTGACCCCCCCCCCCTCCAATGAAAACCCTTGACCCACCTTACTTCTTCCTTTTCTTACCCCAGTAATCTTTGGCTCATTTTTGTACACTTAATGTTGTTGTTTTTTTTATTTATTTATTAGATTAGTGGTCCCCAAAATGTTTATCTCGTGGACCCCTGCCATGTTCTCAGGTTTTGGGTGGACTCCAAGCTTAGCTAATACTGAATTTTCGATAATGCATCAACTTGTAATGTTTTGTTGACTGATTACTAACTTTTGTGACGTGAGGAGTGAAATAACAATAAAAAACGCACGTGAAGATTTATAAATTTATTTATGAAATTACGCCACAGAAATACTCTAGGACATCATTTTTGATTAGTTAAGAAAGCATTCAAAGCCATAAAAAATAAAATGTTAAAAATAAAGGTACACGCTAGTATTACCCATTAAATCCGAATAACCAGGGAGCTTCATTCGGCTATATAATTTTCTCGCCTTTCTTATATGTGTATAATACTAATCTGTTTTTCATCACGATGAACGACGCTTCTTTGTTAAAACAGAAACATGTGGATTCTGAACGAAACCTGGCCAGTTAATTATTTAATAAATAAATACATCAAAACTATCTGTTACGCGGCGTGCCATGTTACACCTACTTTCCGCATCTAGAAAAGCCAAAATAAATAAGTAATAAATAAGTAATATTAAAATCTAATAACACACATAAATCTGTAATTATTCGGGTTCACAGTTTCGAACCCATGACCTTCAAACTGTGAGTCCTAGATGATTTAAACCCAGGCTATGACACTCCCAGGATCAAGACCTACATATGTTTGGTCAATATCGGTCAAATGGTGGGTATTTGTATAAGGAATAAATATTCAGGCAGCCAGCTTGTAGACGTTTTTGACCTAACCTACGAGACTTCCTGGATCAAGACCTACCTGTGTGCCAAGTATGGTCAAAATCCGTCAAACGGCGTGGATTTGTATAAGGAACAAACTGACAGGGAACAGACACGTGATTTATATATATATATATATATATATATATATATATATATATATATATATATATATATATATATATATATATATATATACAGGGTGTCCCGTAAATGTCTAGTCATATTGTGGGAGGTGATAGAGGACCCTTAGGGGAACAAAAAATGTTCTATGACGATTTTCCGAATTCTCGCCCATAAGGGAGAAAACGTCGTTTTATTGTTTTATCGAGACAAGCGTGGCTTTTAGAAGAATAGTCGTTGTAGCTCCGTCCCAGGTGGTTTTACTAGAAAAGAGGTGAAACCAATCGAAAGCTGAGTAAATTTACTATAAGACTAGTTAGGAGTAAAAGTAAAAATGAATGAATGTAAGTATGTATATCTTACCAAAAGAAAGCTATTCTAAATTTCCTGACATTTTCTTGATATTTCTTTCCTGCGTTACTCCTCGATGGGCAGGATCTGAGATTTCCGGGTTTCACAAAAACTTTCTCATTTAACCAGCTTTTCATTCATGTATCACAACCCTGTGTTATTGAAGTATGTGAACGATTTAAGAACAAAAGTTTAAAAAAAAACATAGATCTGTGAAAAGAAAATTTTCCTTTTGTCTTCAGTTTATTCAAAAAGCTGAAGAGAAATATTTATTTTTATAAATGTTTGCATAATTATTAAGTAAATATTAACTTAAAACAATAAAAAAATTACTTCCACGAACATAAAAACAAAAAATCCTAAAACAGTAAATAAATAAAATACACATTTATTTTGAATTTATTAATTCAGGTAACTAATACTGGGTCCAGGAGGCGGCCATTAAGGAACCCCAACCATACATTAACCTCAAAAATTATTATTTTTACCTAGATAACGCATTTGAACACATTTTTACAGGACTATGTACATCTTATTTATGAGGGATAGGATATTTAATTACCTCAAACAAACACGCATGGGCTCAGGAGAATCACGAGAAAACATTTGTTTTCTAATTACAAATACCTGTAAAAATGTGTTCAAATGCGTTATCTAGGTAAAAATAATAATTTTTGAGGTTAATGTGTGGTTGGGGTTCCTTAATGGCCGCCTCCTGGACCCAGTATTAGTCACCTGAATTAATAAATTCAAAATAAATGTGTATTTTATTTATTTACTGTTTTAGAATTTTTTTTATATTCGTGGAAGCAATTTTTTTTATTGTTTTAAGTAAATATTTACTTAACAATTATGTAAACATTTATAAAAATAAATATTTATCTTCAGCTTTTTGAATAAACTGAAGAAAAAAATATAATTTTCTTTTCACTGATCCATGTTTTTTTTTTTTTTTTAACTTTTGTTCCTAAATCGTTCACATACTTCAATAACACAGGGTTGTGATACATGAATGGAAAGCTGGTTAAATGAGGAAGTCTTTCTGAAACCCGGAAATCTCAGATCCTGCCCATTGAGGAGTAACGCTGGAAAGAAATATCAAGAAAATGTCAGGAAATTTAGAATAGCTTTCTTTTGGTAAGATAGACATACTTACATTCATTCATTTTTACTTTTACTATGAACTAGTCTTATAGCAAATTTACTTAGCTTTCGATTGGTTTCACTTCCTTTCTAGTAGAACCATCTGGGACGGAGCTACAACGACTATTCTTCTAAAAACCACGTTTGTCTCAATAAAACAATAAAACGTTTTCTCTCTTATGGGCGAGAATTCGGAAAATCGTCATAGAACATTTTTTGTTCGGGACACCCTGTATATATATATATATATATATATATATATATATATATATATATATATATATATGTATATGTATGTATTCAGTCACTGACGGTGTATAGTATCAATTTAATAAGGTCAGAATGTTTAATATTTCCTGTTGCAATTGATAAGATTATTAAACCTACGACTGTTAGGATTTCACCAATATTAGGACTAATCGGCGCTAATGGCCGAGATGTCGATGCGCCCTAAAAAAACGGAACCCTTAATTAAACATCCTTTTTTATTGTTTTTAGTGTTTTTGTTAACAATGTGTCTGCCTTACTTTTAATTTCCTTTATCCAGGAAGGTGGCAATTTAAGACTTTTGAAAGTATTTGGCTGCCAGGAGGAGCCACATACGGCGAGTTTTTATTCACCCTAATTGTATAAAGTAGCTTACTGGCTCAGAATAGCTGGAAGCTTCTTAAGTTAGTTCAAGTTAGGAAAGTTCTGTATTTGGAACTTGTAAACACTCTCCACGACCTTTTAATAATTACTTCTCCGAAATAATTTTTTTTCCAGGCTGTGAGTGATTTGTAATATTATAAACCTATGAAAAGAGACCATCGCCAAAGTTACGGGTCTGAAAGAAATAAATAAATATATTTTCTTGGTATGAAATTCGTTTTGTTCAACTAATGAGAAGGATATGAAGTGAAATTATGCAAAATCGGTGCATCTGGAGTGTGTAACTTTTTTTTGTCTTTATGTATATATATATATATATATATATATATATATATATATATATATATATACCTATATATATATATATATATATATATATGTGTATATATATATATATATATATATATGTATATGTATATATATATATATATATATGTATATATATATATATGTATATGTATATATATATATATATATATATATATATATATATATATATATATATATATATATATATATATATGAATATATCTGTGTATTAAGGCGGGTCGAAAAAAATTAAATCATTTTTTCGAGCCGTAATACCTCAGAAAAGTTGCAAAATTGAGAGACTAAAAAGAGGTAAAAATATCTAATGGTATCTTCCGGTCGCGCATGTGCTCTGAAGTTCGACAACATTTATAAAAAATCACATTTTATTGGTAATTTTTATTGTTTTTAATTTATCACTTTTAATATGTAATAGTTGAAATTATCATCTGCCAGACACTGAAAAATTAATATGTTTAAACTGGAATTGTCTGTTAACATCTTCCATTCGTGCAAGGGCTGCCAAATATTGTCAAAATTGGTAAAAACCGGAAATATTAGCAAAGGTGAAATAAATAAAAATATAGCTTCAACCTTAGATTTAGGTAAGAAGACAGGTATAGTTGGGATTCAGCTAGGAGAAAAACGTCAGACTTTCAAAAAGAAATCTGTATTTTGGACGTTTCGACTGCAACAATGGCATCCTTCTTCAGCTAAAAAACATATACAACTTATAAGTAAAGAGAATGTACAAGCAGTAAGTAAAAGACAGGCAGAAATGAGCGGAGTATATATATATCAATACAATAAATTTTAACCAATCTTATTTTTAAAAACAATGAAAATACGGTAGTTGGAAAGAAAACAGCATGTAGAACTTGTTAGTAAAAACAGTACAAAAAAATTTAACAGTAAAAACAACGCACATTTTTTATGTAGTGAAAAACAAAATCTATTTTATAAGTGAATACAATTTATAACAATTAATATATAGATACATACCACTAGAGAATGCCTAGGGGGGGGGGGGGGGGAGGGGAGAGAGGAAGACCTCGAGGACAGACTTAGGTAACCATGGTTAGAAGTATGAACGGCAGCAAATATATCGGTGGTCTTTATAGTTATGAAAAAGGGGTGGGGGGAGGCGGTAAATCGGTGCAGATGAAAGAGGTGCAATTGTTGGGTTGTAAACCCGGGTTTTGAGGGAGGTTGTAAGAGGTGTTAAGAGCTTTGGGACACACAAGTAGAGAAATTGTCTGGAGCCTGGGAACAAAGATAAAAAAGGAGGTCAGGACAATTTATGGAAGACGGAGGAGTAAGCAGGGGAGATGTTTTGTTTGTCGGTTTTGTAATTAATGTTATTGGGGTTTAAGTTAATGTGGACGCATTCGGAAATCTGTCGCTTTTTGGTGTTTCGTTCAGTGGAAAGTATTTTAGTGTCGTCAAAGTTGAAAGTGTGTTTTTTAGTTATGGCGTGTTTTGCGAGGGCGGATCTGTGGATTTCTTTGTTTTTTATTGTCCGTTTGTGTTGTGTTGTGCGGGAGTGAATATAATTTTTGGTTTCACCTATCACACAAACGGACAATAAAAAACAAAGAAATCCACAAATCCGCCCTCGCAAAACACGCCATAACTAAAAAACACACTTTCAACTTTGACGACACTAAAATACTTTCCACTGAACGAAACACCAAAAAGCGACAGATTTCCGAATGCGTCCACATTAACTTAAACCCCAATAATATTAATTACAAAACCGACAAACAAAACATCTCCCCTGCTTACTCCTCCGTCTTCCATAAATTGTCCTGACCTCCTTTTTTATCTTTGTTCCCAGGCTCCAGACAATTTCTCTACTTGTGTGTCCCAAAGCTCTTAACACCTCTTACAACCTCCCTCAAAACCCGGGTTTACAACCCAGCAATTGCACCTCTTTCATCTGCACCGATTTACCGCCTCCCCCCACCCCTTTTTCATAACTATAAAGACCACCGATATATTTGCTGCCGTTCATACTTCTAACCATGGTTACCTAAGTCTGTCCTCGAGGTCTTCCTCTCTCCCCTCCCCCCCCCCTAGGCATTCTCTAGTGGTATGTATCTATATATTAATTGTTATAAATTGTATTCACTTATAAAATAGATTTTGTTTTTCACTACATAAAAAATGTGCGTTGTTTTTACTGTTAAATTTTTTTGTACTGTTTTTACTAACAAGTTCTACATGCTGTTTTCTTTCCAACTACCGTATTTTCATTGTTTTTAAAAATAAGATTGGTTAAAATTTATTGTATTGATATATATACTCCGCTCATTTCTGCCTGTCTTTTACTTACTGCTTGTACATTCTCTTTACTTATAAGTTGTATATGTTTTTTAGCTGAAGAAGGCTGCCATTGTTGCAGTCGAAACGTCCAAAATACAGATTTCTTTTTGAAAGTCTGACGTTTTTCTCCTAGCCGAATCCCAACTATACCTGTCTTTGTATCTCTACAGCGGCTAACTATCTCCATCCACACTTAGATTTAGGTTTTGACCATTGAACACAAAGTAGTACAAAGATACACGATACATGTCTGGTAATGCGAAATGTGATTTATTATCAAAAGCATCGTCGACCTTGACTTCTTATAAAGCCATCCCGAGTTTTGATTGCAAAATCCCTGAGATTGACCGAAAAGTACTCAGTACCTAAGGATTATAAATATTTTCTGGATATATCGGTAGCAATTAAATCAGGCAAATGTAAAGAAGATTTGGAATTATGGTATAAGGGACATTTGTCTCACTCCAGGTGGCTAAAAACCGCTAACCGAGCACCGAGACTCCAATCGGGACCAAAACAAAACTCTTTTGTTGGAAATGTGGAGTTTCAGGAAAATAACTGTTTCCTGGAACTCCACAGTTCCAACAAAAGAGTTTTGTTTTGGTTGTCCAAATAAAATTGTTTGTTTGTTATAAGTTTACCACTTACTGATTTTAAAGAAATGTGCTTACTTTACGAAAATCGTGCATTATGGAATTTTTTCTATATTCAATCTTCCGAGACTCAAAACTAATTTGTTAAATGGAGACATCAGATAATATTTTTTTAACTACGATTTTTAACATTTTTTTTCCTACGTATAATAAAGGGATAAAATAAAACAACCTAACTTTATTGATTTTCCAGCACTGTGGCGTAGGTAGAACTTATATAATAATAATACTGAAGCTGTTGATCCTGAGCTGAAGTGTTATTCCACCTTGACTGTATGTGTTGGTTTAGGGCAGCCTTCCCTCTTGTGACTGAATTTACCTTAACTTTCTAAAAGGCCTGCAGCACAACTTGAAGGGACATTTTATTTTGCCTCACAATGTTATGTTATTTTCTACAATTTAATGTTTTTGTTCGTTAGAGATCATTCAATTTTGTTTGTTATATTACTATTTGTTCGATATATTTACTAAATAAATTGTGGCTCAGAATAATGGTTGTGTTCAAGGATGAAAAATAGAAATATTATAGACCGAGAGCTGGCAACGCACTTTTCATGAAGTGTTTTATGCACCCTGAAATTTTGCTATAATGTACCTCTTAGGTAGATAAGAAGGTAAATATGTGTTTCCTGGACATACCTTGGAACACCAGGTACTGCGCATAGGGGAAAGGTGCAAAACAATATTGCCCAAAAGTAGAGTTTTATTCAGAACCCAACTATTATTAATAAAAAAAAATGGCAAATTAAGGCAATTTTCAAATTAAATAAGGCAGGCACTTTTAAGGGGGTTAAAATGATAATAATAAAAAAAAAACTAAGTACCTAGTTTTTATTTTTAATATTAAATGAAGTGCTTTATTCACGCTGGAATTTAAACAGCGTCTTCAGTAAACATATTTGAAAATAATTACAAAAGGGCAGACACTTTTGTAGGGTATAATTATCAGGAAACATAAAAATAAATGTTGAATATGATAGACTGTAATACACTGCGCGTAGCCGTAAGAGTGAATGACAGCACCGCGCAGTTGTGGTTATTCTCTGCGCTCTCATTGGTTCTTGCTCATATGATCTTGTACAGCTGTTCCGGTTTAAATGGCAGCGCGAATAAAACTATTATTTAATATGAGAATAAAAACAATGAAGTTTTTTTTACGTGTTATACCCATTAAAAGTGCCTGCCACATTTATTAATCATTGTAAAATTGTCTTAATTTTATATTAAAGATAGCTGGCTTCTGATTAAAACTCTATTTTTCGGAAATATTGTTTTGCACCTTTCCCCTATGCACAGTACCTGGTGTTCCAAGGAATGTCGAGGAAACACATACATACCTTCATATCTACCTAAGAGGTATATTATAGCAAAATTTCAAGGTGCATAAAACACTTCATGAAAAGTGCGTTGCCAGCTCTCGGACTATTAGCCTGAATCTGTTATTTTTAATTTCCTTTGAGAGAATTTTTAGCTGGAATATATCAACTCACATAGTTTGTCGCGCTTGCACTGGAGCATACACCTGAACAGATATTTTTGTATACTTAATTAATTTCTTAAATATAGTCTTACTATTTTTTTTCTTTCCCTCCATACTCTAAAACAAATTAAAGAACATTCCCAAAAATAATTAAATAAATTTTCTAAAGAATGAGCAGCAGGCTGTGTGTATAGCAACACAATAGACTTGGGTAGCACTCTTTATTTGTTTATTAAATAAAGTTTTTCTTTATTTCTTTGGTGTGAGATTGGTTGTATTTAAAAATTATTCATACATTTCGCGGCATTGACAAAACTATTATTTTCCATATTGGGTAGAATGCTAGCGGATAAAAAGGACATCAAAAGATCTCGGAAAAATTAGGAGGGAGTTAAATTTAACCAAGCTAGTCCAACGACATCACTCAAGAAGAGAAAGTTTCAGCCAGGACATATAAAGCCATCTAGGTTGGAAGACGAGGATGAGAAATACGAGAGAGGCTTGTAATGGTATACAGATAGAGTAAAGATGAAAGAGCCACAAGGGAATATGGCCCCTTCTGCAAACATTTGTGGAACTCTTGAGATACATATCGTTTTTTCCAGTTGAAACAGGTGAAACGTTTATCGCAGATGATGAGAACATCAAGAGAACTCTGAAACGTCTAAGAATGTACACTCTGCAGCAACAAAAACCGGGCACTTTAAATATATTTTAGTTCTCTTGCCGATTGTGAGTTATATTTCAGTTTTTGTCAGTAATCTGGCTATTGGAGAGTAAATGCGGACTAAGTTTACTGAAATAATTCTTCAGTATTAATAGAGCAGAGTAGATAAGGCTCAGGATAGCCAGTGGTCTAAAGACTGGGTCTTCAATGTCTAACAGAGTTAGGAACCCTTCCCCTTATTCGAAGGGTAATACTACATTTTAAGAAGCCATCCTGCGCAAAACGTGTAAAAGATATCATTCTTATGTTTTTTTTTAACCATTATTGACCATTTCTACAGTTATAATAATAAATATGTTCTTAACAATGTTTAAAAAACCTAACACACCTAATTCATACTATAAATTAAAAAAAAAAAAAACTTAGCTCCCCGAGGAAAAACACTAAATGAGCATCAGGTTTCAAATTTGAAATTGTAAGTATATTCGAAGTACGACACTTTAATTTAGGTAAGAAATTACCATCCTAGCGATGTACTTACTTTGTGGAAGTTCGTAGCGACTGCGTCTTAAATGTTTCTACGTCCGAATCAACCATAATAGTGCCTATTGAAATTTTAACAAGAACTATCTAAGGTTTCGCTTTGTATATGGGGAGAACTTGTAATATGTGATGGCGGCTATTTCAGTTATTTATTCTTTAAGAAACTGTTTCATAAGCTTGTTTTTAATAATTTAAAATCATATTGTTCTAATCGCGCGTTACTTCTACTGATATCGCTTAAATATCTCATAGTTAAAATATTTAACCGAACGTCTGAGACAAATGAGTAACAGGACTCATGAAATACCTATTTTTTGAATTTATATTAATGCATTTAACGATTCCCCATTGCAAGAAGTTGGCCTCATTTTTTTCCCTACCTCAGTGACCCTGAGGTGTGGCTGTGTTTTTGGTAATCAAACCGAGTAATTAAAATAAAATGAAATCTATTTATATAAAAATCACGTGCCCGTCTGTTTGTCCGTATGTATGTTTGTTCATTATAGAAATCTAAACCGTTTGACCGAATTTGGCCAAACATGGCACACAGGTAGGTATTGATACGGGAAATCTCCTAGGCTAGGCCAAAATAGTCAAATTTCAAAATTTGGTCAAAAGGTCAAAAGTTTTGTTCAAGAAAAATTGGCTACACTGAACCATTCAGATTCTGAACCATTCAGATTCTGGCCATTTTGAATAATGTCACAAATTTATTTGTTGATGTTCTTGATAATTAGAATAACACGAACTCATTGATGACTTTAAAGCATTATATAATCATGTAATGCAGTTTATTTCAATTTTATATCAACAGTCACTGTCTAACTAAGGAGCGCTGGCCTTTCTTTGATAAGAGCTATCTACTCGCAGGCTGTGCTGCTGGTCTCTGCCGGCTGCATTATGAATTTCTAGACAGATATAAACAAATTCACATCGTTTGATTGATTTTGACGTAACTGGGTATGCAGGTAGATCTTGATACGGGGAGAGTCATAGACAGAAAGTAGGTGAAGCATGGCACACTGGGCAACAGCTAGTTAATAATAATTAAGCTTAAGTCATATTAAAATTAACATAAGACGTAAAACAAATTTGAATAGATCGAAGTTATTCTTGTGAATTATTTAAAAGCTTCTTTCAAGTTTTTGTACAACAAAGCAGATCTCGCGATTCATTTTTTCCCAGCTCCAGATTAGTAAAATATTCACACACACACACACACACACACACACACACACACATATATATATATATATATATATATACATATACAAGAAACGCATATATATATATATATATATCGAATATATATATGTATATATATATATATTTATATATATATATATATATATATATATATATATATATATATATTTGACGTACTAGTAGATTCAAATTAACCTATATTATGAAGTATAATCCGTTATTATTTTTCTTTTTAAAAAATCTTCGTGATTAAATTCCAGAAAGTCTTTATAAAAAAGGAGCCACTGTCAAAAGGTGCCAATAGTAACGATTGTCAAGCCGTAAAATTAGTTAGGGGTAAAATTAGAGCTCTCAAATTGGTTCCAATGAAGAATGCTGATAATTAGGAAGTCTAATTAATTTGATTGTGGTTTTACGCTTTAATAACGAGGAAGCCACAGCTGCAGACATTGTGACATATTTTCTTATAATGACGTAATTTACTTATCTCTCATTGAATTGGCTTACGTCTCTCATTTTTCACTGATTCATAAATCTCTGGTTTAGAAATACGCTTTTTCCTTCAGTTATAATTTAACAATTATATAATATTTAAAAATATGAGATAAAAATATAAAATACATCTTATTTTTCTAAACACTTTATCATTTTCTTTCTTTAAATGAGTTTACAGTTTGTTCTTTCAGTAGAGTTGATTCTCCTGAATATTTAGAAAAAAAATAAAAATAAAAAACCTTTTTGTATGAGCAGCTTCAATAATTAATGAATGAATGTAAATTTATTATTTCGTACATATACAGGGTGTCCCAAATAAGACGGCTCAAACTAATTTTGCGACCTAACGGTTGGTCTGAGAAAAAAAGTCAGAGGTAAAAGTTGTAGGGCTTGACCTAAGCTTTCTAAATATGTCGATCATTTAACATATTTACCGCGCATGTGCGATCGGCGCTAGATGAAATGTTGGGGTTTGCAGATGACCCCTATTATTATGCAAATGATTTTAAAGGGAATTAAAAACGAAACCCTTTGGTGCAAACCGCACTTCGACATCTTTAAAATCAAATGAGTTTCGTGCGATTCAAATTTTATTGTTTTAACCCTTTCCGTACCGTGGACTGCTCCAGCAGTCGAGAGCGGTCGGGACCCACATACCCTGGACTTGTGTAGAAGTCGAAGGAAGACGGGACCCACGTACCGTGGACTTGTACAGCAGTCGAGAGCTTGGCGTATCCCTCGCATTCTTTATCTTCTTATTTCTCGACTCCAGAGCTATCTAGCGTTATGGTATTGTACTTCTAGTATTCCTGCCTATTACTAGATGGCATTTGAATGAAGTTTTTGGTAGTTTTTAGTCTAATTAACTCGTTGTCTTCTCCGCACATTTAACCTGTCAACCCACGACAAATTACCGTTTGTTTTTATACTTCTGTACATTCTCAACAACTTGTTTTTGCCAAATCAGTTAACTTTTAGTCCTGAAGTTAAGATCTTATATTCGTGTTTTGTTAAATTTAGAAAAAACTATTTTTTTTATAGCGTGACCTCCATTTTTAAAAAAATATTTAATATTTAATTAAAATGTTTAATATATTACATATTTAATTAAATGATTCATTAAATTAACTGTAAATATTTATAATTATGTTTTTGTTTTTGTAACTAAATTTTATACATAAAAAAAAAAAAATTAACTCCGCCGGTGTACAAAGTCACGGATCAAAAATGAAGACGGAAAATTTATTTGCCGTAGTTATTGAGTATTTAATTCCCTTGCTAATTATTCATAAAAAAAAAGGCAAATGGTAACTGAAAAAAACCTTATTTTTTTTACTCGTATATAATATAGCTTTTTTATTACTTATTTTTAAAAAAAATTATTCAACTTAAAATAATTATTGACACGCCAAACTAATTGAACATAAATAAAAATTAATAATCATTGTAAGCAAAATAAAAATAAAAATTATAAAAGACGAGTTTTACTACGGTGAGGAGATCGCTGAAAGTCGAGGCGCTGTGACCGAGAGTGGGTAAAGTATCCCGTACAGGGGGACCAATGCTGGTTGCCAGTATCCCGTACAGCAGAACACATCTCCTCAGAGGTCAGTTATGAATGTGTGATACATGACTTTGAGGTATTTTTTCCTCAAACTTCTGAAAAAATATGGCCGATCCTCTAAAAGAAATATTTTTCCTAATAACTTCAATAAAATTGAAAATAAGGCGTCTTTTTTAAGCATTTAGTCTTTAGGGATTAACAAAGGTAAATCTGATCATTCATGTTATCTATCTAATCCTTTGGATCCGATATTCCCTATTGGATTATGGTTCATTATTTTGCTTTTGTTCATTATTAGTGTAATATTCGCTTTCAACCATGAAATTCACAAGTTGTGAGATTGTGGATATGATTATTGTTTTCGGGGAGTGTAGACGTAAATTTCGGATGGCTGCTCGACTTTACGCGCAGTATTTTCCAAACCGAGTTCATCCGTCTTACAAAACGATTTTGCGCCTGGGGTCGAACGCCTGACAAGGACATTTCTCTTTCACCAGAAGACATCGAAGAAGAGACCAGGACATCAACTTGGACCTTGTTAGGAGAAATCCCCACATCAGTGTTCGGGATATTGCCAGAGAAATAAGGATTTCAAGAGGAACTGTTCACCGCACACTCCAGCGCAGTAAGTACCATATCACATATCTTTGCATCAATCCCTTTCAAATAGAGATATGGAAGTGAGGGAGGAATAGTGCAGGTGGGGAATCAACTCCTTACGGCAAAACGGGATATTCATGAGGAATGTTCTTTGTAATGATGAAGCCACATTAGTCAGTGATGAGTACGTGAACAGGCATGCCTAACATTATTGGTCCATGACTAACTCACACTGGATAAGGCAGCTGGACCACCAACATTGGTGGTCGGTAAACGTCTGGTGCGGGATTCTGGGCAGTAAAATTATTGGCCCTGATTTTTCGGAAGGTCCCGTATCAGGGAATGCGTACAGGACATTCATCTTGGATCGATTTCCAGAGCTCATGGAAAACTTACCGCTAGAGACATGACGTACAATGAGGTTCCAGCATGATGGAAGTCCAGCCCATTATTCCCGAGACGCTAGGAATGCTGTAACCTCCATATACTTATATGCAGAGCCATATTGGAGGAACAAGCATTGAGATCAGTTGACAGCATAAGTTCCAGACTTCAAAGGTGTCTGGATATTGAAGGTGGCATCTTTGAAGACACTATTCATTTTTGACGGAATAAAAATACAGTAAAATAGAAGCTTTGAAACTGCAAGATAAGAGCTACCTTTACAATTTATTATTTAATCTATCCATGAAATGATAGTTATCACTTAAATTGTACGTCTCAAATGAAAAATCACACTAAATACATAAAAAAGATGCCTTATTTTCAATTTTATTAAAGTTATTAGGAAAAATATATTTAGAGGATTGGCCACATTTGTTTTCAGAAAGTTGAGGAAACAATACCTCATAGTCATTTAACACACATTCATAACTGACCTCTCTAAGTGCCTCCAAAAAATCTTTTTAATTTAAAACAATAAAATTTGAATCGCACGAAATTCATTTGATTTTAAAGATATCGAAGTGCGGTTTGCACCAAAGGGTTTGGTTTTTAATTCCCTATAAAATTATGTGCATAATAATAGGGGGCATCTAGCAGTTCATCTAGCGCCGAGTGCACATGTGCGGTAAATATATTAAATAATCGACATATTTAGAAAGCTTGGGTCCAGCCCTACAGCTTTTACCCCTGACATTTTTTTTCTCAGACCAACCGTTTGGGTACAAAATTAGTTTGAGCCGTCTTATTTGGGACACCCTGTATATGCAAATAAAAAAAAAAAATTATGCAATTTACTTAGGCTTGGGATATTGTCCATCAGCCAGAGAGCATACCTACTCGTATATAAAAACCTTAATTACTTATAATATGCATTTAGAAAATTATGAACACTACTCTAAAGAAAGCTTGATAAAACAAGAAAAACGCAAATTAAAATGAATAATTAAACAGAAATTATTGAAATAATAATTCATAAATGCAGTTGTGATAAAATAAAGAGACAAAAATAACTAAAAATTAATTAATTAAAAATTAAGACTAAAATATGAATCAATAATATAATTGACGAATTAAAAATTGTCTGTATTTCAATGGGTTATTTACTTATATAAGGCGTCCCAGTTTTTTACGTTAAGAAACTGCTTGACTTCTTCAATAATAGTAATTAAAGTGGTTAAAGGATTGCAAAAATTATTATTTTATTTTTGTCCATTCATTTTCTCCGTATTTTTCATTTTTTATTATTTTTGTTCTGTTTAGAGCTGAAATAACTGAATATTTTATGAAAAAAGGTGATTTAATGTAAGGTTTACAAAGCCTATTATTCTTAAGTAGTTATCAAATTAATTAAAAGAAAATATTATACTATCAATAGTTCAGGGATAGCAGCTGAGTACAATACTCCATTTCTATAGGGCGTAGTATCCCCAAAAGGAATATTATACTATCAATAGCTCAGGGATAGCAGCTGAGTACAATACTCCATTTCTATAGGGCGTAGTATCCCCAAAAGGAATATTATACTATCAATAGCTCAGGGATAGCAGCTGAGTACAATACTCCATTTCTATAGGGCGTAGTATCCCCAAAACGAATTAGCTACTAGAAGGCGAGCAGCCAATATAGTTCAGTTGTACGAGAATAAATACGTCCTTTTAATCATTTTGGGGAAAAATATGATAAACTGACACATTTACATGGCTGGAAGGTGATGCTTTAATCTCAGAACTGTGAAACAATGATTAATAATAATAATAATTAATTTTTTTTTTACGTTTAACGGCGTATCAACTATTGACTATTAACGCATGGCTATCTACAGGTTGCCACCCTTTAAAATACTAACAGCACGAGCCCGGTCACCCATTCAGGTAGTAGCCACGCCCGACGTTGCTTAACTTCGGCGATCTGTGTAAAACGGTGCATTCATCATGGCTATGCCCGCTAGCACCAAAATAATTATACCTTCTTTCCAATATATTGATTTTTGTATCAATATATTCGGTATATTGAGTTTATGTAGGTATGACATAATCAATGGTAGTTGTAAGCAATTAGATAAAGTTGATTACTTGTATAATTGGGTTTGTGTGTAATATAGTATTTTTTTTTTGTCTTAAATAATTTTAGTGTCTTATAAGTTATTGTTTTACTAATATAGCACCTGACTGGCTCGTTGATTTATTCTCTATTATAAATACAGTCACCATGAGACATTAAGTTTAATATATTTAGATTCTTTAAATTTCTTTACATAAGAACAGTAGAACACCTAACTGACAACAATTAAAAATACAAGCAAGGATTGGCCATCCAGTCAAGATGTAAGAGACCAATATTTGACACACGTAACTTCTAACTTACAACAAACATTTATTGACAGTGTGTCGGAAAAGAAAGTATTAATCTGCCATATGATATTCCAGAACTTTTAGTCAATGATAGCCAGTACTGATTTATTTCTGGATCATGGGACTGTACGAACTTATTTGATGACCTTAAGCACTGTTGTAGAATCATTATGCTTACACAAATATTAAGTGCTATTCCCAAACCCTAAATCCACTACCTTAACAGATATAGCTTCAAGCAAACTGGTTTCTTAGTGAGACCAAATTCAGAAGATGCTGTTCATTGTGTTATCGCAAAAGAAGCTGAATGCTAAATAAGTAAAAAAATAATAACATAGAATAAAAAGAGTGGTAATCCAGCTGAACATCGGTATATAAAAAAACGGAAAATAAAATAAAAACGAACGCTACTATCTTATTGATCCCTAAAGATTTTTATCATTATCCTCAATTTACTTATGAGTGGGGTTGTTGCAATTCAGAACAGGCTTATCTCCTGTCGCATTAGGGAAATGGTTTTCCAAGAAGAAGAATATTCTAGACTGACTTCTATGTAGAGGATATTTTATATTTTATGGTACATCACGTCTTTATTTGCATTATTTAATATAACTTACAGAGGACGACGTAAAAGATCATATTTTGTAGGTTGTCTTCCCAATAAAACGGAGCATTTGAAATACAAATAATATATATTAAAATGGTTGTTGTGGTCCAAATGTAGATAATTTATATATTTATTTATATCTGTAGGTGTGTGGGAGTCTATAATATCTTTCCCTGTGTGTACGCGTAGTAAGCATTGGACTGAACTCAGAGAATAGAAGGTATAAACAAAAAGGAAAATTCATTTTCGTTCGTGTAAAACGGTTGGGATCAAGGTCAGGAATTTTATAGGCAAGCCTATAAGGAGGTAAGCCTATACAGAGGCAAGCGTATAAGGAGGCAAGCCTATAAGGAGTAATACTACCTTGTGCGGTCAAAATTAATGTCATTTTTGAGAATTTATAAATAACAATCAAATCAGGGGTCTCCCGTGGTCTAATGGTTGGCGCCTTGGATTCATAAGCGGGAGATGGTGGGTTCGATCCCCACCTCCGGCAGGAATTTTCTCATCTCACGGCTCGTTGGGAAAATTCCTTGCTGCACCCTGGATGTCGGCGCCTACCTAGAAGTAGATGCGCCGTAAAAAAAAAAAAAAAAAAAAAAAAATAAAAAAAAAAAAATCAATATTTTTCAATTCTTTGTATCTGTACGCGCTGAAAAATTAATCCTCGGCACGTGGTTTGAGAAATGGGTTCAGAGTATGAAAAAAAAAAAATTAAACTCACCATTGACGCTGCCAGCTGCTGAAGATACAGGGCCCTGTTGGCAGCTCATGGAAAGTAAAGAGAGACCGGAACGCAATGGTCGTTGAGGGGGCAGTACAGAATTTTTGTAGAGTAGACTACATTACTGAATAATTTGCTGTAAATAACCTACATAAATTAAATAAAAACATGAATAGTTCTGTTCATTTACATTTCTTATGAGAATTTTTCAATTATTAACTTTGTAAATAATTTGCTTCCAGAGTTATGTTAATACATGATACTGTACAACTTAATAAATACTCAAAAACTTCATTTTCCGTATTTTGATCTGACGCAGGAACAGGATACAGTCCCCCTAGTGGGAGATAGCACTCCTCGCGGCGGCTTGGGGAACCTACGACTGGCAGGCTACTTCTAATGAAACAGAGTTTCAAGTAAACCCTCCTTTCCAATAGACCGCTTTACTTCATTTTTACAACACTTCTTTCTCATGAGATACCCATGACGTATACCGCGTTTCGTTACAATACAGCAGAAATTACGACCGGTATGAGTATATTAGTACATTAGGTCCTGAGTAAACCCCCCTCCAAATAAACCGATTTAGTTTATTTTTACAACCCATTTTTCTCTGTTGATTACCACCACGAATACCGAGTTTTGTTAAAATGTAACAAAAATTACGGCTGGTAGTGGCAAATTGGTAATGTGGGTCCGGAGTAAACCCCCCCTAATGAACCGATTTAGTTTATTTTTACAGCGTGTTTCTCTCTTTAGATCAACATAACGAATACTGAATTTCGTTGAAATATAACAAAAACTACGGCTGGCATGGTCAAATTAGCGTTTTGGGTCCGGGGCAAACCCCCCCCCCTTCCCGGTGGACCGATTTTGGTGGTTAACGAACTCGTTCAATCGTTTGCTCATTGAACGCTATATACCACGTTTCGTGAAGAAAAAACAAAAACTCTAGCCGCTATCGTGTTAACAGACACACACACACACACACACACACACACACATATATATATATATAAATTTTAACGGGGGTCATTTTCGGTGTCTAATATGTAGGATCGATAAAGATTTGAAGAAATTTTTCAAAAATTCCGTCATGCAACCTCAATAGCTATTTTCCTGCGGAGGAAAGTGCTAAAAAATTAACAATTTAAAAGTGGTCAATCGAAGCTCGCTCAAAAAATTATGACGAAATCAGCATCGAGACTTCACTCGGGAAGTCGTATTTTTGCCAAATTAAAAACATAAAAAACTTTTCGTCACATAAAAACTCTTGGATATTATATTTGATTAGTTGAGGAATATATATATATATTATAAATATGGCACAGGTGTAAATCATAGTACTCCATTTTATGTACTATTTTATTTTTGGCACGCCCTACATGTTTCGTGGCCTTTATCCCCATATGTGGATAGCTCGCCACCCATACTGACCCATAAAGGTCAGAAAT
This sequence comes from Gonocerus acuteangulatus, assembly GCA_946811695.1. Taxonomy (NCBI): domain Eukaryota; kingdom Metazoa; phylum Arthropoda; class Insecta; order Hemiptera; family Coreidae; genus Gonocerus; species Gonocerus acuteangulatus. The sequence goes on from OX328123.1 coordinate 47,436,200, forward strand.
CGTGGAATTGAATATATATATATAAACAATTTTGACCATGCGATGGTGGTCTTGTGTCAAATCTTCAATGGGTCTATCGCATAGCGTTCCCTTCTTCGTTATAGCGTTCTGAATGTAATTCAATGTTGAAAGTTCTAACATATTCTGAGTAAAACTGTTCTAGCAAAAATTGACCTCAGCTGCATCCGGTGCAGTAGTTCATGCAGAGTTCCTCCTCGTAAATCAACCAACAAGAGCACACTCAGAGCACGCCACTCCACAATGACGGGGTTATCACGTCGTATCTATCTTCGTCCGGCTAGGTGAATAAACACGAATCGTGGATATTATTAATGGCATTCATATTCTCTTAGTAGCAGAGAAACTCAGTACTGCTATGATGCTGTGCGAAATGTACTGTGCTGTGATCTTAAGATTGGTTGTTTGGAAATATGACTCCTCAAATCGCATTTTATGTTGTAAAACATGTTATAAATAACGGTATTTCATAATAACAAGTGAATAATGCTACGAGGACGATGATTCTTTTCACATTTTAAGAATTCGTATATTTTTGTGAAACCTATTCGAAGGGTTTCCGCGCTATATTGTCTGCTCGAAATAGTTTTTTTCTAGATTTGAAACGTCAGCGTTTGTACTTGAAAATATATTATGGTTTCCGACTAACACGCTCGGCTTGCCCTCATCCATTAAAAAAAATACAAATACAAACTACCTCATAAGCGGGTTTCCTCCCTGTGAAGAGGGGGTACAACCGCGCCCAAAACAAAATTTGAAAATCGAAAAGTGAAATTACTCCTAACATTTTTTTTTTAATTTTCCATCTTTTTAAATCTAAAGAAAATCGTTCTTTTAGGTTTCATTGATTATATAAATGGTTTTTGAAAAATCAAAGAATAATTAAAATATAACTAATATATTTTGATGCCCAGAAAAGCAAAATCTAAAAATTAATTGAAGATATTATATTGAACTAAGTCGCATTCAATTTATTCCATCAACATATCTGAACTTGTGTTCTCTGGAGTCAACAAATGTAAAACAATTAGTGTTACGATTTTTTTTTCTTGTAAATGACACACTATTATGGCTTCTGTCGTTGGCAGTCTTTTATCATAGATAATTCACGCAGGTTTTCCCGAACTTTATACATTATCACCATCGACTTCAATATCCATGTCTCCAACGAGATTTTTTCTTCATATCATAAAGAAGTTAAAAGTTAAATATATTTATTTGATTTTTCAGAGCCCGCTACTTACGCGATTTGCTCTATTAAACCAGTAGGGTACAAGCAACATTTTAAATAAGATTTTTAGTGAAAAACCACAAAATGTAGAATTTCAACAAAAAATCCAAACAATAAACTCTATAAAATTTAAAAAAAATAAAACAAATAATGAAAATTAGTGACAGATATAAATTGAAAAAGTGTAGAAAACTAAATAATTGTTTTTATATGTACATATCAAATTTAAAAATAAAAAAATCATGATGTGTAAATTCTTCTGTTAAAATTAATTCCTTTCTCCGTCTTGTTTGGCCTATGTATGATATCCTTGTGGACGAGATTTTATAAACTCTAGAAAAAGGTTTTGCAGAAGTGCTGTATGCATATTTTAAGAGGTACTTGTTCTAGAAGATAGAACTTGCAACTTAGTTTTGCATTATCAAAAGTTTTTAATCGTTATGCAAACTTCGAAACGTTCAGAATTAATAACCGACATTTCAGCAAGAGTATACTTGAACATAAAAATGAAAGGTTTTTGGTAGGGTGATGTTATGTTTTAAAAATCGCTGAATGTTAATTCCTGCGCGTACCGGAGATCAGAGAACTTACCTACTTTTTTTATAGTAAATGTTTAGTAACTTATCATGCCTTGTAATACTTTGGATAAATTACTTGAACTTTTGGAGAAGAATGTTGAAGAGAGGTTCACTGGAAATGTGGTTGAGGAAATTGTCATCCTTAACTCTGATGATCTTATCTCCAATGATTACAGTAAGCAATTCTTACCAAATTTAATAAAGAATCATTCGAGTTTCCCAATATAAAGGGCATTTTTTTTTAAAGGAAATTGGTTTCGCCTCGACCAGTGTTATTTTTTCATATATTTTCTTCGTAGTGCTTAATAAATTACTCAGTAGAAGCTCTTAGAGGAACATATTTATGCCGCAGGAGACGTTTTAATATTTTGAGCAAGTCTCTTAATTAAACGTTTTTCTCACTTTGTTTTTAGTGTTTTTAATATATGTATCTGCCTAAAATCGACCAGTTTATAAATTTCCGTTTCTAGGTAAAATAGTCAAATCAAAATCAAATAATTTGCTGTTCTTGAGCTCTGGATGACATTTCAGACTCATGTACACTCTTGGGCATGCAAGTGAAACATATATTTAAAAAATAATTACCGCGTTTTATGAATATTAGTATTAATAATGCGCTTTTTGAGACACTCTGATATGATTTGTAAAATGTTTATTTAACTAAATAAGAATAGAATGTAAATTTTTAATAATCTGATTATAAAATCTCTGTAAAAAACTTATAAACACCGGTCAGCCTATCCTAAAATAGTCGTATCAGGCATATTTAGTGCACGGGGACCGGGCCAGTCTAAAGCTTCCCCATATCCCATAGTACATTGTAATTCTTATGACTTGTTAGCCAATAAAGACATTATACAACAACAAAATGTGTTATTTATTTATGCGACAGAGGCGATTAACTCATTAGACCGACAGAATCAAAGTCAACCTAACTGATTGTTAGTAGGTAATAAAATCTACAAAGGTTAACTAATAAAATAAAAAAACAGAGAATTATGTTTAATTAAAATATTTTCATTAAAAATTACATATAATTTTACTATCCGTTAAATGTGTGTATATTTTAAATGTCTAAGAACTGTTTGAATGTATGATTTGTTGTCTACATTCAGTCAGTATATGTTTAACAGTTACAGCTTTATTGCATTGTCTACAAGTTATGACTTCCTACTCTGTCTAGTTAATATTAGTTCCCATACATTACCCAATGCCTCAGTACTCACCCAATACAAATGCAACTTACCTCGTATAGGTAGTACTTCTTCTTATCAAGTGAATGGTTTTTGTGTGTTTTTATAATACAATGAGCTATATTTGTTATAGAATAGTACTACAGGAACTAATGTAGTACCTTTAGGGAATAGAAGTACCTTTGTTAGAAGAGATAGGGATAAAACAAGGTGGGCTTCCCTTTCTTTAGGAATATAATGAGGTGCCCTTACGTAAAGGGTGTGTTATGAGACACCTTTTTTACGAAAGGGTGTGAGATGGGACACCCTTATATAAAGCATTATAGACATTTTTGTGAAGGGTAGTGCTAATTTAATTCACTCGTCGTGTTACATAATTTTTCATTACACTGCATCAAAAAACATGTGTTTTCAATACTCGGTTTGAGTCCTTAAAATAGTACTTTGCGGGCCTTGGCCCGAAATATCTTTTTGGTGCGCTAACCTTAACTGCTACTAATAAACATGTGTTTGAAGGAGGTTACTTTTAGATACTGTGATTCATTCTAATATTTGTTTACTTATAATAAGTAGTGTATTTAAAGTGCAATACAACACGGATATACCAGAAGATGTTAATATGAAATATTAATGTAAAACTCCGTGCCAAAGGTCGTGGGTTCGATTCACACTAGGGGCGGTGGCTTTTCTTTCGAAAAAAGAAAAGACATCACCCCTATCCTGGCTAGAAAAGGGTGGTAACCTATAGATAACCCGTCCTAAAATTCGTAGTTAATAATAAATGGACGTTAAAATTTCAATAAATAATGTAAATGTATAAGTACTTTTCTTCTATTATATGTTAATAAACAGGTGTTTTTTTTTCAAATAAAAAAAAGGTGTCAATTTAATTTCTATTACTGTATCTTTAAGTTATTAATGAAATATAAAAGGGTTTTAATGTACTTAAGTATGAGCAGTATAATGAAAAGTATTGTTCATAACACGTACCAAAAGTGTGTTTTCGGTGCTTGGTCTAATTTCCTTTTGGTTAAACTCGACCGCGCACCGAAAACAACCACTTCTGGTACTAGTGATGAAAATAACTATAGTTCATGGGACGCACAGTGGAGCAGAATCCCAAAAAGCTGGCCAAAAGTGGAAAAAAAAGTTTCTAGTTGGAGAATTTGAATTTTTCGGTTGGCTAGAGTATTATTCCAAGGGTCAGAATCCCCTAGCAAAAACAATTGAACGATTCCGTTACCCAATAATAAAATTAACAATTTTCTAAAACCGGTTGTAATTTTTTTTGTTTTATAACTGTATACGTCGTGAGTACGTAAAGAGAAAAATGTGTTTTTTTTAAAAATGAACTAAAGCGGTTCATTAGAAGTTGGGGTTTACTAAATATTCTCTTCAATTTGAAGTTAGCCGCCAAACAGGCTTGGGTATTGGTTCCTTCTTTTACCACTAGGAGCACTGCATCTCATTCCTCCGTTGTTGTGTTTATGGTGGTATCTATTTTCTTTTACACGTGGACGTATTTTTTAGTTATATACCTAGGTTATTTTAAGCAAATCATTCAGGAATTCGGTGTGAACTATCTCCCTTCTGCGGAACATGCTTAGTCATGTAGCTCCTTTTTACTTATGAATACGTGAATATCGGATTAGTATTTCTTAAGTGACACAGCCAAAAAAAAAAAAAAAAAAAAAAAAAAAAAAAAAAAAAAAAAAAAAAAAAAAAAAAAAAAAAAATCAACTGAAAATGTGTCACTCTTGCCTATGTAGAGGGAATAGCATTAAGACAGGAAGAGTGACACAGAATGCCTCTGGAAGATAAACTCTGAAGCTAGGTACATACAGTTTTGATTATTGATAAAAAGATACCAATAACGTTCATAGTCATAACTCAAAAACACCGATTTTTGAGTTGTAATGTTAGTAAATATGTAATATTGCAACCATCTCCCTAATGGTTTAAAAAGTGTATATTCTTTGTATGTAATTTTTCTGTAATAAAATTTAAACAAATTTAAAAATTATTAATTAATCTTGTATTTCCTAGGCGATTTCCAGATTGATTAATATGCTGTATGTGTAGGTGCCCAAATTATTTGGGAAGCAAACTTCAATAAAGTAATAAAGTATTTTCTTAAAATGGAGCACTTGCTCCTATATAATAACAGCATTAAAAATTCTGAGTGATTTCCTCCGAATTTTTTTTTTAAGTTTTTATGTCACTCTTATATTAATGTAATTTCCATTAACGCAAAAAATAAAAAAAATGCCCAGAAAAATTGGATCTTAGTAAATACCGCTTAAAAAACCTTTGATGAAGAAGAGAAAACCTTATTTCCTGTTAGCCTGTATTGGTTGTATAAAATACGAAACATAAGCTGCTTTGGATCTAGTGGATGACATCGATTATGAGAAATGGACCAACGAGGTAGGAAAAGTTAGGAGGGACATGAAGGCCGTTGGGGAATTCAGAACAGGAAAATATAGTCTCTCTCAGCCAGGTTTAATCATTCCACTTCAGCTATTTCATGATTTCACGTTTCCTATTTGACGACAACTAGTAATACCAATTAGCATTTGAATGGTGACAACAAAAACTACTTGTACTTTGTATATTTTTTCCCATAAGTTAGTAACATAAATTATTTTAAGGGTGAGGTATTTCAATTTCCTGGGCTGAATAAATGAATAAAAAAATCACTTCATTCTAGAACATTCGTTCCTTAAGAAATATAAATAATGCTAGTTTGAAACAAAAAATTAAAGCAAATATTTTTTTTTAAAGATATAAGAAAATTAAATATCTCCATATATGTATTTTCACTCAAATTGAAATCGGTATGCGGCGTTGGATAGTCTTAAAGAAAACTCGTTGACATTGCGCATCTCAGGATCCACTTAAGGGTTATTTTCATCGCACTTTCAAACGCTTTGTTTTTTTTTGTTTTTGTTTTTATTTTAATTTGGTGACAATTTGCGGAGATATTGTTTTATTAGTGAAAAAAATTATAATAAATTAAAGAAATTCCTAATGTCGTCCAAATTGGCCGATTTTCAATCTGTAAAATATTTTAGAAAGTTTCAATGCCTTAGGTCAAATATGTGAAGCTCGGAGTTAGGATTTTGTACCAATTTGACAATTTTTTTTTTTTTTTTTTTTGTTAATACCTTAATTGCAAAAACTATCAAACCGATTAGGTTGTTTTACTATAAAAAGGGAGCGAGGTTAGCTCAGTGGTAGAGCACTAATAAGCTGGAGGACCTGAGTTCAAAACCCGGGCAGGCACTAAAGATTTTTATCTTCTGGTGTCTTCGTTCATGGTCTGGATTCGGCCTCCCTGACCGTCCCTAGGCCAACCCAGTCTATAAATAATTTATTAATGGGTACCTTGGTGCTAATGACCCCAGCAGTCAAAGCAGCAAGGGGAAAATCAGGCGGTCGGAGCATAGTACTGACTACACTATCTCCCTAGTTTGCCGTATAGTGATGAATCAGATACCTCTTCAGTATCTGCTCCCTCAGGGCTCTCGTGGCCTGTTACGGGAATGATTTTTTTTATACTTTAAAAAGAATGTTCCAGGATATTTTCGATACAGGCATACCTAAATCATTGTTTTATAGGGTCTTCCGAAATTATTCCAGCAAAAATTGCCCTGTCCCCTCAAAATCCAACTATAGCTACGTTGTGTGCTGTGGTCTATAAATAAGCATTGGCGGAAAAAATATACATTTTGCGAAAACGATGCAAAATATAATAGAAGAATTAAGTCTTATAATTTTATTCTCAAAATACTGACAAATATAGGGATATGAACAGCATGCAAAATAATAATGATACAATTCCACGTTGTCTTATCTCAGGAAAATAGATCAAAACCAATCCGACATTTTGTTATATATCTTTAATGTTTTTTAAACAAATGTTGACAACTGTTTTGAATTTCCTAATTTATATTGTTTTTTATTATTTTATAACAAATACACTATTTGGGGTGAATTTCATCAAATTAATTAGTATTTATAAATGTTATGCTAATTTCTTTGATTATTCAGAGCCTGTTCCATAGACGATTTGCCGTATAAAACAAGTATGGTAAGAGTAATATAATAGTGTAAAAAGTACAGAGCATGACTTGAAAAAACGCAACTAAAAAAGTAAAACAATACATTAAAATAATATAAAAATGCTAACAATTATTTTTCCTTTTCGTTTCTACATATAACGCTTAAAAAAAAAAAGAAGGTTTTATTGATATCAGGACATTCGTATGGATTTACCATTTGAGAATATTAGGTTAGGAAAATTACATCAGGCATGTGATACCCGTTTTCGTCAACTCATTTCTGAAGCTGTTCCCGGAAATTCGCATCTACTCTTTCCACGAGGTCTGCATTGATGAGAGCGATTTCATGTTCGATTGACGCCTTCAGTTCTCCAATGTGCTTGGTTTATTCTTGTAAACATGTGCTTTGATATAGCCCATCCCCCCAAAAAAAAATCACATGTGGGCAAGACTGCCAGGTCAGAGGACCGTGGATGCCATAGAACATCACCAAATCTTGAAATGACGGGGTTGGGAAACAGTGGACGAAGAACAGTCTTCGTTGCTCGAGCTGTGTGTGCCGTGGCACCGTCCCGCTGAAACCACACTAGTAGTTAGTGGTAACAGTAGTCCCATTCTCCTGGAAAAAGTAAGGACCGATGAAGCCCACCATACCAAACGCACACCATACGTGATTTTTCATGAAGAAACCGAGGATTTAGTGCAGCCTAATACCTGCAGTTTTGCGTTGACAAAAATGGGTATCACATGCCTGATGTAATTTTCCGAACCTAATATTCTCAAATGGTAAATCCTTAACGAAGTTATGATTTTTCTAAAAAAAAAACCCTATTCCTCTGCCGCACTGAAATGGCCTAGAATGAAAACCTCGTATCTCAAAAAAATACGAAAATCATTTTTTTACGTTATTAGAAGGATAAGTTCATATTACACAATACGTGAGTGTCAACGAAATTTAATCTTAATCGTGCTGCGCTCTATCGACCAAAAATCAAACCTTGTATCTTTCTCAGTTAGGATTTGAGTGTGACAACCACGCATATTGTGTCCAGTTCTGCGCTCAACAATCTTCAAGAGAGTGTCTATATTGTTGTTAGGAGGCTATAAGGATTTTCATTGGGATCAGGTAAGTGTAATTTCTGTTCTACAGTATTCAATAATAAATATTTTCTCTTAATCAAGAGAGTTTTTCTTAGTGTAAGTTGAAGTTGTAACAATGAAAACCTCGTATACAAGTGGATAGTGGCCAAGCCATATGTGAAATACTCGTAAGTCAATGATACGAGGTTTTCACTTTAAAAGGTACATAGCCAGATATCTGAATATTTATTATTACAACGTGTTATTATTGAGTTACAAGATTTTCTCATGTCCTTTGTGTGAGGAGGTTTTTTTACAATATTTATTTATTAACCAGACGGATCCTAAAACGAACTTTTAGTATAAAGAATACGTACAAATAATAACTAAAATTTTATTGCACTAGAACAGTATTTTAGGCACTTTCCAGACATTCAAGACAGGTCAGTTTCCATTGGTATCCACATAAAAATGACTTACATATCACGTAAGTTTGGTAAACTTTTTTGCCAGTTCTAGGGCACACTATACATCTTTTTCGATTCCTGTTCTGCTCTAAATTCTGTGTGTCTTAAACAAAATTTCACCCATGAAGAAACAATGCCTACCTTTCCACACAACTGTCTAACACAGCTCTTAAGCTAATACTGAGTTTATTGTGTTGAGGTGCAATAAATACAAATGTATAGGGATGGGGTTGCCCTTTCTTTAGTGGGGGGGGGGGCTAATAAACAATAGCTTAATGGTCATGACGACTCGCCGCGACCAGTCTCGGTTTAAATAGAGGAAAAATCAAAATATAAGTGAACAAATACCAGAATTGAAGTGTTAGAGCACTGTGTCACTGGTATATTTCTACATGTTGATCATTAAACTTATTTCTTATGATATTATGTAATAATTTATTTATTTATTTATTTACGGAGCTTCACAACAGCAAGGCGATCTGCTCACATAAATGGTTAGTAAAAAAAAAAAAAAAGGAGTAAAAAACAATTTAAAATTTATACAAATACAAAAAAAATGAGAAAATAAAGAAATAGATGAAAATAAAATATACAAGAAAAATTACACAGTTAATTAATAAAAATTGAAAAAATTATGATAATAATAAGTAAAATATTTTTTTTATTGCAAGATAAAAATCATTATTATGTCTGTGTCTGTATTCGTAGAGATTTAATAAGAGGACTTTATTTTCTCTTCTTAAGCCACATCTACGTGTGCGGACACACACACACACACACACACACACACACACACACACACACACACACACACACACACACACACACACAAACACACACACACACACACAAACACACACACACACACACACACACACTTACAGTGACTCACACACATACATCCATACCTCATATTTTGTTATAAAGTTTTAGTTTATGTAAGTGTCGTAGTATGGTAACAATGTGTGGGCTGCTTTCGGAAAATAATTCAGACATGTGATAGGGTATAGTTAAGTAGTCTCGTGTTTTGCATTCTGTTAGTAAGTGTTTAATGGTCAGTGGCCTGTTGCATGTCTGGCATATAGGTCTGTCTTGTTTTGTCATGAGATAGGAATGTGTTAAGTGTGTATGTCCAATGCGTAGTCTTGTAATTACCACTTCATCACGTCTTGTTAATTGCGTATTAGCTTGCCATTCATGAGTACTGCTTTTTATCTCTCTTAGGAGGTTATCTCTTGTGCTGTACCATGAGGCTTGCCATTCAAGACGGATATTTTCTGTAATTAGTAAATGTAAGTCTTCAGTCGTTAGTAAGTTAGAGTCCACTGATTCCCGTCTGCTGGCGTGTTTTGCTTGTTCGTCCGCAGTCGTTGTTTGTCCAATATTTTCGTGTCCTGGGACCCACAACATTGTTACCTGTATGTTGTGCGTCTGAAGTCTGATGATATGTTCTAAAATGTCAATGATGACAGGATTAGTGTTATATATGTGTAAGGAGAGTAAACAACTTAACGAGTCCGAGCATAGTGTTATGTTCTGTGTTGTAGTCTGTACGTTAGTTAGACCTAAGAGAATGCCATACAGCTCAGCGGTGTATATGCTCGTGCTCTTTGGTAAGGTGACGAGATATTTTTCTTCATTTATAATAGCAGCTGCACCGACGCCGTCATTCATCTTAGATCCATCAGTAAATATGTACACTGTGTCTGTAGTCGTTTCAGTTAAATGCTTGTACGTTGTCTTGTAAAAGTGTTTAGAAAGTGCGATTTTCTTTTTAAATTTAGTTAACGTAAGGTCAATTTTTAAGTTGCTTACTCTCCAGGGAGGAATTGAAAGATGTCTGTGTGCGTGAGTTGGTTGTGTATGAACATGTCCATTCTCTCTATCAAGCATACAGCGCACTATGAGCGGCTTACGTTTTGTTCCTCTTTCAGTGTAGAGATCTTTATATGGATTATTTAAAAACGAATTTACACACTGTGAATTTAATGATTTTGATTTTGTAATAAATTTAAGACAAATCATCTGACGTCTATTATCCAGCGGAAGCTCTCCCGACTCTGCATATAGACTCTTCACAGGACTGGATCTAAAAGCTCCTAAAGCTATCCGGATTCCAGTATTGTGCACTGAGTCTAATGCTTTTAGTGTATTTGAACTGGCAGATGAATATACTATAGAACCATAATCCAGTAGCGACCTGGTAAAGGCTCGATGAAATCTAAGCATGGTACATCTGTCAGCTCCCCACTTAGTGTTACTAAGAATCCTCAATAAATTCAACGATTTGTTGCATTTGTTAAGGAGTTCTTGTATATGGGGTGCCCATGTCAAGCGTTGATCAAATACCACTCCAAGAAATGTCAGTGTTCGTGTTTGTGTTATGTGATTATTGTTTAAAATTAAATTTGAATTGGGTATGTTGTGTTTTTTTGTAAATACGATGTACTTGGATTTATCGTATGAAAATTTGAATCCAGTTCTTGAACACCAGTATTCTAAAGAGTGTATTGTGTCTTGAATTTTTTCTATGGCAGTGTGGGAATTAGCTGATGTGATATACAATAATAGATCGTCAGCATATTGACAGTATGATACTCCTTGCGGAATAAAGCGCAACGGAATTAATAGCTATATTGAAGAGTGTGGTACTCAAGACGCCACCTTGAGGCACTCCATTTTCCTGAAGAAATTCGTCAGAATATACTGAGCCTATCCTCACCCTGAAACGTCGATTAGACAAGTATTGAGAAGTATACTGTAGAATACTTCCCTGCATACCCCAGTCGCTCATTTGTGCTAGTATTAATCTTGTCCAGAGGCGATCGTATGCTTTCTCCAGATCTAGTGAGAGAGCAACTGTAGATTTTTTAAATAAAAATCCATTTAAAACATCGTTCTCCAGCCGTGCAATGTGGTGCATAGTACTGTGGTTAGGTCTAAAGCCACATTGAAACTGCGACAGGCAATTTTTCTTCTCGATAAACCATACCAGCCTCTTGTTCATCATCCTCTCCATGACTTTGGACAGGCAGCTGGTCAATGAAATCGGCCTGAAACTGGAAGGGTTGCTCTTGTCTTTTCCAGGCTTTAGTACTGGAATGACTACAGATACGTTCCAGGTCTGAGGATAGGTACCAGACTTAAATATCTCATTATAAAGTTTAAGAAGCATCACTAGGCCAGTCTTGGGTAATTTCTTTATCATCTCATAAGAAATGTTGTCAGATCCTGGCGTAGTATTTTTGATGTTGGAAAGTGTCAAGTTTAATTCTTGTAATGTAAACGGGTCGTTCAAAGGGTGGTCGAAGTTAGTTAGTATAGGTATTGGAGTCTGTTCGACATATGTTTTGTGGTCAATAAAGTCGTCCAAGTAGTGCATGGAGCTGGATATTTTACTGAAATGATTTCCTAATATATTGCTCATAATGTATGGGTCAGTCAAGACAGTGTCATTGTGTACTAGTCCTGTTATCGGTGGTTTGTACTTTTTATGTTGTATTTGGTTGATCTTTTGCCAAACGTCTTTTGATGAAGTGTTTCTGTTTATGTTAGTTAGGAAGTCTATCCAACATTTCTTTTTGCTAGTTTTAATTACCCACTTGGCCTTAGCTTTCTTCCGTTTATAGTCAATGAGATAACTCTCTGATGGATTCCTGCAGAAGAGACGAAGAGCTTTCTTTCGGTCTTTTACTGCTGTTTTGCATTCTTCATTCCACCAGGGTACTGGTAGTTTTCTGTAACTGTGCGAGGTTTTAGGTATACTTTGCTCAGCTGCTTCAATAATTAAATCTTTATACTGTTCAAGTGAAGGTTGATTTGAACTATTTAGTTTATTTTCAATGTAATTTTGATATTTATCCCAATCAGCTTTAAGATAATTAAATTTTGAAATAGATTCGAAACGTGGTATAAAGGAATTTAGTTTAATTTTAATGGGAAAATGATCGCTACCGTGACTGTCTTCGCAGACTTCCCACGAGAAGCGTGTATGAATGCGAGCTGAGCAAGCAGATATGTCGATGTGTGATAGTGTTCCTGTTCGAGAGCAAAGATGTGTCGGTGTGTTTGTGTTTAGTGTGAGTAAGTCGAATTTGTCCAGTAAGTTTTGAATTATTCTTCCTCTGTTATTTGTCATCAGTGATCCCCAGATAGAGCTCTGTGCATTTACATCGCTAAGGAAAAGCACTGGACTAGAACTGGAATCTGTTCTCCTGGTGGAAGATATACAGAACATACAGTGACTCGGAAAGGTAGGCGAACTGAGACCGCCACTGCTTGGATAGCTGTGTATAACCTTATTTGTTCACTGTAAACACTATCAGCTACCAAGATACCAACTCCGCCAGAAGCTTTATGCCCCAAGATGTAATCACATCTGTATATCGAATATCCATGAATGCTGACGTCTCTATCATGTTTTAGGTGTGTTTCTTGAAGTGCTATAATGTCAGTGTTAATGTTTTCTTGGAGTAGGAGTTTCAGGTCTCCAATGTGTCTTTGAAGGCCGTTTATATTCCACTGGATTATAGACGCCATACTGATATAAATATTGTTTCTAGAGAAATTATAAGAAAACAACTAGAAAATTTAGGAGGAATAACGATAATGTAAAAGCAAATGTAAACGCAATTTGCAAGCAGAAACAATGAAAGCTTTAAGTTATTAAATATGAAATAAAATTCAGTTTGAAAATATTTGTTCAGCATAATTAACTGCATTTTATCCCTTAGATTTATTTTTTAAAAAGGCTTTCTTATTGTTTCCGCTTGCTTCATTGCTTTTCAACCTTGCTGTTGTGAAGTTAATCGTTTTTCCATTTTCATTCTTGTTTTTCTCTATTGGAGTGTTGCTTATTTCATTGTCAATTTGTCCGGATACAGTTTTTCTTTCACTTTTCCTTGTTTTTTTTTGTTGCTATTGAGCACTGTATCTTCAGCTGCCTCGTTTGCCTGTTCCTGGAGAATCGTTCGGGATTTCTGCCGAGAATCGTTGACACCATTACAATCGACTTTACTTTGAGTACATAATGGAGGAACATTGCCATCTTGCGTTGGCATTTTCAAAATAATGTTTTCAAAAACTTCTAATTTCTTAGTAAGTACTTGTACTAAAGTTTTGAGTGATTGAATCGTGTTTTCGTCCTCATTGCTTCTCTGGGATTTCTTCGCGTAAGATTTAGCTGCTGAAGATAATACTTCTTTTCTCGCCTCTTGATAAGTAACCCTATTCAGTGTCATAATTCTAATGATTTGTGCTTCTTTGGCGTAAATAGGGCAGGACTTATCCCAAGAATAATGGTCTGAGCCACAGAGACAGCATTTAGTTTGCGTACAAGGGCCTTCATGTTCATCAAGTGCACATTTTCCACATGTGGGAGACTTTTTGCACGTAGCCGCAACATGTTTTAGGCCATGACATTTCCTGCACCTAAGAGGTTGTGGGATGTAAGTTTCAAGTCTGACGCTTAGATATCCTATGTGAATGCGATCGGGCAAGGTCGGCTGGTCAAATGTAGCGACAAATAAGGAAGTATTTCTTGGATTTCTTCGTGGGATGATTCTTCTTATTTCTGAAACATTTTGATCTCGCAATTCATCCAAGATTTCTTCATTTGTGACGTCGCTTATTTCGCGGCAGTAGAAAACCCCTTTCGTTTTGTTTAAATGTCTGTGAGGTTCTACAGATATCTTCTTATCGAAGAAAGTATTTAATTTTAATAATTTTGACCAGAGGGATTTGTCATTACAGTCTAATAAAAGAGCTCCTTCTTTTCTTAGTATTTTAACTTTTATATCTCTAGATATCTGACGTACCCATTTGCATATATTAAAAGGGTTTACATTGTTAAAATCATTTCCTTCTTCAAGCATTCTAACTATGAAGTAGCGTAAACAATTATTTTTATTAACCTCGATTTTCACGCAGTATGCGAGCATATCACCTTGCTGTTGTGGTGCTCCGTAACAAATAAACATTTCATGGAGCCAATCGCCTACGTTACGTAGCTCCTTAAAAGAATAAATAAATAAATAAATATTAACCTCGAAACTTTTTGATAACCTAATTTCGTTATCATCTAGGTTACCTTTAAAATTTTTTAATGGTTGTTCAATGCTAGAACTTCCTGATATATTTTCACTATTTATTGTCTTCATTATATAAGAAAGGTAATTTGAATGATTACTTTTAAATCTTCAAAGGTTCCTTTCCAATAATGGACTTTCTGCACTTTCGCCACTCTTCCTAGGCAATGAAGTGACAAAAGTAAGACTTTCTGCAAAGGTTTTAGCTTGGAAAGGCTTCTCGATTCCAAAGAAAACGATTTTAGGCGGAAGTTAAATTTTTAGCACAATTTTCTTCAATTGATCATGTGTTCTCCCTATGTAATAAAATAGTGCATCTATTCTATAATATTTTACAGATGGCCGATAAAAAATACACACGAAGGGGCAATTGGCTCGTAGATTTAGCTCTAAAAAAATTGCAAAGCAAGAAGATGATGATAACGGTAAGATAGAAAGATAACTAGATAAAGATTTAAAAAAAAATTGTTTTAAAATACTTTTTGCTCAAAAATTTTACTAAAGAAAATGTATCAATTCAAACAGATCATTAAAAAAAAAAAAAACTTTGTGATTGTTCATGCTAAGTAGGTACCATTTTCAGGTGGAGAATGTCATGGAGCTAGTACTTCAGCAATGTTACAGACTCGAGAAGAAAACAACAATGTTCCCATTGTTGTTCTTGTACCAGCCGATCCAAAGGGAACTTGTAATAATGCTTTAGAATACATAAGTGCACCTGTAGAAATTTCAAATTTCTCAAAATTCAAACATATCACACATGTCCAATGAAAATGAAACTGAATCCGATTTAGGCAGCTTCATTCAAGGTGGAGCTAGTCTACAACTCGATTTGCTTCTAAATCCTGACCTCTTCTCCATAGACACTTACGACAGTCTGAATATAATTTCAGAAGAAACGTTACAGATTTCATCAAATTCTCCACATACAAATGAGCGTCCTGTCACAGAGCCGAACGAAGAATCTGGACTTGATATGAAAGAAAATAATGTCCGAAACTATGAACCAAGTTCAAGTGAGAGCAATCTGAGTAAAAATGAAATAAACGTGGATCCTCGAAATCTGATTGGCAACACCAATGAATGGAATTTGAGCGAGAGTGATGAAGATGCAAATCATAGCAAAGAAAATTGTTATGAGCGCAAAAGAGCCAAACGGGGAAAAGCTAATACAAAATCATGGGTAGCTATCGTTAATAAAATGAAAAGAATGAAAGGAGAAGAATACAAAGGGCGAAGAGAGGATGAAGATGGAAAAACTGTTTTTGATGTTGAACGACAAAAAAGGCAGCTAAAACCACGATGTTCTTGTAAAGTCACTAAGAGAAATAAGTTCAAATGTATGCTGATCACAGATGAAAGAAGAAAAGAAATTTTTGAATATTTTTGGAACTTAGATTGGGAACAAAGAAAGATTAAAGTAAACCACCTTGTCATTGGGAACCATGTCCATCAGAGAACAGTACCCGCTACCGAATCAAGAAGAAGTCATACCTTAAAATATCACCTACAAAATAATAAAAATGGAGATCGAATTCGAGTGTGCAAGAAAATGTTTTTAAACAGTATTGGTCTGCGTGAATGGACAGTTCGAAATTGGGTATTGAAATACCAACTTCATGAGAAAAATGGGAATGAACCAAACAGAAATTTTGAAAAAAGTAATGGAACTGATATAACTCCAAAAACAAGACAGCAAGATCACAACGATGCTGTCCGGAAAGTTATAAATGAATTTCTGGAACTCCTTCCGAAATTAGTATCTCATTTTTGTCGTAAGGATACCACAAAGCTGTATCTAGAACCGTTTTGGCAATCAAAAGCACAATTATTCCGACAGTACAAATCATATTGTATATCACAGAATAAGGAACACTTAGTTGCATCCTCTTTTACATTCCATGAAATTTTTGAGTTGATTAATTTAGGACTTTTTTCCCCTAAGAAAGATCAATGTGATTTATGTTGTGCTCATAGACAGGGTAATGCTTCTGAAGAAGAATACAATATTCACATAAAAAGAAAAAATGAAGCTAGAGAAGAAAAATCGAAAGACAAAGAAGAAAGCGGTCAAGACACTGCAGTGTATACGATAGATGTTCAAGCAGTGTTATTATGCCCTTATCTTAAAGCTTCTGCGCTCTACTACAGAAGAAATCTAAAATTGCACAACTTCACTTTGTACAACCTGAAAACAGGAGAAGGTTACTGTTATCTTTGGGATGAAACTCAATGAGGTGTAAGCGCTGATGAATTTGCAACCATACTCACCCATTTTATTGCAACAGAAATCAACTTAGATGCTCTCAAACACGTAATATTTTATAGTGATGGCTGTACCAGCCAAAACAGGAATGCTATAATGGCGAATGCCTTGATGTTAATGTCACGTGAATCCGGGATTACAATAACCCAAAAATACTTGGAAAAGGGCCATACTCAAATGGAATGTGATAGCATCCATAGCAATATTGAAAAACAGATGAAGAACAGGGAAATATATTCCCCAGCAGGATATGTTGAAATAATAAGAACGGCTAGATTGAATCCTCAACCATACAAAGTATTCCAGCTGGACTTTACCTTTTTTAAGAGGTTCAATAAAGTCAACATTATTTCATCTATAAGACCAGGTACAAAGAAGGGAGAGACTGCAGTAACTGACCTTAGATGTATTCGTTACACGCCAGATGGAAAAATCCAAGTGAAACTCAGCCCTAAAGATCAATTTTTTGACCTCCCCAGGAGAATCAAGAAGTTTTCTACAAAAATTGAAGAGCTTGACCAGTTGTACAATGATCCGTTACCGATTGAAGGTATTAAGTTTCGTCACCTTCAAGAGCTCAAACAGGTAATACCAAAAGACATTCATGCATTTTATGACAATTTACCACACCGTCTTTAACATATTCAGTTGCTTGTACATGAATAATTTGTGAACCAACAGTACATTTTATCATTGTGATATAGTATAAAAAAAATAATGTAAATTGTTATGAACATTTAAATATATCATTGTACAAGACATCTAGTTTTTTTTATTAAGAAAACCTCTCATCTCTATCAAGGTTAGGCGTGATAAATACTCTTAACTAAAAATTAAGATGGAATACCTCGCAACTCATTTTGCCGAAAAGTTAGAAAACCTCGCAAGTCAAAATTAAAAAACAACATATCAACATTTTAAAATTTAGTGCCATTAAGCATACTTGTTATAAAATATAACAAATTTAGGTACTAACTTCTGAGTAAGTATCTTTACTATTAAATAACTGGAAGGTTTTTTGCTTCTCCTGTAAAGTTTGCATTTTCTGAGTTACGAGGTTATCATTCCAGGCCATCGATATTTTTGTCTTTGGCTCCAGTAAAACGTAGAAATAAATAAAATATATTTCCCAATTCATAAGAAATATTAACATGTTTTCCTAATATCTTGGAAGACCGTTGCAACTAATTATTTTTCATCAATGTAAGATTTTTTAGTTCATTAAATGGAATATTTTTTGGAGTTAATTGTGAGTTTGAGTTGGTCTTTTAATTTTTAATCCGATTTTCTTCTCTTTCTGGCAGTAGGCCATTTAATTAAGACCTAATCTTTCTTCTCGCAGAGATAATTGGCTTCTATTTCTGCTTCGCAGCTCTCGAGATAGGAAGTTTAATGTTGTAGGAATTACTTAAGTACATTATCTCAAGTTCAAAATTCAAAATGTTAGTTAAGTTACTTAAAATTTCAGTTCTCTTAACTGTGGAAATATCTCAATGAATATTTCATGATTTAATAATAATATTCCCGACTTCGATCAAATTTTGTTATTTCTTGAATGAATTAATGTGTCCTTCTTATGGAGCTTTACGCTTAGTTGTCATAGTTCTTAAAAATTAGTTAATACTTCACCCATTTGAACACAGAAAAAATAATTAAAAGGAGTCTTTTCACGCTAAGTTATAGGGGAGAGGTCAATAATTAAAAATCTTCACTAAATTGTTTCCCTAACTTTATTTCTTCCGTACATTCCGTTTCGCCTATTCAGGGGAACATGTTAACCCTTGAGTGGTAATATGCAAATTTTTGACGTTATAAGTAACATACGTCTGTGTGACGTGTGCATGGTAAAAAGGTTTTGGGAGGCAAATATTTTGAAAGAAACTGTAAATAATGAAAGTATAGTTTATTAAAATAATTTAATTTTTTTTTTATCGCAATGTATAAAAATCAGGACTAAAAACCAACGCAAATTCAGCGCTAGGATCTCAAGTATTGCATACATACTTTTTTTGAACACTCCAGCCATAATGAAATCAACATTTTTTTGCATTTGTAAGCTGTTTGTATTCTTTTTGAGTATTGACTTTAGCGGCTTGATTTACATTTGGGAAAATTATCATAAATTTCCTGAAGCCCGCCAATCGTTTCTTAACAATTATCAAATGACATCACATTTTTTTTTTTTTCTTTTTTTTTTTTTTTTTTTTTGTATCAAACCGTGTATTAATGAATTTATGTACCAATCATATTTTGTCATTGCTGCCAAGACTGCCAGACCGCAATCATATAGTGAAACATTGCCAGCGTCCACCGTCTCGATCTTCTATTCGGTGAATAATTGGCAACGATTTTATCTAAATTTTCAATGTATGATTTTGATGAGTTATAAAAACGCCGGTTTATTCTTCATCAGATCCATGAATTTTGAGCTGTATTCCTCGATCAAATAAATTTACAGCAACGCTTTTTTTAGTGTGCAAACGAAAGACCCGTAATGTTATTTGTAAGCTTGAACTCAATATTTTTTTTTTGCATTGTAGAATTTTAGACGGGATTTCCTTTTTTTTTCTTATAGTGCCAATGCTTCAAATTATGTTCATCTATTCATTTACTATTTCAAGTGAAGAAAACCCATTTTCAAAAGTAACGTTGGAGATGAAATATGCATTTGCTTTCGGAATAAAATATAATTATTTTATTTATTTTGTTAATACTCAGCCTCTATGGCGAATAGCACATATTCCTCAGTGTGAGCCGATGTAGGCGCTGCACCAATCGATGCCACTCCAAAAAATTATCCATGTGAGTAGGTATGTTAAGTCAGATAGATATAAAAACAAATAGGTTGAAAATAAATGAGAAATACAAGAAATAATTATATATATATATATAAATAAATAAAAGCAAAATGTTGTTATTAAAAGAAGATTGTAATAAAATGTAAAGCATAAATCCTTCTGTATCGCTGTGATTTTATTGTAAATATAATATACGTAACAAAATATTAATAGAAATATAAAGAGAAAATAATTAAATTTTGTTTTTAATGGTTATAATACGTTTGATGCGTAATTCAATTGTAGAAAATAAATCGTTTAAAGTAATACACGTCTGTGAGATGAACATGAAAATTACCCCTATTAGTAACATTTAGTAGTATACGGTGTACTTTTTAGGTAGTGCCTACTACAAAATACAAATGATCGGGTTATAATTTCACTAGCGTATTTTATATTATCTAAATTGAGCATACACTGGGGGTTAAATTTTACAAATAGCTCTAAACACCACAATGCAAAAAAATACTACACCTATGCATCTCTCAGACGTATGTTACCAGTTGAAGGTTAAGAAGATAAAGACTTACGACTTCAAAAAATGTAAGAGAACCTTCCATTAGTAGGGCCACGTCAAGACAGTCAAGTCTAGATGTCATACGCATCAACTGCAGTACAAGACAAGTCACAGTCTTCGATTATAACTAAGGAGTCAAGACGTCCGTTGTTGGAAGTTTAGCTTATTACTTATGAGAAATCATTAAATTACTTGTATTATAATTAAAAACCAGCTTCTTTAACATTATTATCGTAAAATAGGCCAAGAAGAGTAGCCTACTTTTGACCAGGGAGTACGAGATAAATGTATCAGGTATTTGAACGTCATCGTAGGAAAGACGTAGTATCGGCAAAGTTGTAACTAAGTTAGGTTTACTGTCAGGAGAACTGGCAGAGGTCAACTCCCATTTACCCTCCTCGACAAATACTATACTTCTCTCTAGGTTTGATTTAACACCCAGCTTACTTAAACCAAGGCAGCACAATTATTTTTATTCTGAATTATACTTCAAGAACTATTATGAATGAATTATCCTTTTAGATATTCATTAGCTTAGCATTTAAGGACTCCAACTGTTTCTCTTGAAAGTTACCAAGTTGGATGTATTTAAAACATGCTAATGTTAAAAGTTAGGCGACACTAGATATTATCATATATGTATAGGTACAGATGTATCGAATGAAACCATTGTCAAGGCGATTTCATTAACCATTTTTCTTTATGCTAGTTTCAGTTTTGGATATGCCCAAAACACAAATCTTCTAGAATTCATAGTTTGGAAGTAACGAGTTCGAAACTGACATATACAGAAGAGTTTATAGTCAGAAATCGGCATTTTCTTTCCAGTGTTGCCCCTCCTTCTAAGAAGAAGTGCAATACAAAACCTTTGTTTGTTTATCTAAATAGTAGGTTTATATTCTCAGAGTTTGGACAAATATCATGTAAGATCATATAATAAAATATCATATTTTTTAAGATTAATATTCTTAATATCAGATCAGTTTTCTTCATATCAAATCAATTTTGATTTGATTGCCTAGGGCAACACTGCTCTTACCAGAATATACACTAATATCGTATAAGTAAGTATATCATAAAAATGTTCTGTGTTTATCTAATCATAATTTGGACTAATATCATATAATTAAGTGTTCATGTTTCTATTCAGAACTTTAATAGTTTCAATACTTTTGTTGAGAAGTAGTTTTTTATCTCTTTAGTAAAGGAAGGTTGCAATGTCGGTTATAGTATTCGGTTGAAGTAATCTCTCACTCCCTTTTCTGTTAAATGAATAAATGAATATGTTTGAACTGGTATTTGATAGAGAGGGTTTTAGTATGTGGAAAAACGCTTAACTTTTTTTTGAAACTGATGAAGTGTGTAAATGTCATTGATAAGGCAAAGGAGACCAAAGTTGGAGAAGATTGGAGACCAAAGTTGGATTTAATCTATTAAACTTAAAACAGAAGTTTTTCATTGCTTTGTTCAATAAGTAAATGAGGTTGAAAACTTAGGAAATAAGAGAATTTGTATTATGAGATGTGACATTGGTAAGGAATATTTAAATAGTAAGAATTATGACTACCAAAAAAAAGGGTATCAAAATTAATCCCTGCCCCACATATGTTCATGAATTAAACGGTGTGATTTAGAACAATCATGAATATATCTCATTCCTTACTGGCAGAAGCTATTGTAAAAAAAAATATTGGCCAGAAATGGTCTGTGCAGCAACTTATTTGAAAAATCTCTCTTTAGCTAACACCATTGAGAATAAAATACCCTATGAAATATTTTTTGGAAAGAAACAAGATGTTTCTAACTTTAATTTATATGGTAGTAAAGATTATGTTAGGAAACCAGAACAAATAATAACTTCTAAATGGGATAAAAAGGTGAATATGTGCATTTTAATCGGTTATAGTGAAGTGGGATATAAAGTACTTTTGAATAATAAAATCATTGTCGCTAGGCATGTTGATGTTATCCAAGAAAACATAAGCAGTATTGGATTGGCTGAGGGTGAATCTGATAAAGTTCAAGCGATTGTGATTTTTGGGATAAAGAAATAGATAGTTTGAAACAAAATAATGCTTGAGATTTTGTTGAAATAAGAAAGTTGAATATATCAAATGGGTCTAAATGTTGAACAGATGGATGTAGAGACTATATTCTTAAATGATCATTTAGAAGGAAAATCCACCACTGGTTTTCTTATTAGGTTATTTGGTAATGTATTATACTGGAAATCGAGAAAGAAAAAAGATGTTACAGAAGAGTCTACATATGCAGAATATGTAGCTTTAATTGAAGTTTAAAGCTCCAAGACTTTCCAAAAAGATAGAACTTTTATTTTATATTTAACTTATTTTTTTATTCGCATATAGATAGATGTACATAATAAATTACATAAATGTTTATAATCATACAAATGAATGTATATAAATGAATTAATTTTCACCACATTTTGAAACATTATTTTATTATTATAAGAGCTGTATGGTTTTGCAACCCTATTAATTTGGGCAGCCCCACTTTAATTTTTTTTAAATAAAGTTATTCTTATAATATTTCTTTTGTATGCTATTTCTTTTTGCAGATAAATTAATGTATTAAAATCTTATTTTTATAAGAAGAGGAAGTCACGTGAATTGTGGTGTTCTAATAAATGAATAAGTAATTAAATTTTCCATGCAATTTTTTATTAATTGAATATCCTTCATAATTTAATCATTATATTCTGACATATGCTTTCTTTTGTCTGAGATAGTTATATCCTCTGACTGTCACGATTTAGTCGGAGAGCTGGTAACGCACATTTCATGAAGTGTTTTATATTTCTAGAACAGCCATAACTGTCCTGTCCAGATGATTGGTGCTCTCACTCACTCTTACGGTTACACGCAGTGTATTGCAGTCTATCATCGGCTGAATTTATTTTCATGTTTGCTGATTACTAAACCTCACAAAAAGTGTCTGACCTTTTGTAATTATTTTCAATTATAGCGTTTAAATAGCAGTGTGAAGAAGAGACTTCATTTAATATTACAAAAAACCCACTTCGGTTTTTGTTTTTTTTTTTTTTATATGTATCCCACTTAAAAGTGTCTGCCTTATATATTATTCATTATAGAATTGCCTTAATTTTACATTAAAGACTTATGGCTTGTGAATAAAACACTACTTTTGGCCCATAGTTTGTTACTGATTACCATGCGCAGTACCTGGTGTTTCAAGGTATGTCCAGCAACCACATACTTAACTTTTTATCTACACTAGAGACCCACTATAGCACAATTTAAAGGCACATAAAACACTTGAAAAGTGTGTTACCAGCTCTTGGACTAAATGTTTACATACGGTTACAATTCTGGTAAAAATATTGTTGCTCGCCAAGTCAATGTCGTTATTGAAATTCCCAAATACCTTTAATTCATTGTTGACCATAACTGCAAGAAAAATATCTTAAATTTGTCTTTATTCTTAGAGGCCCCTATTTCCTATGATAGAAGGACTATCCTTATAGAAGAGCTCATGAACCATAAAATTTGAATTAGAAGCTTTAATAGAAAGGAAAAAAAAGTGAACAAAAATATGTGAAAGTGTATTTGAAACAACAAACTATGTTTTTAAAACTTTCCTTTTGGCATAAATAACATAAACCCTGCACCACTTACCTACTTTTTCATTCATAAAAAAAAACTCAGTTACGGATTATTACATGAACAGGTAAACAATATAACATATTAATATTATATTTGCGCAAGGTTGAGGTTTCAGCTTTAGATGCGAAGCCCTTAAAATAAATAAATATTATATTTAAAAAAAAAATCAATGAAAATAAAGAATATAGTTTCAGTTGTAGGTTATTACAACTTATAACTAATCATAACCTTAATTAAATGCCTCATTTGTATTGCTATTTTTTATGAATATTTATTTATGGACCACATATTTTTTTTTTCTTTAAAAAAATTAAACACAGGGAGTTTGGTTTGGATTTTCTTTAAAACGGTATTGCAATTAAATTATTTGGAATTTTTTCAACCGAGCTCTCAATTTATTATCTTATATTCTCATCATTTGGACAAATATAATATAGTCATTCATTTTTTTAAATATATAATATAAAGTAGGCGTGCCATGGAAGCTGGGTTATAACTATTTAATATGAAGCATGTGTAGCATGGTAAGCCCGGCTACAGATATTTAATATAAAGTAGGTGTAGCATTGCACACCGGGTAGCAGCTAGTACACTATAAATATTAATCCTATTTTATGTACTGTGACCCTCTTTTAAGTCTTAGTTGTATAAATCTTATCTCTTCCCTTAATTCTTTGTCCAGAATTAGGTTTGCTTGTTTCTGTGAGAGACTGATTTTTTTTTATAATGCGTGTTTCTCGTGATATAAGAGCTAATAGTACGCTCCCATAATCAGGGCTTTTCTCTTCGAAAAATTGCTCAATTATTAAATAAATAACATGCAACAGCACAATATGTGCTTAACGTGCATAGGGGTTTAAAATCTCTGGAGGATAGACCACGGACGGGAAGACCTAGGAAATTGGAGTCACCACACGAGGTTCATCCTAGCTGAAATTAATAAAGATCCTCACACATCATTGACCACTGAACTAAATAGGGACTGTGGGATTCAAGTCTACCCAGAGACT
This sequence comes from Gonocerus acuteangulatus, assembly GCA_946811695.1. NCBI lineage: Eukaryota > Metazoa > Arthropoda > Insecta > Hemiptera > Coreidae > Gonocerus > Gonocerus acuteangulatus. The sequence goes on from OX328123.1 coordinate 47,461,194, forward strand.
GTTAGAAATGCATTAAGAAAGGTATGAATGAATGAATGAATGAATGAATGAATGAATGAATGAATGAAAAGTTTTATTCTTATTCCGGGACAGAAGTCCCTTAGGAATAATTTTGAAATTACAAAATAATTTTGAATTTTACGAATAAACTTAAAAACTTATAAATGCTATCAGTATCAGTATATAGTGTACAGCTTCAATATAGACTAGGGGTTGGGTAAAACTTGGAGGGATAGAAGGTGGTGGAAGAGTCGGGATTTAAAGGTTTCAAGGTTGGTAGAATGGCGGACAGACAGAGGTAAGGAATTCCATAGCGAGGTGGCACGGGTGACGAATGATTTTTCGAATATTGCTGTTCGGTGGGAAGGAATATAAAGATCGGAAGGACGAGATCGGGTGTTACGGGAGTGAACCGAGGATTTAAATTTAAGAAGTTGAAAAATATAAGAAGGTCTACGGGATTGAATTACTTGGTAAAGGACTGAGCCGAGGAAGTACTGACGACGATAAAGAGGGAATAGCCAATTTAGCTCCTGGTAGAAATGTGATATGTGGGAGTCTCTGGGGATCCCGAGGATAAAACGAATGAAACAGTTCATGAGGCGTTTGAGTTTTGCCTCGAGATCGCCAGAAAGTCCACCGTACACCAAACAACCATAGTCGAACTGGGGGAATAATAGGGAAGTTACGAGGAGTTGACGGGTCTTTGTTGGCAGGAGATGGCGGGAGAGGTTGAGCTGTCTCAGGATAAATATGGACCGACGGGAAATTTGGGAAATATGATTTTTCCAGGAAAGGTTCTGATCAAATATGATCCCAAGATTTTTAACTGATTTACAATATTTTATAGGGATGCTGTTAAGGTAAAGGGCTGGAAAAGGGGAAGTAGAACTTATGAGGGATTGGGAGCCTATAACAATGGCTTTGGATTTGTCTGGATTCAGGGAAAGCTTATTAGCTGCAGCCCAAGCATTGATGTTGTTAAGATCTACTTGCAGCTGGTCTACAGCATCTCGTAGCAAAGAGGGCTTAAAGGATAGGTAGATTTGGGTATCGTCAGCGTAAAGATGAAACTTGGAATGAACTATGGAAAGAGGAAGATCATTGATGTAAACAGAAAATAGAGTTGGGGATAACGAGGAGCCCTGCGGTACACCACGGGAAAGAGGAACAGGGCTAGAAGGATTGCTGACGGGGATGACCACGTATTGGGATCGATTGGATAGAAAGGATTGGAACCAGCTAATGGCACTGTTGGAAAAGGAAAGAGATTGGAGTTTGGTGAGGAGGATTTGATGGTCTACGGTATCAAATGCTTTTGAAAAATCTAGGAGAACTAGAATAGTGAGCTGTTGGTTATCTATGGCAGTTTGAATGTCATGGGTGATTTTTATGAGCGCTGATTGAGTGGAGTATGACGGACGGAAGCCAGACTGGAGAGGGTTAAGGAGATTATTTTGTTCAAGGTGGTTGGATACTTGAGATTGGACCAGGCGCTCTAAAGGTTTGGAAAGATTGGATAGAAGGGAGATAGGAATCAGAGAATAGAAAGGTAGGAATTCAGAGAGCGGATTGCCAGAAGAAAGCCCTTCATAAGTATGGTTAGTCGGAAGAAGCTGCTACAGTTTACCAGGAATTTGTAAATAAACCAGACAGTTTCTGGAAGAAGGTGATATTTCTTGACGAGTAAAACATAACATTTTTGGGTCAGCTGGAAGGTCAAAACTGTGGAGAAAACCAAAGGAATCATTCAAGAGCAATAATTTAAAACCAACATTTAAACACGGAGGTGGAAGTGTCATGGTGTGAGGGTGTGTTAGTTCATTTGGCGTAGGTAATTTAGTGTTTGTTGATGGAATTATGAGCCAAAATGTTTATTTAGATATTCTAAGGGGCAATTAAAAAAAAAAAAAAAAAAAAAAAAAAAAAAAAACTCAGACTTGGGCAAAGATACTTTTTTAATTAAAAACACCTCACATTCACCTGACATTAACCCCATTGAACACCTATGGAATGAACTTGGTCGAAGAGTGAAAAATCACAACATCCGAACGAAAGAAGAGCTCTAAACTACACAGACAGAATGGAATGAAATTAATAAGCCAGTAACAAAACAACTGGTTTTGAGTATGAAGCACAGACTACTTGAAATCCTAAAACGAAAAGGAGGACCCAAAAGTTATTAAAAAAAAATTATGGAAATATAATCATGCTTTGTTTGTGATGTATAGCAACTTTTTTGACATACTTTTTTTAAATTATGATAAATTTAATATTTACTAATTTATTATTGCTTTAAATGAACTTATATGTGTTAAACATAAAAAATGCTCTACAAATAATATTATAGCACATTTCTTGAACTCCTTTACTTAAATATATTCTATTATTTTTGGGTGTTTGGAAACTTTTTTGACAGAGTGTATATTGTGGTAACCTTCACTTAACATTTAGTGTTTGTTTCATGTCAATCGGTTCATAAATGTGGAAGTTATGCGAATATAAAGAATCATGTCGATGTTTGTAAGTTGTAGCCGCGAGCCCTTACTTCCCCCGATCAAACCTCATCAGATATTCATGATGCATTAATGACGAATTTTTGAATAGTCCTCAAAGATATTTCGGCTGACGTAATTTTTAGCACTTTTCGAAGAAATTAAGCTATTGAGGTTGCACTTGAAAAGAAGTTTTGAAAAATTCCTTCAAATCTTCATCTAACAATCCCCGTTATAATTTATATATATATATATATATATATATATATATATATATATACACACACACACACACACATATATCCATCCTACAGGAAGAAAAATAGCCCTCCGTGTACACTTTTTTAACGTTATTGTGCAACGGAGAATCGAATGAAACCATTTTCAAAAAGTGGTAAGACCAAGAATGAAGTGTCAAATCAAACAGACATTTAGATATTTCAATAAAACAAGCAGTTCAAAACAACAGTATATTTATAAAATAAAGAAAATTCCACGCAATGGAATTCGAAGCAATGATATTCGAATTTATTATTTCAGCAATGATGGCCAGAAAATGCAAAAGTATCGTTTAAAATACATTTATCTTTCATTTCTATTTCGTTTGGAAAGATATCACCTGTAATTAAATTCTACTGTAATGGAGGACTGGTTTGTTCACAATGTGTGTCTCATGGGACTTTCAATGGTGTACAATATGGAGTGTCTTACAATAAACGGGAGAGTTTATGTAAAATGCATATTTCCCATGGCGAATCGCCGTGTATTATTGATCAGACGAATCCCCTAAGTTTCGAAACGGAATAAATTAAAAGAAGTATTTGCCATCGTGTTATTCTATAAAGTTTTCGTTACCACAATGTTAAATTAAATTATCAAGGTTCACATCTTAACAAATCTTAAACTTATTAGGTAATATACTAATGTTATTATAATAATTCTTACAATTGATTATTATAAAGAGGCTAAATCTGGGGTACATAGGGATACTAGAGATCTCTGTCAATATTAAATATTTACAAAGGAAACATCAAATATTTAACCGATCAGAAAGGCCTGCGTATCGAACCCACAGGAGATTTTACGATCGCCTCCTTAGTTTAGATCAATCCTCTAATAATCTATTTTAATATAATTTAATCAATCAAATGAAAACGTTTTTCATCCAATGCGGATTTGGCAATCTATTTTCTATACAAGACAAACAAAAAATGAAAGAGAAACTGCCATCTGTCATTTCTCGATGCTATCAAATATTTAACTACGATAACTTATAGTGAGAGTTCAAAATTTTCCTTTTTTAAAAATCAATAAACCAGTATTTTGGAGTAGGATATCTCCTTTCTAATTTCCGGCTTTATAATTCGAGGATCGTAGCGGAGGATTTCCAGAGATTAACTGCTGCTGTTTGCTGGCTCCACCAACAGGGTAAAAACCGATACGTGACTGTTTTGTTTATGTTCAGCTAATCCTAAGTGAGGATCTTTTTGCTGGTAATAATAGGACTTAAAATATATTCCGGTTTGTTTAAAGCTATGAATTTTATTTTTAATTAAAGAAGAATTACCTTTTGGGATTTAATAACTAAAAAAGAAATTATAGTTTAAATTTATTTTATATATAAATTTTCCGTTGAGGTAGCTTCCATCGTGCAAAATTATTTTGTACTAATTATTCCATTCTTATTCTTATACTGTATTTACTTCGTTTACTTATAAACAAGTAGAGGAGAAGGTGGTAAAATGAGCCCCCAATTTGTTTTTCCCTTTTTTTGTAATTGCCAATGAAGTTTTTTTTAGAATATTCGTTCATAGCATTAACTACAATTATTTGTGAACATACTTATAAAATAAGATCTTTTTTCGGTAGTTTTAAGTATATGAAAAAAAAGTCCGACTCGCAGGAACTGCATCATCTTAGCGCGGTTCCTTTCTTATCCCTAGTCTAATTTGGAAAGATTAAAATATTTATTTATTGATAAGGCTTCGCAACTTTGGCGAATCGCCTTAAGATTAAAATAGAAGCAGTTATTATTTTGGTTCCACCAGTCTTGAAAGGTCTTGATTTACGATCTTACCTGGAAGGGTCGGTCAACACTTGAAAGTGTCCCGCTAGTTACAAGGTCTTGGAATCTAGGAAATCTATATTTCTAACAATAAATTGTTTTGTTATTTTACTTACCTAGTTTTATTGTAAAATACATTATCCAACTATAAGCAATTAAGAAATAACAAGGAATAAAAACAGACAAAAAACCGTTCGAATAAACGAAATCAATTACTTTAATGGTTTAAGCACTTATTTCTCCGATTGACATCGCCTAATTAAAACTTTCGTCAGAACATTTTTTGTAGACCATTTAGTAAGCTTTCGAATGGTAACCTTTCGCTTCCCAATATTTTCAACCGTTTTCGAGATATTAATGAAAGTATACGAAGTTCCCAAAATTTTCATTATTTCTAGCAACAGAAAATTGGTCTCATTTTTCCTATCCTGTTTTACAAACAAATACATTTTCCTAACATAATAAATTACAAAAATAAAAAGCAATAAAAAACCAAGGGAAAGAGACAAAAATTACAAAAAGAACGACAAAAACCCGTTCATAAGAACAAAACAGATGTATTTGAAGTTTTAAGCACTTATTTCTCCGATTGACATAACCTAATCAAAACTTGTTTCAGAATCTTTTTGTAGAGAATTTAGAAAGCTTTCAAATAGTTTCTATCCACTTATGAAAATTTCCCAACCGTGTTCGAGATATTAATGAAAATATACGAAGTTCCCAAAACTTTTCATGTCTGTTCATAAAATATTTTATTCTAACCCTTCCTTAACTCCAAACGTAACCAAAAGTTTAAGATATTAGTTTTGATAAAATTTGAACATGCAAAAAATGTTTCAACTGAATCCCATGATTTTATGTACCAAAACCAAAAACGTTATTCAGCAACTATGTTCCCAATTTTCTCGAAAACGGTTAAAGCTATCACCTTAAAAACGGTTTCATTCGTTTTCCTAGGCCAAGAAGCCTACAAAACGAGTACTTACAAGCATATGAACTCAAAAATGTAAGCGTTGCGATTTTATTTGCGCGAATTTCGCCCCAACCGCCATCTTCCAGTGGGCGGATTTTGCTGGTTAACGAACTTGACCTTTCAAATAACAGACATATATATATATATATATATATATATATATATATATATATATACAAATTTGAACCAGTGTTATTTTCGGTCTCTAGGGGTTCTGAAACGCGAAATTGTTTCATGAGATCAATTTTATAAGCGGGGTTCCTCCCTATGAAGGGAGGGAGGAACCGCGCTAACAATATAAACAGATCTAAGGTGTTACACGGGAGCTGGTGAAAGTAAGAATGAGGTCTCGTATTGTAATTCTCTGTATGCAGGGTCTGCTTCCAGGTAAAGTCATATACTTTTACTGCCCTTTACCGTTACTCAGAAGGCTCTTTGTGTTTACAAACAAAGGACTCGGTATAGACCACCCGTATTAACCCAAAAATGATTATATCAAGCTTGATAAACTTCCTCAATTAAATTAAGGGATTTAAGAGTGCTTAAATTAGGTTCTTGATCTAGTCAAAAAATTCAAGGAGAATTAGATCATGAATAGAAAATCTCGGCCAAACAGAAGGAAAATAACAATAACAAGGATAGTCAAACTTCGTTTTCAAAGATTGTTAGTTGTAACACAAAAACGGTCACTCATGATTCTAATAAATTAACTGTGAAGGGTGATTACACAAATATTCCTGTTGAGGCTTTAAAGCTTCAATTTAAAAAACATATTAACCCAAAGGAATTATAGATTGGCCTAAAAACAAAAAACGATATAGAGGTTATATCAACAGAGTTTTTAAATATATGCAAAGACCTGTTGATCAATAAAATAAAAATAAAAAATAGAGTTCTCTGTAAAAGGTTTAATGAGTTCTATTAAATACATATTTTCCAATTTAGTTATAATTTTAACTATTGGAATTATTATCCAAAGATTCATATAATTACTCAACAATAGATTCTAATTTGAAGCACAGCTTTTTTCGATATCTACCTGTTCGAATTGTTTTTCTTATTTTAATTAATCTATTTTATTGTCAAATACATTATCCAACTATAAGCAAAGAAAAAATAGGAATAAAAACTGACAAAAAACCGTTCGAATAAACGAAATCAATTACTTTAATGGTTTAAGCACTTATTTCTCCGATTGACATCGCCTAATTAAAACTTTCGTTAGAACATTTTTTGTAGACCATTTAGTAAGCTTTCGAATGGTAACCTTTCGCTTCCCAAGATTTTCAACCGTTTTCGAGATATTAATGAAAGTATACGAAGTTCCCAAAATTTTCATTATTTCTAGCAACAGAAAATTGGTCTCATTTTTCCTATCCTGTTTTACAAACAAATACATTTTCCTAACATAATAAATTACAAAAATAAAAAGCAATAAAAAACCAAGGGAAAGAGACAAAAATTACAAAAAGAACGACAAAAACCCGTTCATAAGAACAAAACAGATGTATTTGAAGTTTTAAGCACTTATTTCTCCGATTGACATAACCTAATCAAAAATAGTTTTAGAATAATTTTTGTAGAGAATTTAGTAATCTTTCAAATAGTTTCTATCCACTTACCACGATTTCCCAACCGTGTTCGAGATATTAATGAAAGTATACGAAGTTCCCAAAACTTTTCATGTCTGTTCATAAAATATTTTATTCTAACCCTTCCTTAACTCCAAACGTAACATAACTTTCAACATATTAGTTTTAATGAAAGTAGAACATGCAGATAATGTTTCAACTGAATCCCGTGATTCTAAGTACCCAAACCAAAAACGGTATTCAAAAACTATTTTTCCAATTTTCTCGAAAACGGTTAAAGCTATCGCCTTGAAAATGGTTTCATTCGTTTTCCTAGCCCAAGAAGCCTATAAAAAGAGTACTTACAAGCTTATGTACTCAAAAACGTAAGCGTTACGATTTTTTCTGCGCGAATTTCGCCCCAACCGCCATCTTGCAGTGGGCGGTTTTTGCTGGTTAACGAACTTGACCTTTCAAATTGGACGACGGATTTTTGTACCAAATTTCATCAAAATCGGACCATCAGGGAAGCCAGAAATGAGCGAACAGACAAATATATATATATATATATATATATATATATATATATATATATATATATATAAATATATACATATATATATATATATATATATATATATATATATACAAATTTGAACCACCGTTATTTTCGGTCTCTAGGGGTTCTGAAACGCGAAATTTTCTTGTCGGCACGTCCGGATTGTTTCATTGTATCAACCTTATAAGCGGGGTTCCTCCCTATGGGGGAGGCAGGAACCGCGCTAAAAAAGAAAGAAATTTGACAAATGTCAATTTGTTATTAAATCTTTTCGTGCTGGTAATATGAGCCCCTAAGAAAGAGAAATAAAATGACATTTTCATTTATTAAAAAATCTTCAAAAAGCATTACAAAGTAGAAAATAATTTATAAAGTAATTTGGAAAGCGTTATTAAGGACCCATTTAATTGCTTCATGACTTTCTCTTCTATTTGCAAAAATCACAAACGTAAACATCCTTTTCAAATCCAGCGTAGTCATTTTGTGCCCACATTTCGCAGATTATGCGTTGCACACACAGTTCTCCGAGGTAATCTGATAAAAATAGGCCCATGTTTTCCGGGGGAAAATCGTGAACGGAGGTACAAAGGTTCTTTACTCTCAATCCAATGATTCGCGGGTTTTTACTTTGAACTACTGATATTCCAGTCTCGTCCACATTAAACACCCTATCAGCTGGATAATTGTGTTTGGCGTACTCGGCTTCCTGGATAGCGAAGAAATTGTCGACTGCTTTATTGCTAAATCCATAAGGTTTGGAAAACGGTGTTGCAGCTGGTTTCAAAACAGACAAAACATTCTTGTGGCGATTCATGAAGTGGTCGAACCAAGCTCTTCCAATGAAACCATCTCCTGTGAATGGGTGCTCAATTCAATTTCTTTCACACTGTTGGTAAGCCACTCTGTGAAAATTACGGAGCCCTTAAGTTCGGGGGCTCATATTACAACCCTTGCCATGTTGGAATTCGAACACACATAACGATACATTTGTACTTGAAAAATTACATTGTATCTTCACAGAAATAATCTCTGAAATGTCCTCTACACTAGTCAATAAGGAACTAGATGGATTTTGAATGGACATATATTGTAATCATAAGCTAATTACTTACTTCTCAAAGGTTTTTAGATCAAGGAAACAAATAAACCATTTTTCCGCACAAACTATCAGCTGCAACTGAGTGAGAACACTCCAGTGGTGAGGGCCTTTAATGAACTATCATTTAAAATTATCACCGCCAATGTGAGCTCGCTGTATGAGTAGATATTGAGGGGGCTCATAATACATGCAGGGCTCATATACCTTTACCTCTAGTGGTATTTGATTTTAATACAAAAATTACGTAAAATACAGATGAAGGGAAAAAAATGTTAATTTGTAAAATAATACCTTATATTTATACAACAAAATCAGTTGATTTAATAAGTACAATTGTTCAATAAAGGCCTTTAACCCTCAACTGGTAACATACGTCTGAGAGAAGCCTATGTTTAGTATTTTCCCGCATTGTGGTGCTTAGAGCTATTTCTAAAATTAAACTTCCAGTGTATGCTGACGTTAGATAATGTAAAAAAAGCTAGTGAAATTTTAACCCGATCAATTGTATTTTGTGGTAGTAGTAAGGCTCTAACTATATAGTACAACGTCTAGTAGACGTGTGTTACTTGAAACTTATTTATTTACTACAATTGAGGCACGCAGCAAATCAATAATAACCATTTTTAAAAAAATAATTATTTTTCCTCTCTAAAAATAATTATTTATATTTTATTCCGAAACTAATTGCACGTTTCATTCCCAACGTTACTGTTGTCAATGAGTTTTCTTCCCTTTAAATAATATATCAAAATAATTTGAATCATTGGCGCTATATAAAAAAAAAAAAAAAAAGGGTATTTCCACCTAAAATTCTGATAAAAAAAGGTGACGTCGTTTGATAATTGTTGAGCATCCAAGATGACGTCAAGGATATGGGACGAGATATTCTTGGGCTTGGGGAACGTGAAGAAAAAATATGAAGGTTTTAGGAAATTAGTGATTATTTTTACAAATATAAAACACGCCGCTAAAGTCCATGCTCAAAAAGAACACAAATAGCAAATGCATAAAATGTTGAATCCATTATGGCTAGAGTGTTCGACAAAAGTATGCAATACTTGAGCTCCTAGAGCGATGAATGGTTCCTTGTTTTTAGACCTGATTTTAATACGTTGCGATGAAAATTGTTTTTTTAAATCATTTTAATAAAGTATACCTTCATTATAAACAGTTTTATCAATGTATTTGCCCCCCAAAACATTTTTTACCATGCACACGTCTCACAGACGCATGTTGCTTATAACGTACAAAATTTGGATGTTGCCAGTTGAGGGTTAAATAGTTGAGAAGTAAGTTCGGGTTCTGTGTTATTATATTTTGTGTTATTATATCTGCATTTCAGCGACCGACAGGCCGCCACCCCCCCCCCCCCCCCCCCCCCCCAACATATCCATGTTGGAGCAGGGAATATTTTTTGCAGGGCCGTAGATAGAAAAACTCAACCCAGCTTTTTCTAAAGGAAAAAAAGCACCCCCCCCCCCCCCCCGAAATTTTGATTTAATCGATAAAAATGTGTCATAAAAACCATAAAAATAAATTAAATAGATAACATTACTTATTTCTGATTTTTTTTTTTTTTTTTTTTTTTTTTTTTGTGTGTGCAATAAGATTTTAGTTGGCTAACTATTCCAAGTTCTAGATTGTTAGTATTCCATAACTCACAGAAGGTTCCCAAAGTCTTGCATGTCACACTTACATTATTTGTTTTGTTTTGATTTTTTATATGTACTTATTTTCTTTAGGGTACTTATATTTCTAGTTTTTAATTAGATGTATATGTAATATTACATAAATGCATATAACTATGTAAGATAAATATGACGTATATCAGATGCTTGTCTATTTTGGATGAATTAACGTATTAAGCGTGGAAACGTATTAACGTGTAAAACGGCACGGCGTGGGTCCCTAATCTTACAGGGCGAGTTAACTTTTCTAAAATATTAAAATTTATAGACTAACAGAGGTGTTGTTGTCGCACACCCCGCTGGGTACAGTTTGCTCCATCAGCATTCTCGGAACGGATCTAGCGTCGACAAACGATTCTAGCGGAAGTGTGATTTGAGTCAGGTCACGTGAACGGATACCGTCGGCTGGGTAGTGCATTGACACCCGGATCCCCTAATGAAGCACCTCTATCCCATTACTTAGCTATTCCAAGTAGCCTATAGACTAATCACTAGGAATACCTTTATCAAGCCGTGTCGGTGTCCGATTCATCAGTTACGGCTGCTTCATTAGTTGCTCATTTATTTCCATATAATTGGGGTAAGAACAGTGAATAGGCTCCAGGAGATTGATATGTCAGACTCATTCTCTTTAAAGTGTACTCCACTGTAACAATACGAGCGATGAGCGACAGAACGACAGAGCGACCGAGTGTTTAGCGGAAGAGTTGCGCCGGCTACGATTAACAGTTTCTAGGCGGTAATTTCCTTTAGTCTCCAATATATATTTTTAATTAAAATATTAATTAAAAAAAATAATATTTTAAATGTTTACAGACTTACCAGTGACTTACCCCACCAGTCGCCCTTTCACCCATCTCATTTCTTACTTACTAGTCATTCTAGTAATCTAGCCGTGTTCTATGCACTCTACCTTGTGTGCTTACCTTCGTTTGCACGTGCCAGTTATTCGTGCCCTCGTCTCTCTCGTTTTTCATTACTCTATACAGTAGTCGTTCTAGTAGCCGTGTTCTATGCACTCTACCTTGTGTGCTTACCTTCGTTTGCACGTGCCAGTTATTCGTGCCCTCCTCTCTCTCGTTTTTCATTACTCTATACAGTAGTCGTTCTAGTAGCCGTGTTCTATGCACTCTACCTTGTGTGCTTACCTTCGTTTGCACGTGCCAGTTATTCGTGCCCTCGTCTCTCTCGTTTTTCATTACTCTATACAGTAGTCGTTCTAGTAGCCGTGTTCTATGCACTCTACCTTGTGTGCTTACCTTCGTTTGCACGTGCCAGTTATTCGTGCCCTCGTTTCTCTCGTTTTTCATTACTCTATACAGTAGTCGTTCTAGTAGCCGTGTTCTATGCACTCTACCTTGTGTGCTTACCTTCATTCGCACGTGCCAGTTATTCGTGCCCTCCTCTCTCTCGTTTTTCATTACTCTATACAGTAGTCGTTCTAGTAGCCGTGTTCTATGCACTCTACCTTGTGTGCTTACCTTCGTTTGCACGTGCCAGTTATTCGTGCCCTCCTCTCTCTCGTTTTTCATTACTCTATACAGTAGTCGTTCTAGTAGCCGTGTTCTATGCACTCTACCTTGTGTGCTTACCTTCGTTTGCACGTGCCAGTTATTCGTGCCCTCGTCTCTCTCGTTTTTCATTACTCTATACAGTAGTCGTTCTAGTAGCCGTGTTCTATGCACTCTACCTTGTGTGCTTACCTTCGTTTGCACGTGCCAGTTATTCGTGCCCTCGTTTCTCTCGTTTTTCATTACTCTATACAGTAGTCGTTCTAGTAGCCGTGTTCTATGCACTCTACCTTGTGTGCTTACCTTCGTTCGCACGTGCCAGTTATTCGTGCCCTCCGCTCTCTCGTTTTTCATTACTCTATACAGTAGTCGTTCTAGTAGCCGTGTTCTATGCACTCTACCTTGTGTGCTTACCTTCGTTTGCACGTGCCAGTTATTCGTGCCCTCGTCTCTCTCGTTTTTCATTACTCTATACAGTAGTCGTTCTAGTAGCCGTGTTCTATGCACTCTACCTTGTGTGCTTACCTTCGTTTGCACGTGCCAGTTATTCGTGCCCTCCTCTCTCTCGTTTTTCATTACTCTATACAGTAGTCGTTCTAGTAGCCGTGTTCTATGCACTCTACCTTGTGTGCTTACCTTCGTTTGCACGTGCCAGTTATTCGTGCCCTCGTCTCTCTCGTTTTTCATTACTCTATACAGTAGTCGTTCTAGTAGCCGTGTTCTATTGTGCTTTATCTTTTAAAATGAGTAAAAACAAAAACAGAACTTTCGCTTGAAGACAAAATAATAATTCTGAAAGAAGTTGATGGCAACCTCAACGAAACGAAAACAGACCTTTGTCAACCCTTGCGACTACTATCGGTAAAAGGAAAGAAATTGAGGAGAATTTTGTTAAATGAATCTTCAAAATAAGTACAATGTTATGTCACAATAAAATATGTAGAAACAATAAAATTGTGACTGTCATAACCTGAATTTAAATCATTTTTGCAGCCCAATTATTTTAATATGTATTTAACTATTATTCCTACATCTGTTTTACAAGACAACTTCAGTCCACTTCCTTCTTATGTACAAAACAATAAACTTCTACAACCATTAAGCAATTGCCTTTCTCACATTGGCGACGAGGGTAAAGTTTTAAACACAAACAAAGCAATGCCTAACACACAATCATCGATGAAGATTGTCAATCAGTCTTGCGATCTTCTAATAGTTCTCAGGTACCAATACAGGAGGCTACGGTAAAATCGATTAATCATAATTATCCTAAGGTTGAGTCATTTAATGGATCTGAAGGTGAAGAACTGAAATACTGGCTCCAACGCTTTCAGATCTCTGTGAGAACATCGGAGATTACAGATGACAGCTTACAAAGAGATATTCTGCTTCTCATATGGGTTCAGAGCCATTCAAGGTATTGGTTGACCATTTTTATCCAGGAGATGTAAGTGAACAATGTCTGGATAGCATCATTGATATCCGAAAGCAGCGCTTTCATAAAATAGATAACCCTCTTATTGCGCGTATAAAATTTGCTAACAGATCAGGCATGAGGGGGAGTCAGTACAACATTTCATTGGCGATTTAAGAAGCTTATCTTCTTCTTGTGAATTTCAGAGTAATCTGGACGAGCACATGAGGGACCAGCTCATTATTGGCATTAATAATGAGTTTTGGCAGCGGTAGTTGATAAGATTACATTCTACCACATCGGCGGTTTTCCCAGACGTCCAGAAAACCGCAATGCTTTTAGAAAGTATTGACATACAACAAAAACAATTGCAATCTCTTAGCTTAGGGCAGAAAAATCAGGTGAACAAAGTTAACCATAACAACCCCAATAAGAGGTTGCTTAAATTAAAAAAGGGAGTCCACTGTTTCAGATGTGGAAACAAATTGCATAAGAATTCAGACTGTCCTGCCAGGAAAACAACATGTTGGGCATGCCAAAGGCCTAATCATTTCGCAAAAGCTTGCATAGTTTCAGGACATGGTTTTATTGAACGAGGAGGTGTATCGAAGTTATCTCCACGGTTGAGTGCTCGTTCGAAATCTATCTCCAGTTCTTCAGATGAATAAAGCATCAGTTCACAATGTTTCGAATCAAACATTCACTATTTGAAAGAAAGGATTACTAAGGCGTCTGAGGTTATGCTTAAGGTTAAGTTAAATAAGAAAGTTGTTAACATGCTTTACGACCCTGGAGCATGTCACTCTATCATTAGTGAATCTATTTGGAAAGCTTTAGGCTCTCTTGAGTTAAAACCAGCAACCGACCTGACAGCATACAGTTACGTTAATAGGAGCAACAAAAGTACAGGTTACAGCTTTTGACCGAATTAAAATGCTACCCGTTTATATTATAAAAGGCGAAGATGTTCCATTATTTGGACTGGATTGGGTTCTTGCTTTTCGTATCCCATTACCACCAGGAGCCACTTTATGTACTTTGCTTTCAACAGACGTTTCAAACGTGGAACATGCAGGCCATCCAAAAAGGGGGCATTTATTCAACCTAAGGATAGACGACGTACCGTTAACCAAGACAAACCTCCAGGAAACTCGACCGCAGCAGTTACGTTTTACTTACCGGTGTTCATCTGAACAAACAACCGGTCGGACACCAGGAGAAGTTCTTTATGGTAGAAAACACAGAACTTCTTTTGATTTACTGAAACCTGATTTATCCCGGAACATTGACAACGCACTAGAGAAGCAGAAGCTGTATCCCGACCGGAAGTCTAAATATCGAGATTTTGGTGCTAGAACACACACGGAAAAGGGTTTACAAAAAGGAAAAAATTGAACAAAACTGCTCCATAGTCTTACGACGAAAGAATTAAAAAATAATCATGCGGGCCAGCTTCGATCAGCAAACATACGGCAGAAGCGCTCATCGGCGGGGGGAGAAGATGTCATAACCTGAATTTGAATCATTTATGCAGCCCAATTATTTTAATATGTATTTAGCTATTATTCCTACATCTGTTTTACAAGACTACTTCAGTCCACTTCTTTCTTATGTACAAAGCAATAAACTTCTACAACCATTAAGCAATTGCCTTTCTCACGGTGACTTTCCTATGAAGAATTTATTTTATTTTAAATTAGCCAGGAAACCTAGAGCTATTCAGTTATACGAAGTATTCACTCATAGGAAACGTTTTCCGTTCCCCCTCACATTCCTATAAGTGAGTCCCCATTTTATTAGCGTTGTAACTGGCCAAAAGGGCCCAGACGGGATGGCAGTGTAGAGGTACCTGATTATTGACCATACGGCTCCTTAGGGAAATGTGTGTGCTTAAGATACGATCTGGGACTCCGATTCCAACAATCCATGAGTAATGAACTCAGCTCCAACGAATCAGCCCAGTGCACTTACCACTTAGCAAAACTCGACTTATATATACAAGGTGGCCCAGATAAGCGAGCCACTAGAGAAATAACTACTAAACGGTTTGAGATATCAACATTTTTCATAGGAGCAAAGTTGTAGTTCTCGTCGAGATCTATAAAATGGTGTCCTCGGTAACGAGGAAAAAACACTTCTAAGGGCTCAAATAGGCCGTTGAAGTTTGAAGGAAATGGTTTCCTCTTTACCCATATTTTGCATTATATTTTTTAAAATGTACTAACAAAACAAGGCAGCATCGTGCAAACGGGGTTTCGATGCGTCAAGTAGTTCTCTGTAAAATAAGTTTTCATTTGCATGTATTCCTCATCTGATATTCCAAAAAAAGGGATGAATTTATTTCAATAGTATTTTTGTTAAGGGAGGGGCAATTCAGCATAGGGGAATGTGTTAATTAATGAAGTAGGAATATTTATAGTTAATTACAACTTTGTAAATTCCACCTGTCATTTTTCATTCTCAATTATCCCTGGAAGTTGACCCGAAGCCTAAAGTCTAGTTGTGTTGTGAGTCGAAACCCTCCTTTCTGCTTTGCCGACTCAACAGCCGTCGAGGTTCTGCGGTCAGCTCCTTTGAAGTGGTCTCATTTGTATGCAGGGTCTAGTCACTAATTAGACATTCTTCATTACATGAAATACTTTTTTGACAATAAATTGGCTGTGAAGCAGTACTGTTTAGCTTGTTACATTTTGTGATTATAAACAAATCCATTATATTTCCTTGTTAGATACTTTTCATGTCAATCTTCCTCAATGAGTGTCGTAAACGTTTGTCTTCCTGGGCTTCGCCTAATTTGTAAGTCAAAGTGTATTATCTGTGAGGAGAGATATTAAAATAATTCGGAAACAACATATAGAAATAGAAGACACTTTTTATAAACAAATTATAATTTCCCTCAATTGGTTAAAACATTTTCCCAAAGTTTATTCTTAAACTTTAAGAATAAAATCAGAAAATAATGACACAATTATAACTAGAATTGAAGAGACTCGGCAAAGATGTTAACGGCAGCTCAGTGAGCCCGAATATTTGCTTGTTATAATATTCTATATTTCGGTCCGACATTAATTTCTATACATTTACCAAAGTCATTTTCTCTTAAATCATACTTTAAATTGAATTTGTATTACACATTTTTATTTATTAATTTACTTTTTTTTTAAAGGGGTAGGACATAGTTAATATGTACTAATGTATACATATAAGAAAGGAAGAACATTCCATGTAAAAACACGAGGATGAATAATACATATGGTAAATATGTGTTATAGCCACACCTTAAATCAAAGGAAATACAGATTTAAAGCTGAAATGGCAAGCATAGATATGATGAAAATAGGCTTACTGATAAGGACAAAATGTCCGTGACGCTGGAGCTGCATAACTAAGCACTTTCCTGAGAAATAGTGTTGTGCGTTCCTGAATAATTTGCTTAAAATAACGTAGATAAATAAAATAAAATAAAATAATAGCTCTGCTATTTTACATTTATAATGAGCAACTGATTCAATTATTAATTTTGTAATTCATTTCCTTTCAGAGTTTTTTGTATGTGTGGTACTACATTACTTAATAAATACAAAAAACTTCACATTTTCGTCTATTGATCTTGTTGAACAATAAAAGGAACGTAGTAGACCTTTTATCCCAGGTTCGGGATTCAACGCTCCTACTGGTAGAAGTCAGAACCCATATAAAGTAATAACGTTTGGAGGGAGAATTCTATTCAATCATATCTGTTCAACCCCCCCCCCCCTCCTTTTGATAGACCCATTTAGTTCATTTTTACAACACTTCTTTCTTATTAGATAAGCACAACGTATACTGTGTTTCAGCTGAAATTACTTCTGTTATGAGCAAATTAGTAATTTGGGTCCGGAGTAACCCCCCCACCCCCCACCTAATGAACCGATTTATTTTATTTTTACACACATTTTTCTCTTTAGATGACCACAACGAATACCGAGTTTTGTTGAAATGTAACAAAAATCATGGCTGGTATTAGCAAATAACTAATTTAGCTCCGGGGTAACCCCCCCCCCATGGAGCAATTTTGCTGGTTAACGAACTCGTTCAGTCGTTTGCTGGGAGAATACTACATACCAAGTTTCGTAGCGAAAAAACAAAAACTCTGGTGTGTAACGTGTTAACACACACATATTCTCCTATGCTTAATTACCCCTCCCTTAACAAAAATACTATTTAAAAAAATTCAAGTGCCTTTTTTTTGGAATTTCAGATGAGGAATACATGCAAACGAAAACGTATTTTTACACAGAGCTTCTTGACGCATCGAAACCCCGTTTCCACGGTTCTTCCTTGTTTTATTAATACATTTTAAAAATATAATGCAAAATATGGGTAAAAAAGAACCCCTTCCCTTCAAAGGCCTTTTTGAGCCCTTAGAAGTGTTATTTTCTCATTTCCGAGGCCACCATTTAATAGATCTCGACCAGAACTACAACTTTGCCCCTATAAAAAATGTTGATATCTCAAACCGTTTAGTAGTTATTTCTCTTGTGGCCCGCTTATCTGCCCCCCCCCCTGTATATATACCTATATATACACTTTAACGGGGATCATTTTCGGTGTCTACTAGGTAGAAGGTTTGAATAAATTTTAAAAAAATTCCCTCATGAGTGAAACCTCAATAGATACTTACCTTTGGAGGAAAGTGCTAAAAACCTATTTTCAACCTCTACTTACTCATTTAATATATCTATTCCTATTTTACACATTTAAGTTTCAAATCTGTATTAGTCCAACATTAATTTACCCTCTAGCAGTAACACACATTGTACCCTCTTCAATGTGCGATATTTTTCCTTTCAATTTTTCGGTATATAAATATATATTGTACTAGACGACTTTGACCTAACCTATAACACCCCCCGTATCAAGACAAACATGTTTGCCAAGTTTCGTAAAAATTGGTCTAACGGTGTGGATTTGTATAAGGGACAAACATACAGACAGACAGCTGGTAGATTTTTTTGACCTAGCCTACGGCACTCCTCAGATTAAGATCTACATGTGTACCGAGTTTAGTCGAAATCGGACGAACGGTGTGGATTTGTATAAGGGACAAACATACAGACAGACAGCTGGTAGATTTTTTTATATTTTAGCTCGTATCAAGACCTACCATTATTCTAAGTTTGGTCAAAATCGGTCAAACGGTGTAGATTTGTATAAGGAACAAACAAACAGAAAAACAGACAGACACGTGATTTTTATATATATAGATTAAGCAAGCCTCAATTTCCAGCCGAAACGTCGGCAAAAATAAAACGCTTTGTCCTTTAAAACATATCGTTTCATTAAAATACCACACGATCCAGCCCCAAGAATAGTTACTTTCACAAAGATCTACTCTAATTAAGAAAAAATATAATTTTCGTAATATTGTCAAAATAAGGAAGTGCTATTATATATAAACATTACTTCCATAACTTACTTTAAATTATTTCACTACCTTAGCTAAAATATTTACATTGTAAAAAGAAAGTATGAATATATAAAACCGTATTTACAACGAAAAAAGCTTTAGAGCAATATTTCCTTTATTTAATTTTTTGTTGTTGTTTTCTTTTTTATTCCATTAAATTTCGTTCTTATATAGGTTTCCTTTCCAGGGTAGAAATTGTTTTGCATTAGAGTATATATGAAAATGAAAGAAAGGGCGTTGCTACTAGTGAAATAAATACTCCCTGCCTCTGAGAACCTATTTCATAAACATAGCTTTTCCTTTCGTCGGACTATAGTATAATACCATTATCTGGTATTAAAAGCATAATCATATAGAAAAACGAAAAATATTCAGCCAAATGAATCCTTAAATTAAGTTAATAACAGTAACAATTTCGATTGCCACATTCAGCACATGCGAAGGTCTTCTCTCCCCTAACCTTTAAAAGTGAAGAGTAAAGCATTAATTAAACCATTTCTTAATGTATGATATTTTTTAGAAATATTCATTAGTTCCTAGATCACATTATAACAATTTTGCGGGAAAAAAACCCGAGTTCATATATTTTGAATATTTTCATTTCCTAACTTTGAGGGAACTTATAGATTAGAAGCGTCTGATATTAACTAGATAATTCCCTATTATTCTCTTAAGCATGACGTAAGACTCTGATATTTTATATCATCTAGATTTCTGAGTTTTTCTACAGGTAAATTTTGCATTCAAATATTTACTACCATGGGCAGGAGAATTGATGAATATATTCTTGCTTAGAGCTGCAGGTCCGTTGTAGAAACGCCTATAACGTACAATATATATATATATATAGGGGAAGGTGTTGTACCTCTGACCATATTGTACATTTGACCACCGAGGCTGGGCGGCATGTAGCAGCATTTTATAAATGTTGGTGTAATAAGTGTTTAGCTCCTTCACTAGAGGGCTTGTGTAACCTACTTTGGATTATTCAAGTCAAAGAGGATTCTTGTAAAAAATACTTATCCATTTCTATCATAAAAATGTAAGTTATTTATTGATGACGTTTTGCTTCATCATATTTTTTGTATTATGTCTTTTTAGATGGTAATAATTTGACATAGTAGCTATTACAATTAGAAACATGGTGTAGCTTCTGAAATTGATTTATCCTAAACCTTGTACCTGTGACCACGACTAGGTGTTGTTCCTTTGACCAGGTCAAAGGTACAACACACCTGAGAAATTTTATCATAATTCAACTTTTATGTTCTTCTGCGACATATTTTTAAAAAAATACTTAATATTGGTTGCTTCAATTGTTCAATGAATTTAAAAAATAATAAATGAATAAGTTCAAACTGACTTCATCAATCCTCAGAGTAGCAGTTTGAACCTATCGCCACTTAACGTTACACCTCAAGTTGTAAGGCCTCATCCAAAAGCGCAGGCAAGGAAAATGTCAAATAGGGGCCGGCCTAAAGGGAAACCTCGTATCCTGACAGATATTCCTGAAGAGCTAATTATTGAAGGAGAAAAAAATTAACGAAAGTGACAAGTTTACGAGAGAAGATGAATATTTGTATGATATTGATGTTGAAGACATTGTGGCTAAACTCCCGTATCCTACCATTGCTAGTGGATCAGCTTGACAGTTAAAACGTTTATCGATTGGACTTGATTTTTCAGCATATTAAGCACAACATAATATCAATATGTTATAGCTTTTTTATTATGCTTACATCCTTGTCCTGTATTTATTAAACTTACAATTAATTACAATATTACTGAATACAATTTTTTTTTGTACTGCTGTTTTGTCTTTACGTGGTCAGAAGTACAACACCCCATGGTCAAAGGTACAACTACATGTTGTACCTTTGACCACTGTCCAATTATTTTTTTAAAAATTAATTAAAAATATTAAATGTAAAGCTAGAACCTTGAAAAAATTAAATATGATAAGCAATAGAATGCTAATTACAATGAAATAAAAAAAAAATTAGCCTTTGTATTCAAGCTAAAAAAAATTAAATTATGCAAAGTGGTCAAAGGTACAACACCTTCCCCTATATATACATATATATATATATATATATATATATATATATATATATATATATATATATATATAGGTATATCGGGTGTACCCAAAATAAACGGCAAAACTTGAGGAATCGATGCAGGATGAAAAAATAAAGAAAAAAAGTCCTTTGGCATTTTTTTATTTTTTGCTTCGTTTCCGAGAAAAACGCAAAAAAACTAAAATAAAATAGGATATAAAGGACCTAAAAATAAAATCTTATTTCCCAGCAAGGGAATCACAATAGGTATAAACATTTTCATTGTTTTAACCTGTCTAAATACGTGTAGTGTTCCTTCACATACGTGTAGTCTTGTTCCAACAATGGTCCTTTTAAGTTGTGTTTTAAAAATTGTGTGCAAATTTTAAAAATTCTTTTCACAATGGATTTATTACCTAGTGGTATGTTCTTTATAAATATATAATATATATCTAATAACAGAAAGGCATATCGAAGAAAAAAAAAATTTATATATATTATATAAATATTAATATTTTATTAATGAAATTATTATTAGATTGTTCATATTTTGTTGATTATTCAAGATTGAGTAAGGTTTTAAAAAAAGTTCCACTTCCAAATATTTTTTTTTGATAAGCCTTAAGCTTCTACTTTACTGTCTTGAGATTTTCAGCTCCCCCTTCTTCCCCCTTTTAATGCAAATTTAAATTTAGTTTAGGCAGTCAGATAGAAGCTGACGAATCCGCGGCGCACAGTGGCGAAAATCACATTTTAGGTGGACAAAATTCAAAAAAAAATTTACAAATCACTTACTAAATACTGTCTAGTATTAGTAGGATTAAGGTAAAATGTAAATATTTACTTTCTTGGATCATGAACGGGCGCGGAAGGGAATATTAATCGGACTCTAAGAAAGGGAACATTTTTCCAGTGTTTATTGCAGTTTTGTTCTTGTAATTACTTGTCCATTTTTTGAACAGAAACTATACATACACACAGTGTGTGTAGGCCCGAACGCCTATATATATATTTTTAGTATGTTTGTTTAACATCTGTACAATATTTAAGTACATTGGTCAAGTATGATCAGTTTGTTCAGGATCTTATTTATGATCTCACATAATGAAATTAAAAAAAAAATAAGTAATGATAATAATATATACAAAAATTAATTACAAATAAAATTTAAACAAAAGAAGAAAAGAAAACAGATGAAAAAAAAATAATATAATATATATATATATATATATATATATATATATATATATATATATATATATATATATATATATATATATATATATACACACACAAATATTTCAGAAAAAGAGTGCCAGAGAATAATTTCTTATGAAAATTATAATAAGAAGTAATTAATGGTTGAACGATAATTGTAACCCTCGCAAAAGTCTCTGGATCACACTTAAGCCGATGAATTAGCGGAATGGATAAGTATTTGATTTATACTACAGAGAAGAACTATTTCGAGAATTATAAAGGCCATTGAAGGGTAGAGAATGTAATAGAATACTAAATTTCCTTTTTTCTTCCGGCCGAAAGGAAAGATAAATAAATATAAGGCATTCCGCTACCATTTCACTGTTGAATCTTTTTTAATTTTACATACGTTTATATTAGTAATTCGTTAGATATATTTAGCAAATGAATGCCATGAGAGCTACAAGTAATCCAGAGAATTTGGGAATTACACGGCCTAGAAGCTGTCAATTGGGACCAAAAGCCGATTAATTTGGTTTGGCAAGCCACCAGTATCGAGGAATCTCAGCTGTATTACTGCTTGAAGGAAAAGAAATTACACAATTACTGTGCAACTCAATATCAAATCACTCAATTGATTTAACTTTAGTGTCACAATTAGTCTAAAGAAGAATAAAACACTAAGCAGGAGGAATGAAATAATTCGACTAAATATATCTATGTTCTCCGAATTGTATTACAAGTTTCTTGAATCAGTGATAGACGAACAATGTTTTAAAAAACATATTAAAATATTCCTCATAATAGTTTTCCTTCGTCGGTTTAATTTAAAATAACACTTCTGTAATAAAAACATTACGTCTTCTCTGTTCCAGAAATATTCTAGATATGTAATTGAGGGGAGAAGGTTGACCGTTAAGATTGTAAAGATAAATACAGTTGGGTTCCCATAGATCAGCGAAGTTAAGCAACGTCGGGCGTGGCCAGTACCTGAATGGGTTACCGACCACGTGCTGTTGGCATTATAAAAGGGTGGCAACCTGTAGATAGGCCGGCGCTAATAGCCAAATAGTTGATGCGCCGTTAAAATCGAAAAAATAAATAAAAAAATATAGTTGGGACTCTGTTGTGTGGTATCTTAATAAAGCTATATTTATTATTATAAGAAAATGTGTTTTATTTTTGCGGATGTTTTCATTTTTTAAATAAGCGGCTTCCTTAGGCACAAGGTTAATATGAACTCAGAAAAAAATACTAACTACAATGAAATGTAGATAAAATCATGTTTAATATACATATATCAGAAAATATCTGTAACACGCTTATTATTGGAGAAAACAAGTAAACTTGAACGTACCACATGACAACATGTTGGTACTGTTGACGGATGGTGGACACTATCTTCTAAGCATGCAAACTTTAAAAAAAAAAAATAAAAAAAAATAAAAAAAAAAAAAATAATAAAAAAAATAAATAAATAAAAGCACAACACTGTACTTTTTCAAAGCTGAAATAATATTTTATTAATTTTATACCATATCAGCGCGATACTCCCTTCCTATTAGGAAGTAAAGAGGATTATGATGTCAATTCGATGACGCAATCAGGAAGTCTTCCACATTCCATGTTTTGCGAATCACATATCATGAAAATTAATGGTTTAAATGCGAATATATGAATGGTCCCATTTTGAAACTTATTGTGCAAAAATTCTTTGTCTGATTTAAAAAGCTAAGCTTGTTAACGAGCAGAATTCGTCAACCGTAAATAAAAGCATTTGTGGCGTTATCTGACACAGTTCTTGTAAGCCACACATATTTAATTGTTCTTTTTTTTTTTTTTTTTTTTTTTTTTTTTTTTTTTTTTTTTTTTTTTTTTTTTTTTAATTTTATGAATATATTTAATTATTTATGTTTTAATTTATTAGTTGCACATTTGGATTTTCATTTTGTTTTACTTTTGAAGGACATTTCCCTAACTTTTGTTTTTACTTTTGACGGAACATTCCTAACTTTCTTAACCTTTTAATAGAGCTAATCGCGAATGTAATCTGGAAATCAAATAACAAATACTTTTTCGTTATTTTGTAATCTTCAATGACGGGTAGCGACTTCTTCGAATACAGTATATTTATTAAAATAAATAAAAATATTGTAGGAATTGCTGTATGAGGAATAACGAAAAAAATCCAAAATTTCCACAAGAATTTTATGCTCAGCCAAGGTTTGCTCCTCGAACCTCAAAGGCTGGGCTGAATAAGAACCTGTGCATGGGCATTGAAAATTGCCTAGTCCCTGAAAACGATCAGCAAAAAATAAAATACCTGTGGACATTTTGGAGTGTTTTCGTTATTCTAAAGAAAAATATACCTTTAATATTCAAGCAAAGAACTCACGCCATAATATTCACTCACACCATGAAAGGTGCACCAACCGAGCTCAGCACCATCGCCACACTGCCGCGCTTCTTTCCTTATAAAAATACTTCAACAAAAGAAAATGTAATCATGCATTTACGGCTTTACAGAAAGTTATGATCGTGTTTAAATTGTTTTGTTTTTTTACTCTTAAACAATTTGAATGAATTATCATTAGGAATAACCGTGTAGGGTATGAAGAGGTTTACAAAAGTGTCATATAGCCATCTCTATGTTATTAAGTTATGGACATGGAGGGTCGAAGAGAAATGTTCAGTAGTTCTACCAAGTTTCAAGAACCATACAAGAGAGCAAATCAGTTCACCGCTCAGAGGGTGCTAACGTAAATAACCAAATAAACTTATATTATCGGCTCTTCACATTAAAGGGCGTGATTATAAATGGCTGATTTAGCCAAAACTAATTAAATGGGGCTATGACAGAGGCAAATTGGTTCTGCCAGGTTAATTAAGTTTTAATTCCAATTAATTTTCCAGGGTAAAACCAACATAAATGACCTTTCTAAATTTTCGCGTTTTCCATCCTCCGGATAGGGCAGTCATTTGCTATGATAATGTGGAATTTTCGTGATGAAAGTATGAAGGAAAGGAAATGGACCGCGATTGAGAGGAATCATATTATTTAATATCTAATTTCTTTATTCCACATTTCATTATTTAAAAGTCCGTCACGCAGGAGCTGCATAACTAAGCACTTTCCTCAGAATTTGGGTAGTGTAGACTGCTTTCCAGAACAATTTGCTTAAAGTATCCTACATAAATAAAATAAAAACATGAATAGTTCACTTTTAATTTTGTAATGAGTAACTGATCAATTGGGGGCGAGGTTAGCTCAGATGATGCAGTCCTGCGAGACGGACTTTTTATATAACGGACATGAGGAGAACCAGGCAGGATGGGGACCCGTACAATGGAGGCGCTTCGCCTCACGTTCTCCCTCGTGCTTTGCTAACCCACATCGACCGCACAGGGAAACCCGTTCTCTGCACTGACGTTTTCCATGCCGATATCCATAACAATTAAAACAAATTAGAGGTCTATAGTAAGGAATCACTCGCACACTTAAAAAATCTAAAATTATTTTTTCAGGTAGATCAGACCGATTAAATGTCAGAATGACAGATGGAGTTGTAATTTTTGATCCGTTTATCGTTTTAAATATTCTCTTAACTTCAACTACGTTCTATTTTGCTAATTCTTCCTTAAGCTCATCCTCTGTACAATGAAGGAATTCATCGCAAGTGATAACTCCTTTGGAAAAATTTAGCGATCGATGTAATGAAAATTGAATGTCATAATTTTCATATGATTTAATTTTTCTCAGATTAATAAAATATTTTTCGTTTGAAATTTCCAAAAGTATTATTCCTGTTTTCAAAAATTTAACATTTATATTAAGGCCAAAACTTTTAATAAATCTGCAAATTTTAAAAGGTTTTTTTCTCTCTATTGGGAGCTAAGCTCATGACAATAAATTTTTTTGTACACCGACCGGGGGGTAACTCAAATTTGAAACTATTTATTGAAGAAACCCGGGGATCCGGAGGTTTAGGTTCTATAATTATATTATTTTCCATATCCATGGAGTAAGATGTACTTTATATTAACAACACTAAAATAAATTAAATATAAATACAAGAAAAATTGATGGAAATGAAAAATAAAATGAATTGTTTATAATCTAAAGTCTACTCCCTGAGTGAAGAGTCAATAAAAGGAAGCCTCCTGTCCCAACAATGTAGCCGGCTCCTCCTCTAGCTTCAGGTTAGCAAACTTCAATATCAAATATCTTCCCTCATAGGCTATTACTGGGTGAAAAAACTACATAAAGAAGAAAATACATAAAGAAACTATTCTTAATAAATATTAAAAAAAAAATAAAAAAAAAAAACACTTAAAATTGAAAAAAGAAGCACTAAAAATTAGCAAGCGTCACTAGCAACCAGGGCCAAACAGCTGACTCTGTCAAAGAAGCTTTAATTTGCTCCGACTCTTCCGCTCTACTCCAACTTCAGGTAAATTTTCAAGTTTCTTGATTCACTAATTAAATTTGTCCTGCACGGATCGCTCTCATCAAAGGACGAACTGCCAAATGATTCAAAAATTGGTCCTAAACCCTAAGGTCTGGGAAGAAATAAAAATTCTGATTTTGATTTCTTCTTTCTTTTTTTCAGGCGGCTAATCACTAAAATATATAAAGATCAAATCGTTTGCTCCATTGTAAAAAATAAAATTTCTTTAATCCAACAGGAGCCTCTTAGAAGTCACACTCGTAAAGGACTTCATTTATAAGGGTGAAAACATAGTGGAGCGGCGAGGGTAGCCGAGAGGGTTGAAAATAATGCATGTATTTACACTTGCCAAAACATAGTAGAGCGACGAGGGTAGAGAGTAGCCGAGAGGGTAGCTGAGAGCGATTTGACCCTCTCGGCTACCCTCGCCGCTCCTCTATGTTTTGGCAAGTGTAAATACATGCATTATTTTCAATCCTCTTGGCTACCCTCTACCCTCACAGCTCCACCATGTTTTCACCCTAATAAGTTATAATTATTTGCTATGAGTTCTATTCTATATCTGTGTAGTTGTCAAATTGTTTATGCATGCTTTTATAAATAATTAGGTTCATATTTTGCATTTATAGCTATTAATATTTTTTCCTATATTGCTTGTTCTTTTAAATTATGTTTTCTTTGATTTTTGATATATTTATTTCATTTTTATTTTTAAAAAAGTCCGTCTCGCAGGAACTGCATCATCTTAGCGCGGTTCCGTTCATATCCCATGTCTAATTTGGAAAGATTAAAATAGAAGCAGTTATTATTTTGGTTCCACCAGTCTTTGATTTTTAGTTAATTATTATAATGGCGTGTGAACCCTTAAGGTCACTATCGCCATTCCTGTGTGTAGTAAAGTCTTGAAAGGTCATGATTTACAATCTTACCTGGAAGGGTCCGCTAACACTAGAAACGGACCCGCTAGTGACAAGGTCTTGGAATCCTGGAAATCCATATCTCTAACATTACATTGTTTTTCTTATTTTTCTTAACCTGTTTTATTTTCAAATACATTATCCAACTATAAGCAATTAAAAAATAACAAGGAATAAAAAAACAGACAAAAAGAACAGTTCGAATAAGCGAAATCAATTACTTTCAAGTTTTAAGCTCTTATTTCTCCGATTGACATCGCCTAATCAAAACTTTCATTAGAACCTTTTTTTTTTTTTTTTTTTTTTTTTTTTAGAGCATTTAATAAGTTTTCTAATGGTATTCTTCCGTTTACGAAGATTCTCAACCTTTTTCGAGATATTAAAGAAAGTAGGGGTCTCCCGTGGTCTAATGGCTAGCGCCTTGGATTCATAAGCGGGAGATGGTGGGTTCGATTCCCAACCTCCGGCAGGAATTTTATCATCCCACGGCTCGCTGGTAAAATTCCTCGCTAAACCCTGGATGTCGGCGCTAATGACCTAGATGTAGATGAGCCGTAAAAAAAAAAAAAAAAAAAAAAAAAAAAAAAAATTAAAGAAAGTAAACAAAGTTACTAAAACTTTTTATGTCTGTTAATAAAATATTTTATTCTAACACTTCCTTTACTCCAAACGTAACCAAAATTTCAACATATTAGTTTTGATGAAAGTAGAACATGTAGAAAATGTTTCAACTGAATCCCATGATTCTAAGTACCCAAACCAAAAACGGTATTCAAAAATTATTTTTCCAATTTTCTCAAAAAACGGTTAAAGCTATCGCCTTGAAAATGGTTTCATTCGTTTTCCTAGCCCAGGAAGCATATAAAACGAGTACTTACAAGCTTATGAACTCAAAATCGTAAGCGTTACGATTTTTTTGCGCGAATTTCGCCCTAAATGCCGATGGCGGATTTCGCTGGTTAACGAACTTGACCTTTCAAATTTGACGAAAGATTTTTGTACTAAATTTTATCAAAATCGGACCATTCGTCTGGGAGCTACAGAGCGAACAGACAAATATATATATATATATATATATATATATATATATATATATATATATATACAAATTTGAACCACCGTTATTTTCGGTCTCTAGGGGTTCTGAAGCGCGAAATTTTCTAGTCGGTACTTCCGGATTGTTTCATTGTATCAACCTTATAAGCGGGGTTCCTCCCTATGGGGGAGGGAGGAGCCGCGCTAAAAGCTTTAGTGCTTACTCGGATTTTGAACCTTGATTCTCCAGTTCATTAGTCGAGTGCTCAACCACTGAGCTAATCTCACCTTCAGAATGGAAGGAAACCACATATAATGTTTACCAAATTAACTGTGCTGCTTGCGAGAAAGTATAAGTAGGAGAATCTGGACAGCTTTTAAGAAAGGGGATAAAACATCACGTTTAAAATATGGACGAGGATGGTAGCAGAACTGTTTTAGTAGACCATGCAATGACTTTGAAAATGTAAAAGTTTTGATAAAAAAAAAAAATAAGCTCATAAAAATTAAAATAAGAGAAAATTTACATATAATTTAAAAAAGGAAACAAACATTAAACTAAAAAAACGAAACAAAAAACGAGATCAAATATTCAAATAATATTTTTTTAGATGTAATTTAACTCTATTGATTTTATTCCATTGTAACATTCTTTTTAATGACTTTAGCATTCTCTGGAATCGGTCAATACATGAAACTATCAATTGTAATCGTGACGTGATCCAACCTGTGGAAGGTCTCCCTTTGTTAAGGCTAAAATTATGCATGAGTGGTATGTTACATTGCTCCTGAAGACGCGTCTATAGGCGCGAAACATTTAAAGCACTGAAGTAACATGTTTACACTAAGTATATAACGTGAAGACGAAGTGTTTAATATTTATATGATCATCCGCCACTTTCAACACAAATTATTGAGAACAAAGTGCCACAATTTTATAATATGTCTAGTAGTATGTATGATCTCTTCATTATTTTCCATAACCATGAGATTTGTATATACCCAAAGGTACAGGGATTAGGTTACATTGTTGATGGAAGCATGATCCTGACTTTATGGTTCATGATTGAATAGCTTGTTCGCAAGAGGAAGAGAAAATCAGGCAGGAGCTTATTTGTTTTCAAGAACCATTATGCCTTTTATTGAAGATCCTTTCGAAAAGCTTACTCACACAGATCGTTAGAGAAATGACTCTTTAATTGGAGGGGAGCTTCTTGTCTTTCTCTCCATTTAGAAGGTTTAAGCATTTAGAATAATTCCATTCCTGATGGTATGCACTGTTGTCGTATATTGCATTCAGGATATTAGCAAGGAGGCTTTAACTCTACGTTGAATAGTGTTTTAGCATAAAATCTATTGTACTACCTGATCCTGTTTATGTAATATTGTAGGGTAGTCCTATTCATACTGGTGAATTGTATTCTTGATATTAAAAGGGTTATTTTCCTAACAAATAACCTGAAATTCCAAAGGATATTTACTTTTATTACTTACTTAGTCTGTCCAATTTTTCCTTTAGCCGCATTAAATGACTCATTCCGCCTTTTTAGACTGTCCCTTTGCGTTCCTTATTCAACCAGGAAATTGTGAATTATTCTACACTGCCGGACGAAAAAACCGACGCTCCTTGAATTTCGTCGTTATTTATTTTCCAGGTTGATAAAATTTGCAAATTTTTAACTCAAAATGTAGTGCATATATTCAGCTTGTCGAACACCATAAGAGAAGACAAAAAAAAAAAAAAATCTGAAAAATACAGCTACGTAAAAAAAAAAAAAAAAGAAAATGAGCACACTTCCAAAGTAAAAATAAAACACCTCTAATTCTTGTTCTACATAAAAAATATTGTTTCTAGCACCTAGTGTTCTTCGTCACGGCAGATAAGTGGTTTTTTTATTGCGTTTAATAATGTATCATCAAAATTAACGCTACTATATAATTGTTTACAGTAATTGATAAGTAATCCAAGTACAATGTTTCTTGACACTGGGGAGCTCCGGACCAGTGTGAAGATACATATAACCTACAGATAATGCGTTATCTATAGGTTACCAGTAGCAGCAGTGTAACCAATGCGGGTTAAATTTCTTTGTCAATAATAAATGTACGTGAAAATTTAAGAATTCATGTTTCTCAGACGTCGTTTTGAAAAACCCATTATATTTGCGAGCATTAACAAGAAGTGTTCTGACTGGTGATGCTGATGGGTGACGAGGCTGTGCAAGGGTTTGGGATATTATTACCTCGGATGGACCATCATCATGCTCTTTTTAAAACTAAAAATTCAAACACCTTTAAAAATACTTAAAAATTTAGTTATCAAAAAACATTTCGTAGCGAATGTTTACATGCCAAAAGGAGTGTCCATGCAAAATTTCAAATTTTTCTGTCGAGTGGTTTGGGCTGGGTGGGTCGAGTTAGTGGGTGGAATTTGACAAATATCTATTAGATTGAAGTGCATCCATCAAATAAGTTTGCAACATAATTACCTATGTCACCAAATTATCGCACCCGCAATCCAAATTGTTGACTTCGGATATTAGCGGACCTTGTAGGCACTTGCTCAAACCGTCATCAGGCGTGTGGACGTTGTAAAATTATAATTAAAACATGAAGAGTGATTGCTAAAATATTTCATGATTAAAACTTAAGGAGATATTCGACTGATGCTTCTGATGTATTTCATTAGAAAACCTCTAATATAATAGGTAACCCAATTCATATTAATTAATTGAAGTATTGAGAACAATGTGCCGGGAGATGGGAAGACCGTGTTCCAGGTCTAAAGAAGTTGTATGGAAAACCATTGACCGATCCCTAATCGTGTTGAATACTAGGCGTCTTAGACTGTAAAGCTCTAAATCGGCCAAGTTTCAGAGCTTGATTTACATTCTTAATTAGTTTCTAAATTAATCCTTTTAGCTTCCTTCCTAATCCCTTCGTCAGACCAGATCGCCTTACAGCCGGAATGAAAATTTAAGCAAATTTACAATTTAATGGGAATACCTAAAGGAATTTTCCCTTCAAACTAACTCGCTAACAATCAGGCACAGCATATATAGCAAGCTCCGCTTTCATTCCTTGTTATACTAATCGATTATTGATATAATAACACACAAACACAAAAAAGTGGCATTTTCCAAAGACACCATACATATTCTTACCATATTATTATGTATTTCGACACGCTGAATCACCCCATCACGTCAGATTTAAGAGCATTTGAAGGTCAAATTTTGTATGAAGTCGTTAAAGAAGAAATAACTAGAGCTTCCATGGTTTTAAGGGTCGCTGAATTCGAATCTGAGGGATGTTTCAACATATCGGCGCAAAATCAAGGTCATTTCAAGGACAAATATACAACATTATTTTTTTTTTTTTATTTTTTTTTTTTTTTTGCAAAATAGAAATATTTGGCTTTGAAATGAACTTGATTTGGCGCCGATGGGGTAAAACAGACCTCGGATTCGAATTAGCGACCCTCAGAACCTTGGAAGCTCTGCACGAAATTTAACCTTCAAATGCTCTTAATCATGAAATGATGGGGTGAAACGGACTCCGGATTCGGATTCAGCGTGTCGAAATACATAAGAACATATCGCACTTGTATTTTTAAAGTGACACAACTCAACTGAAAATGTGTCACTCTTGCCTATGTCCTCTGATGTACAAGCTCAGAAGGTAGGTACATTCAGCTTTGATGGTTGATAAAGATATATTTACCAGGTTTTTCACAGGCATAATTATAACGGTGTGAATTAAACCGATTTTTGAATAGTGTGACTTTAGAAATACTAGTGCGATATGTTCTTATGTATTTCGACACGCTGAATCCGAATCCGGAGTAAATTACCATATTTTATTGTGTGTGTGCCTGTGTAATCAAAAGTAGTAAATAAAACCCCTAAAAGAGGTCCACTATTTATCTTTTCTTTATTGAAAGTATATCTTACTAGTTACTGATTACTTACTAGTATATCTTACTGATTCAATCCTGAGACAAGTTACTATTAAGTAACTCTAGAGGACTCGGTATTGACACATCTTGGTGTTTCATGGTAGAAGTGAAGGAGCCTGTTGCAAGCCCCTAGGAACTCGGTCAGGAGAAGCAGTCAGGATAAGTCCGACCTCTAATTGAGTTTAATACAGTGACTTGTAAATCCCTCCGGATTGACCAAGTTTCGGAGGTTCATTTACATTTGTAATTAGTTTCATCAAATCAGTAACAACATTTAATCCTCTTCGCTTCCTCCCTAGTCCCTTCATAAAACCATAGCCAGTTAAAGCTTAAAATATTCGAGCATTTGTATTAGATTTTTTATTGATTCACAATTGTTAAGATTTTAGCAGTAATATTCCATAAAATGTATACTTGTGAATAGTGCCTTCCAGTTATTTGACTCCCTTTCTGCCACATAGTATGATCTTTTTTCCTAATCAATTAAACCTAAAGCCAGAAGAAGAAGAAAATAAATAAACATGGACTTCAAAAGAATTCATAGATGTTTAATAAATGTCAAGACTCCAGCAAAAGTTAGCTGTTTTGGCAGGTTATATTTTTGCATGTATTTATTAAAGTGATTGTCAAAAATGACCCTCAATGTTTTAATCATTTTTATAAATTTAATATGTCAATTGATAAAATAAAATAAACACACTACTTATTTTATTGGAATTTCCATACCGGTTTTACATCCATTTTGAGCCCTAAGGAGCACTAATACTAACTTACTAAATTTACAGCCTAACTACTCAATTCACCTTCTCCCACATTTTATAATAAAATTTCCTTCTCTCAGGAGCAACATAACTAAGCACAATTCTCAGAACGTGAGTAGTAGTGGCTACATTCCTGAAGAATTTCTTTAAAATAACCTTTGTAATAAATAGAAATATTTTTGCGTGGTTCCTCCCTCCCTCCATAGGGAGAAAACCCGCTTATGAGGTTGACTTCATAACACAATATGAAGTGGTTCAAATTGTTATACATATATGTTAAAACTGAAATCTGATTAGGCCCCAAATTTTAATGAACCAATTTAAATTTTTTTAACAACAAATGTTCCTCATTAGTGGGTTTTATCGTCTATCGAGTTTCGTTGCAAGAAAGTCCAACTAACGGCCGGCACGGCGGAATTACTAATTTTGTTTCGGAGTAAACTCTCCTTTTGGGGGACCGATTTAGTTCATATTTACAAATCATCTTTTTTTTAGATACTTATGAAGTATATTCAGTTTCATTAGAATATAAGAACAATTGCGTCCGGTATGGGCTAATTTATAATAGTAAATTAATAATTTGGTTCCAGAGTTAACCCACCAACATATGGGAACCCCGATATTGCTGGTTAACGAACTCGTCCAATAGATTGCCATAGGATTGATTTCAAGTTTTGTGCAGACAAACCAAAAACTATGGCCGCTTTTCAATTAACAGACGTATATATATATATACAATAGATATTTTTGAGCCCAATAGATCCATTAGGTTGAGTTGCTTGTTCCTTAGAGGCTCTGAGCCTATCTTACTGCGTTGAAACAGTTTTGTTTATTGCCACCATTACAGAAGTGCATGCAATCTTGCTGCTCCATCCTATATAAATCGCCAGTAACAAAAATGTTGACAGGTTAAGAAATGGCTCAAATTCCCACGATACGTCACTCATTAGAAGTATGTAATCACAATACTTTTAATGGACTTTTTCAGATTATGTTTTACAAAAAGCATGTCTCTTTCTCAGGCATTGTAGACAATATATTCCGAGTTTCGATCCATGGAAATAGATATAACGGCCGTAAGGCCAAATAAACAATTTCAGTACAGAGTGGACCCCTACCCCCTTTTAAGGACCGATTCTATTCTCGTTGAAATATAAGAAACTTTCGTCGCAGTTTAATCGTTTGAGCTACGATAAACTATTAACAAAACTAAAATAAAAAATAAAGTTAACTCCCCCTCCGGAAGGACCTATTTTGCTTTTTAAAGAACTCTTTAAATCGTTTGCTAAGGTAATAAAATGTATCAAGATTGCGGCAAAATAATAATAATAATAATAATTAACTGACACACACATATATACATTTTAACAGGGTAAATTTTTGGTATTTAGTATGTATGATCGATGAAGATTATTTATTGGTTTGTTTTCAGCAGAGCTGGGCTTATTCGAATGATTTTTTATTTAAGTAACGAATAAAAGATAATTTTTTATCCGTTATTAGTTAATCATAAAACCACGGATGACCAATTATCCGTTATTCGAGAAACGGGTGAATTATCTTTTATTCGTCATTTGATTATCCGTTATCTTTTATTCGTTATCCGTCCACAATACCACTTTTTTCTATCCATTCGGGCAAAAACAAACTGTTCGTTTGCACATGGCATTGCACTCTTTAAATAAATATTTAAACATCAAGAAATTTTTTTTTACAAGTACAACACGGCACTTCCATCGTCAGCACCAGTCGAACGGCTGTTGTCGTTTGCTTCCATAACGGATATTCCAAAAAGCAATCGACTCTCTGATGAAATGTTTGAGAAAAGAGTAGTTTTAAAATCTATGTTGAATTTAATTTAAAGTTTAATTTTAAATTTAAATAATAATGTAATACATAATTATATTTAATAATAATTTAAATAATTACATATTATATTTAAATAATAACTAAATACATTATGATTAAGTAGTAAATTGGTTTTCTAAACATCTTCCAAATATAAAAATCATCTTTCGGATGAAAATTTATCCATCGAATTAAAATTCATCCGTAAGATGAAAAATTATTTCAATTGAAATCTTAAGATAAAAGATGACGGATAACTTTACGTAAATGGTTATAATTTCGAATAACGGATAACGGATATCCGAAAATTATAGATGACAAATAACGAATAACCTAGGTTATTCGTCATCCGTTATCCGAAGATAATTTTTGCCCAACTCTGGTTTTCAGAGCCCCGTAACTTTTGGCGATGGTCTCCTTACAGTTTTATCACTATGAAAATCAGTCCCAGTCCAAAAGAAAAGAGAAATAAATAATTATAAAGTATAACAAAACAAATGAAACTAAAAACAACAAAATAATAATAAATAAATATATAAAGGTGTATATATGGAGTTCGTGTCCAGACACGGTCGAGTGAGGTTGTCCGTCTTAAGTGCTCCGGGATCCGTGCTAGGATAGTCCTTTGTGTGGCCTCTACCTGTAGGCGGTTTATTGCTACCGGTAGAGGCTTTTGTGTGTTTGTTTACCGACGCTTAAAAGTTACCTGTGCTCTACCGCCTCGTCTAGACAGGCTAATTCTCGCCTAGAAGTTTTTCTTTTTCTTTTTTTTTTTTTTTTTTTTTTTTTCTTTTTTTCTCACTTTCCAACAAACAAAAACAACCAATTCTTCAGCCATGAATTAAGTTTAAAAATTATCTGAAAGCGTAAGAGAAAGCAGATAAAATGAAGCCTGTTGTGAAGCCAACACCAAAAAATGCAAACTCGGTTGCAGGTTCATCTTTAGAGAATGGACCAGAACAACTTGCTATGAATACGCCGACCTCAACTCCGAAGATCCAACCCGTCAAAATGGATGAAAAAATGCCAAACACTATGGGGAAAATGGCTGAACGGCTAGATAAGGCTCTTGGAATTTTGGACGAAATGGCACAACTCAAGAGACTAAACAATACATTAAGATTAAAAATAAGTGACGTGACTGACATTTTGCATACAGTTAAAACGGAAGTCCGAAAATCAAGAGAAAATGAAAGTGCTGGAGGAGACGCTACAACCAGCAAAGCACAGATTAGAATCCCCTCTACTTTTTCTGATGTACTCAGGAAATCCACAAAAAAACCTGGACCCCAAGTACATAAAATAGTAATAAAAAACAAAAAGAGGGATATCCCTGCTCAAGAGACAAAGGTAGAACTGCAGAAATCGATTAACCCTAAAGATATGCAGTTAGGGATATCTAGATTAAAATGTACCAAAAGTGGTTTGGTCATAGTAGAATCTGATTCAAAACATGACTTAAATAAAATAGTAACCAAGCTAACAGATTCCCCAAATCTGAAAGCGGAATTTGTAAAAAAATTAAAACCCAGGCTAATAGTCAAGGGAATTCCAGAGGAAGTCAATGAAGAGAACTTAGTAGATACACTCCTCAATCAAAATAGCGAACTTAAACTCATAAAGGAAGACATCAAAATTATCAAGATACTCAGACGATTCGAGGGTAAGCGGAAAGACATTATTTTAGAGACGACTCCTGCTGTTCGCCTAGAATTACTGGGCTACAAATTAAAGCTTTACTGGAGTATCTGCTACGCAGAGGACTATTTCACAGTAAGGAGATGTGGATTCTGCAGCAGACTGAACCACACAACAAGCATGTGCGAGACGAAGAAGAAGGAAGGAGACCCGACCTGCTCAGACTGTGGAGGGAAACACCTTCGAAGAGATTGCAACGCGGTGCAAGTAAGCTGTGTGAATTGCATGAGCTTCAACAACCATTGCAAGCCTCATCTAAGGGTTCCTGTTAACCATGCTTCCACTGACAAGGTATGCCAATCTTACAAAAACGCACTTACACGACTACAACAAAATACTGACTATGACATCTGTGACGATAATTAACTTCAACATTTTATTCTTTATCGTAATTATATACACCATAAATAAAGCTAGGCATAAACATGATTCCGACGATTTTACCCATAATGTATTACTTTATTATCTTCTTTATTTTCATGGCACAATGCAGATAATGAACACCCTTCACAATTACAATATTTGGGCGGTTAGGTCAAAATTTGTGATATCATCTCTTCGTTCTAATTCCAGCCCAGCAGATAAAACCTATGGATAGCAATAACACTACGAACAGATTTTCTAATAAACCTTTAAAACAACATATTAACATTATTCAACTAAACCTAAGGCGCTCGTGGAAGGCTACATTACTTTTAAATGAATATATAGAAAGAAATGATGTCGATATTTTATTGCTTCAAGAACCCTACGCAGTAGGAAATAAAGTTATGGGAATTAGTGGAAAATATAAGGTTGTTCATAGACAATCTGACAATAGACCTAGAGCTTGTGTAGTAGTAACCACTAGCAAACTCCACAGTATGGCTATAGATCATCTCTCAGATGAAGATTATGCAGTAGCCGAAATCATATTTAATAGAGAAAAGTATATGATTGTGAGTGCTTATTTCGACGGGGAAACAGATGTCATCCTAGATCTAAATAAAATAAAACGAACCTTGCAAGAATTCGGTACTTCAAAAGTATTACTAGGAATGGACAGTAACTGCAGAGGGAAACTATGGTATGATTCTTTGACAAATCAACGGGGAAGACTTTTAGAAAATTTTATAACGCTAAACGATCTAAACATAACTAATGTAAACACAAACGAACCAACATTTGATGGACACTTAGGAAGCAGCAACATTGATCTTACGCTGACAAACTCATTAATGATAAACGATATAACTAACTGGACAATACACGACCACGAAAACTTATCAGACCATAGGACAATATCCTTCAAAATAAATATCAACAACGAAAAAGTCACGCTCGGACCCACTCAAATCAAATACATTACTAAAAATGCCGATTGGGATTACTTTGAACACACCTTGAACGAGTCTATATCCAATATACTCAAAATTAATACAAACCAAGAAGCGCAAACTACAGATGAAGCATGCTTAGAATATTTGAATGCACAGGGCGTGGAAAAAACCGTTAATAAATATTCTAAAGCTCTAATCCAAGCATGTAACAAGTCATTCAAGGTCCATGGAGGTGGGCGATGGATAAAGAAGAGCAACCAAACTCACCGCGTAACACCATGGTGGAATGAAGACTTGACAAGACTGAGGAAAGAGACTAATTCGGCTAGGAGAGGCTATCAACGGACTACTACAGACGAGACGATAAGACTAGAAAAGAGGAGAATCTACTTGGATAAACGTCATGAATATCAGAAAAAAATTAAAGATTACAAAATGGAATCCTGGAAGGAATTCTGCTCTTCAATAGACGCTACGAACCCTTGGACTTGGCCTTATAAGTTAGCTTCTAACAAGTTACGTTCTCCTTTCAACTTACAGACGATTAAAAAAACTGATGGGACGTTTACGAAAGATTCAAAAGAAACACTTACTTACATATTAGATACTCTAACACCATCTGACGATCCTACAACTGACACACAAGAACATTCAAATATGCGACAAAAAATATATGAACAAATAGACACAAATGACGACTCTGATATTTCTGACAATGAACTGACTGAGATAATTAATAAACTAGGAAAAAACAAAGCACCTGGAATCAACGGCATCTCATCCGATATCTTTCAACGTGTTTTCCACTTACATCCTCAATTTATTAGAGCTTTGTTTCGCAAATGTTTCCAAGACGGAATATTCCCTACTAAATGGAAAACCGCAAAATTACTTTTGCTAAGCAAACAGGGAAAGCCGAGAACGGAGGTCAGCTCAATTAGACCTATTTCACTGCTAAATATCGAAGGAAAAATTTTGGAAAAAATTATTCACTCCCGACTTTTACACCACTTGCACTCTAAAAGCAAAATTCACCCAAATCAATATGGCTTCACACCACAGCGAGGAGCACCAGATGCAATACATACTGTAGTTGACTTTATTAGAACAGGTCTCTCGGTGAAAAGTCATGTCCTGCTAATATCACTGGATATTAAAGGTGCTTTTGACCATGTGTGGTGGCCTTCTTTATTCGAATATCTAAGGTATATTGATGCCCAAAAAACATTTATAAAATTTTACAAAATTACTTGACGGACAGACAAATACTATTAGATACAAATATCGGTAAATTTACTAGACGACAAAACCTTGGAACCCCTCAAGGATCAGCTTGCTCTCCCATACTCTGGAATATCATCGTAAATGATCTCTTATTCAAAATTTCAATATTAAAAACTAAAATCGTGGCCTTTGCAGATGATATTTTAATCCTTATTGAACGAGCACTCTTTCAGGAACTTCAGATAACCGCTAATCGAATATTGACAATTGTAGAAACATGGGCTAGGAGAAATAAACTATTATTCAGTACGTCAAAATCGAGTTATATTCTATTCACTAAAAAACGAACTAAACCAAACATGACGTTACACTTACAGAACGACTATATTCAACGGGCAAACTGTATCAAATACCTAGGGGTTATATTGGAAGAAAAACTGAACTTCAACAAACACATTGACCACTTACAAAACAAATTAATAAAACTTATAAACTTACTCTCTATATCTGCTAGAGTAACTTGGGGTCTTCAGAGTGAAGCACTCCAAGTAATTTATAAAGGAGCAATTCTACCGTGCTTAACGTACGCAATCTCAACTTGGAAAAACGGAATAACCAAAAAGTACAACATAAAGAAACTCGAACGAGTACAAAGGCTTATAGCCATAAAAATTTGTAAAGGATTTCGAACTTTGTCCTATGAGGCTGCATGCGTCTTAGCCAACATCACACCAATTACTATACAAGCAGACCAACTCATACAGTTTTACCAACTTTGTAAACTTAAACAAAGCACGGACACCATTGACACAACGACAATTGAATATCAAACACCCCAACATGACTGGATTCATCCATCAGAAACCGTACAGTTAAATATAAACGACAATTTCAGTGAACCAGACTATACTTTCTACACGGACGGAAGCAAGGACGGACACAGAGTTGGGTGTGCGTTTGTAGTATACGAAAACCGAGACTTCATTGACAGACAGAAATTTAGGCTCTCATCACTTTGTACAAACAATCAAGCTGAACTATTTGCAATTTATCAATCCTTAGAATACACAAAAACGACACTCTTTACACCGAGCATACACATACAAATAAATACTGACAGCAAAGTCTCGTTGGAAAAAATAATAAACAACAGACTTCGCGATCCACTACCTGAAAACATACGACAGCTAATTAGGCAACTACATGACTCTAACATCCATATACACTTACAATGGGTTAAGGCACATGCAGGCTTAGAGGGAAATGAGGTGGCGGACCTGCTCGCTAAATCAGCTGCAGCGGATCAGCTATTACCCATCAGCTATGATAAGATATCACAAACACATCTAAAATATATACTTAAAGAGAAGAGTGTAGAATTGTGGCAAAAAAGATGGGACAAATCCACAAAAGGCCGACATTTGTATAACTTTATCCCAAACATCGCTAAACCAAAAGGACTAACAACCCACTCATACAGACTTACTCAGCTTCTAACAGGACACGGACAAGTAAATTCTTACCTCCACAGATTTAGAATTAGAGACTCAGCCGCATGCCCTTGTGACGAATATACAGAACAGACATACACACACCTTTTATACGACTGCAGACTCACCGATGACTACAGACTGGAGCTGGAACGCGTGGTTACAGGAGCCGGAAACCAGTGGCCGGCGAGCCCTGCACTGCTGTACAGGAACTTCAAGGGAGCTCTGATAACCTTCAGCAACCACATCACGGAGAACCGAAATCTTCAAAGATAGGAAGAATCACTTCGTTCATTTAATTTATTTATTTATTTTTAATAATCTTATCTATATATTTTATTTATTTTTCAATTTTTTTTTCTACATATAATCTATTGTCTACATATAATGTCCTCAGTTTAATTAATTTATTAAACGAGTTTAATACATTCATTAAGTTTAATTTCAATTTTTATTTGTAATCTTGAACTAATAATCGTCTTTATTTTATTTTATTCTTTTTTTTTTTATCATCTACATATAATCTATTTTCTACATATAATGTTCTCAGTTTAATTAATTTATTAAATAATTTTAAACATTCATTAAGTTAATTTTAATTATCTTTTTTTTTTCTAATTGTAATTTTGAATTAATAATCTTACTTATTTATTTACTTTTTCTCTACAGATAATCTATGTTTTTAGTTTAATTAATTTATTTGATCATCTTAATACATTCATTAAGCTAAACTTTAACATTTTAATTGTAATTTCTAATTAATAATCTTATTTATGTTTATTTTTGTTTTTTCTACATATAAAACTATTAAATCATTTAAGTAAACTGTAAAATATTGTATAGAAAATACATGCGATATGCAATGCATGGGGCATGTAGTAAATAAACGGCCACACCCCAGGGTTACTGGGACAAAAAAAAAGAAAAAAAAAAAAAAAAAAAAAAGGTGTATATATGTGAAAAGGAATATGTATAAGTACTTTAAATTAAAATTATGTAAACAAAACAAAACATACAATACACAAAAGTAGAAATTTATGGAACTAAATATTACAAAAGTGTTAAGAACAAGAAATAGGAGCTAACATTATTTACAGTATTGCTTATTACTATATAGATATTATATTTACATACATATGACTTATATATACATACATATGACTAAACTAAACTACTAACATTAATTAATGGTTCCAAAAAAAAAAAAAAAAAAAAAAAAAAAAAAAAAAAAAAAAAAAAAAAAAAAAAAAAAATTTAATTAAAATCAGATTATTATTATACCCTCGAAATATTATCTAAATTTTTTCCTGGAATCAAATTTTTGTGTGTAGGTTGTGTTGTTTTAAAAATGTAAATATATCGTTGATGAAGGGGCTACCCTCTGTCAGTAGTTCCTGTAAGTTGTAAGGTAGTTTTAGTTGTTCTAGTATTCTGCATTCCGTTAGTAAGTGTTTTATTGTCATTGGAACGTTACACTGTCTGCAAATGTGTTGTTCTTTATTTGTCATTAAATAAGAGTGAGTTAGTAAAGTGTGTCCTATGCGTAGTCTACATAGTATAACCTCTTCTCGTCTGTTTCTTCGGCTACTAGAGCTCCATTCGTATATAGTATTTTTGATTTCTCTGAGTTTGTTGTTTTGTATGTTTGTCCAGTATTCTTGCCAAGTTTCTTGTATAGTATCAACTAGTTCTTTTTTTATGTCTTGTATAGTTACGTTTTCTATGTCAATATTCTGTTTTCTTGTAGCCAATTTTGCTTGAATGTCGACTGTCGTACTTTCTGTGATATTTGTATGTCCAGGTAGCCAGATCATTGTGATGGATATGTATTGTTCTTGTAGTCTGTAGAGTTGAATGTATATTTGTTTGACAATGGCATGTGTGCTGTACATATTGTTAAAAGAGAGCAATGAACTGAGTGAGTCTGAAAATAATTGGATCTTTGAGCAATTTATTGTATCAACGTTTGATAAAGCTAATAGGATTGCTTGCAATTCTGCCGTATAAATGCTTGCAGTGTTTGGGAGCTTTTGTTTAAATATTTGCGAACCTATTACTGCAGCAGATCCAGTACCAGATTTTGTTTTGGACCCGTCGGTGAATATGTTTAAATTGTCTGCGTTTTGTATTTTCATTGATGTGAATAATGTCTTGTAGAAAGTCGTTGACAGTGGATCAGTCTTTTTCATTTTTGATAGTGATAAATTTATACTAAAATTCTTAAGTTCCCAAGGAGGGAACGTCAAGATTTCATTTCTGTGAGTAGGAGCTTGTCGAATATGTCGGGTCTGTCTGTTCTCGGAAAGGCTTATAATTAAGGGTTTTTGTTTAGGTCGTTTTCTGTTATATAAGTCATGGTATTGGTTATCCAGAAAGCAATTTACACATGGTGTATTTAAACATTGGGATTTTTTGAAGAAATTTAATCCCAAGATTTCACGTCTGAGCTCCAATGGAAGTTCGCCGGACTCAACGTAAATACTTACAGTTGGGCTTGATCTGTATGCTCCTGTTGCAAGTCTTATACCCGCGTTATGTATTGAGTCTAATTGTTTTAGTGTTGTTTGGCTGGCAGATGAATATGCTATACATCCGTAGTCCAGTAAAGATCTGGTATAAGCACGATAGAATGTAAGCATGAGAGATCTGTCAGCACCCCATTTTGTGTTTGAAAGGACTTTTAAAAGGTTTATAGATTTCTTACACCTAGTAACAAGTTCTTTAATATGGGGTAACCATGTAAGTTTTTTGTCAAATGTAAGTCCTAAAAATTTTATGTTTTCTGCATTTGTGAGATTGTTTCCGTATAGTGTGATAGTTGGATTTGGTCGGTCTTTTTTCTTTGTAAATAATATACACTTGGATTTCTCCAGGGATAATGTGAAACCAGTGGATGAACTCCAACTTTCTAGTTTGTGTATGGCTTGTTGAATGTTGTCCTGTGTTTCATGAAATGATTTTGATGAGTTATATATCAGTAAATCATCAGCATACAGGCAGTACGATATACCAGTTGGAATGTACCTTGTTACAGAATTGATAGCAATAGCAAAAAGGGTTGGACTTAAAACGCCTCCTTGTGGGACCCCATTTTGTTGTTGAAATTTGTCTGA
Organism: Gonocerus acuteangulatus; assembly: GCA_946811695.1. Classification (NCBI taxonomy): domain Eukaryota; kingdom Metazoa; phylum Arthropoda; class Insecta; order Hemiptera; family Coreidae; genus Gonocerus; species Gonocerus acuteangulatus. The sequence goes on from OX328123.1 coordinate 47,505,089, forward strand.
TAATTCTGCTCCCACTCTGACCCGGAAATTTCTGTTTGATATGTAATTATTAATGAAACATAGAATATTTCCTTCAATATTCCATTCCTTAAATTGCTGTATTATTAACCTTTTCCATACTGTATCGTAAGCTTTTTGTATATCTAGGGATACAGCGATGAGATAGTCAGTATTTAGAAAAGCGTTCAGTATATCATTTTCTAGTCTGGCAATATGATGCATGGTTGAATGCCCTGGGCGAAACCCGCATTGGAATTCTGTCATTAATTTATTTTTCTCGAGAAACCATAACAACCTTTTATTAAGCATTCTTTCGAATAGCTTGCTAATACAGCTGGTTAAGGAAATGGGTCTGTAATTGGAGGGAAGCTTCTTGTCTTTTCCTGGTTTTAGAATAGGTATCACAATAGAGGAATTCCATATGTCAGGGTAGGTGCAGTTTTCATACATTCCATTCAGGCTATCAAGAAGAAGATTTAGCCCCTGAGTTGGAAGGTGTTTCAGCATGTCATTCCTTATACTGTCTGGACCTGAAGAAGTGGGTTTTAATGATTTTAAGGTTTGTGTCAGTTCGTTAAGTGTAAATGGTTCGTTAAGGGGGTGTTTGTATTTAGGTAAAATTGGTAAAGGCGTTTTCTCTATTGTCTGTTTATGATTTAGAAATTCATTTTTGTAATTTCCGTCACTGGAGATAGTGGAGAAGTGGTTTCCTAAAATGTTACTAATAGACAGTATGTTTGTTTCAATATTATTGTTATGAAAAAGTCCTGTTACTGGTGAATTGTATTTTTTATGTTGAATTTTGTTAACCTTCGACCAAATATCCCGAATGGAAGAGAATTTATTTATACTACTGACATATTCAGTCCAACAAGTCTTTTTACTGCGTTTAACAACCCATTGAGCTTTTGCTTTCAATTTTTTATAATTTTGCAAAAGTTCGTCTGACGGATTTCTGCAGAATAGGCGTAGTGCCTTTTTCCGGTTTCTTATTGCCTCTCTGCATTCCTCATTCCACCAGGGTACTGGGCATTTTTTGTAATGGTTTGATGTCTTAGGTATACTCAATTCTGCTGCTTCTTTAATAATGTTCGTCATGTCTTCGACTGTTTGTAATCTTTTATGCCTGTTATTTATTTGTTCTAAAATATAATTTTGATAAGAGTCCCAGTTGGCTTTTTTTGTATTGTATTTTGGAGGTGAGTTAAATAAAATGATAGGGGGAGAGTAATTGACTAATATTGGAAAATGGTCACTTCCATGAGAGTCTTGAGAGACAGCCCATGAAAACCGCGAGAATACTGAAGCAGAAGCAGCAGAAACGTCTATGTGAGAAAGTAGTCCAGTCCTGGAGCATAAATGTGTTGGTTCGTTAGTGTTTAATGGTATCAAGTCAGTGTTATCAAAAATACTTTGTATGTGGTTACCTCTGTGGTTGGTGTTTGTAGCCCCCCACATTAAATTTTCTGCATTTACATCAGAGAGAAATAATATAGGAGATGGTAATTGTGATATTAAGTCCGTGAGAGCATGTACGTCAATAGGTTCACCTGGTGGAAGGTATACAGAGCAGACAGTAAGTCGGAATGGGAGATATACTACTGCAGCGACTGCTTGGATTGTAGTAAGCAGTCTTAGGGGTTCGCTGTATAAGTTATCCCTAACACAGACAGCAACACCACCACATGCTTTTAAGCCCAAGACGTAGTCATTTCGGTATATCGTAAAACCATGTATGCTGAAGTTTTTACCGTGTTTTAGGTGTGTTTCCTGTAGAGCAATAATGTGTATGTCCGTGTCTTGCAACAACAACTTAAGTTCGCCAATTCGTCTATGCACGCCGTTTATATTCCATTGGAGAACTGACATAATAAAATTTTGATATTAAAAACTGAAACCAGTAGCTTTATTACCAAGGGTAAATAAACTGACCGCAAGTAAATTTTATAAATCAGGATGTAAAATCTTATATGTACAATAATTATAATTAAGAGTATTAAACTAATATCCACTTTAATTGTCCTCATTGCTGAGGTTTGTAAGATTCTCCTTTTTTGCACTGACCTGTTTTCCTTTTTTGTTAGACATATTCCTGGTTTCTATGTTTCCACCTTTGGGAGTTTCGATTTTCTCTTCCTTCACATTCTTCTTCTGTTTAGCATTTTCTTTTTCTTCACTACTCTTCACTAAAGTTTTTTCAAATTTAGTTACGAGGCACTCCAGATTTTTAAATAATTTTTCAAAAATCTTTTCATTCTGTTTTGAATGTTCCTCTAATTTTGTTTCGACGTAAGACTGGTAGGTGTTTTCAGCAGCGGCGGACGGTAGAGTTTCAGTTAGAACCTTCTCTAAAGCCATTATTCTTTCTTCAAGTCTACTACACATATCAGAAAGCTTGGTCAGCTGACTGCTTTCGTCCACGTTCTTGTTTACCGCAATAGCATATGACTTAGTGTTCAGAGCGAGCCTTCTTTTCTTTGCTTCATAGTACCCTATTTTTTCTGTCACCATCATTTTTTTAATTTCGGTTTCTTCTTGGTATTTTGGGCAGGTTTTGTCTAATGAAGGATGATTACCTTTACAAAGAACGCACTTGATCTTTGAACATGGTCCGTCATGAGATATTTCTGAGCACGTTTTACAGCTAGCATCGTTTTTACAATTAGTCCTTAGATGCCCGATTTCGAAACATTTCCTACAGATCATCGGCTGCGGGATAAATGGGCGTAACGGAATGGATAGGTATCCGATGTATATATTGTCCGGAAGCTTAGGCGTATCAAAAGTAGCTACAAAAAGCGAGCTAGTTTTATAGGTTTCCCTTGAACCTAATCTTCTAATTGCTGATACTGACTGGGATTTAAGTTCTGAGACTATTTCATTTTCATGCAAGTTCTTTAGTTCCCTGCAGTAGAACACTCCCTGGCTTTTATTTAAGTTTTTGTGGGGAGCCACTGTTATTTTAAGATTGTTGAAATGGGTTTGCTTCAAAATCCTTGTAGCTACTGTTGTATTGGGAACATCTAAAAGTAAATCTCCATGCTTTCTAAGTTTTTTTACTTTTATTTGCTTAGAAAAGGAAGATACCCAGCCGTGAATATGAAAAGGGTTTACGTTGTTGAACGATCTATTCTCCTCTTCTATATGCACGCTGATGAATCTTAGAGCTTGCGGGTTAACTTCTTCCTGAGTCTCAAACCACGATCGGCGTGTAGGCTGACAGCTTTTTCCGTCTTCTCTTATCATTTCGGCACTGTATTCACTCATTTTTGTTTTCATTAATATAGAAACTTCTAGAATTGAACAAAGAACTTAGCCGCGCTTGGTATTTGCACTAGCCGAAGGTCCAGAAGAATGTTACCTGCTGGGGTAATAAACATTTCCGGCGGCACTTAACACAAAGACACTGATCCTAGGCTTGTACCGAGACGCATGTTCACTTGCAAAGGGTCTATACCTGAACTTAGCAATAAAATATCTCAAAGCTTGCCGGTGGAGCCAAGAGCACAGTGAGGACAACCTCTCTCGACCGAGGCTGGAGACCGACTGTTGCGATGAAGATTAGAAGAAAGGATTGAAGATAAGATGGTTAAAAGTGCCCCTAGCGACATGGATTTCGGAGTTTGACCTCTATTATTTTATATTTTTAGGTTACCTTTCAAGGAGTCCAACTCCGAAATCCATATCGCTGGGGGCATTTTTCACCATCTTATCTTACTATAGCCTTTATCAAAACTTCTTTTATGTGTACAACCTAAATCGGTACATTCCTTCGGAAAATGCTAATTAATCGTTAAAACCAGAGTTGGGCAAAGGTTAATCGCAGAGGCGATTGACGATTGACAATTAAAAATTCAATCGCATCAACTCGCAATTACGATTAAAAATTTAATTGTAGTGAAATCCGGCGATTAACAATTAATTAATCGTAGTTGCGAACTCTCGCGATTAACAATTAATTAATCTTAATTGCTGATTTCACGATTAACAATTATTTAATCGTAGTTGCTGGTTTTAATTGATTCTCCAAATTTATCACTACGATTTATTCCGATAATTCAAGAAACGACCAGGGTAGTGTAAGGAAGGATATAGAGGGTAGTATAAGGAAGGATATAGAGGGTGGTATAAGGAAGGATATAGAGGGTGGTATAAGGAAGGATATAGGAGGTGGTATTAGGAACGATATAGAGGGTGGTATAAGGAAGGATATAGAGGGTGGTATTAGGAAGGATATAGAGGGTGGTATAAGGAAGGATATAGGAGGTGGTATTAGGAAGGATATAGAGGGTGGTATAAGGAAGGATATAGAGGGTGGTATAAGGAAGGATATAGAGGGTGGTATAAGGAAGGATATAGAGGGTGGTATTAGGAAGGATATAGAGGGTGGTATAAGGAAGGATATAGAGGGTGGTATTAGGAAGGATATAGAGGGTGGTATAAGGAAGGATATAGAGGGTGGTATTAGGAAGGATATAGAGGGTGGTATAAGGAAGGATATAGAGGGTGGTATAAGGAAGGATATAGAGGGTGGTATAAGGAAGGATATAGAGGGTGGTATAAGGAAGGATATAGAGGGTGGTATTAGGAAGAATATAGAGGGTGGTATAAGGAAGGGTATAGTGGGTGGTATAAGGAAGGATATAGAGGGTGGTATAAGGAAGGGTATAGTGGGTGGTATAAGGAAGGATATAGAGGGTGGTATAAGGAAGGATATAGAGGGTGGTATAAGGAAGGATATAGAGGGTGGTATAAGGAAGGATATAGAGGGTGGTATAAGGAAGGATATAGGAGGTGGTATTAGGAAGGATATAGAGGGTGGTATAAGGAAGGATATAGAGGGTGGTATTAGGAAGAATATAGAGGGTGGTATTAGGAAGGATATAGAGGGTGGTATTAGGAAGGATATAGAGGGTGGTATAAGGAAGGATATAGGAGGTGGTATTAGGAAGGATATAGAGGGTGGTATTAGGAAGGATATAGAGGGCGGTATATGGAAGGATATAGAGGGTGGTATTAGGAAGGATATAGAGGGTGGTATTAGGAAGGATATAGAGGGTGGTATTAGGAGGGATATAGGAGGTGGTATTAGGAACGATATAGAGGGTAGTATAAGGAAGGATATAGAGGGTGGTATAAGGAAGGATATAGAGGGTGGTATAAGGAAGGATATAGGAGGTGGTATTAGGAAGGATATAGAGGGTGGTATAAGGAAGGGTATAGTGGGTGGTATAAGGAAGGATATAGAGGGTGGTATTAGGAAGGATATAGAGGGTGGTATTAGGAAGGATATAGAGGGTGGTATAAAGAAGGATATAGAGGGTGGTATTAGGAAGGATATAGATGGTGGTATAAGGAAGGATATAGAGGGTGGTATTAGGAAGGATATAGAGGGCGGTATATGGAAGGAAATAGAGGGTGGTATTAGGAAGGATATAGAGGGTGGTATTAGGAAGGATATAGAGGGTGGTATTAGGAAGGATATAGAGGGTGGTATAAGGAAGGGTGTAGAGGGTGGTATAAGGAAGGATATAGAGGGTGGTATTAGGAAGGATATAGAGGGTGGTATAAGGAAGGATATAGAGGGTGGTATTAGGAAGGATATAGAGGGTGGTATTAGGAAGGATATAGAGGGTGGTATAAGGAAGGATATAGGAGGTGGTATTAGGAAGGATATAGAGGGTGGTATTAGGAAGGATATAGAGGGTGGTATTAGGAAGGATATAGAGGGTGGTATTAGGAAGGATATAGAGGGTGGTATTAGGAAGGATATAGAGGGTGGTATTAGGAAGGATTTAGAGGGTGGTATTAGGAAGGATATAGAGGGTGGTATTTGGAAGGATATAGGAGGTGGTATTAGGAAGGATATAGAGGGTGGTATAAGGAAGGATATAGAGGGTGGTATTAGGAAGGATATAGAGGGTGGTATTAGGAAGGATATAGAGGGTGGTATAAGGAAGGATATAGATGGTGGTATTAGGAAGGATATAGAGGGTGGTATTAGGAAGGATATAGAGGGTGGTATTAGGAAGGATATAGAGGGTGGTATTAGGAAGGATATAGAGGGTGGCATAAGGAAGGATATAGGTGGTGGTGAGGAAGGTGGAATCAGGAGGAAGATAGGAGGCGATATAAGGATATTGGAAGCTTTCTTTTTTTTTTCTTTTAAGTATGTTTAGGTAAGTTTTATTATTAGGTAAGTTTGTATAGATATATGTATTTAATGTTATATTAAGTATAAATAATTGATATATATATATATATATATATATATATATATATAGTTTGATTGTTGACGTTTTTAAGAATTGTACGAAGAATACTGTGTAGCTGTTTCATTTCTAGTGTTGTATTCTTACTAATTAGGTTTTAGTATGTCTAGCAGGAAGTCTGAGGTAATCTAATTATCTCGTCGTCTAGGACCTAGGTCTCTATTCCACGCATCTCTTGCCAGTTTGTGCTTGTCTGCCTTGCAATTCGATTGTTTCCGCTCTAGCATTGTTTGCCTGATAGTATTAACTTCTCCTTTTGTGTACTTTAGTGACAGAAGTGTTTTTTTTCTTTCGTATTTAAAGTTAATTCTTTTAGTTAACAACATAAGTGATGGATGAAGATTCACACAGCTTTTTATCTGGAACCGATTTGGAAACCACCGATTCGAGAGATAATAATCTGCGAATTTCTGGCCAAGTACGTCGACGTCTTCACTGCCACGAATTACTTTACTGGACGGTAGGTTTTTCAAATATCTTCCAGATGAGTCTACAGCACACAATGTCATGGCATTGTGTACTAAATGATTGCCTATGGTTACTAAAGGCAGAGGGTTTGATAATTGTACATTAAACTTTTTAAGCCATCTTAAAAGAAAACATGGTCAAGACTCCGGTAATGATTATAAAGCGTAGAATGAAAGTAAAAAATATAAACCTCTAACTACAAAAAATATCGACTCCTTGAAAACAGAGAAAATGTGGAAGACATGTTCTCAAGAATAGTTAGATAAAAATATCATTGAATTTTTTTTGACTCCATGATACCATTAAGGTCTGTAGAAAATTTATATTTTAAAAATATATTTAAGGACCTAAAGATTAGCAAATACGGCTTAAATATTATAATTCGACGAAGTTTGGGGCGTCGAATAGACATTTATAATGAAAAACAATTGTCTGCAATAAAATTTGAATTACTAAATGTTGACTATGTATGCAGCGCTATTGACATTTGGTCGGAAGAAAGAGAAGCTTCCTAGGCATGACGGTCCATTGGATTTCCAAAGACTTGAAACGTATTTCAAGAGCACTGTCTTGTCAGCGATTCAGGGGAACCCACAGTTCTGACCATATTAGTGATATGATCAAAACAATTAATGCAGAATTTGGATTAGGCTCTAATAAATTAATTGCCTCAGTGACTGATAACGCCAGTAATTTTGTAAAAGCATTTAGCTTGTTTGGCGTTCAATCTACTAACGTAAGTGTGGAAGAAAATGTAAATACAGCTGAAGTTAGGTTTGAAGATTGGTCGGATGGTGATGAAGAATCGGATTCAAGCTCGGACGAATGTGAGTCTAATTATTTTTCTTTGTTGCCTCCCCACCTGCGGTGCTTTGCCCATACACTAAGTTTATGTGCAACAATTGATGCAAATAAAATTTTGAGCACCAAGGGAACTCCATTATCGGAGATTCATGCTTCCACTTTGAGAAAGTGCAACATCCTTTGGAGTGCTAGTGCTAGGCCGAAAACTGCTGAAATAATTGAAGATGTATTACAACATACACTTAGTAGACCAGGAATAACACGCTGGAACAGCCTTTATGATGCTCTCCAACAAATTGTAGGTATTCAAGAAATAAATATACAATTACATCGAGCTATAAACATAAAAACCCCTATTAAAGATATAGAATGCGATTACTTAAAAGAATATTTAACATGTGCGGCGCCAGTAGCGGAAGCATTGGATATTATGCAAAATGAGAACAACACTTTCTTTGGAATTGTGCTACCATGCCTCGTACTATTAAAGTACTAAGAAATTGCAAAAAATTAAGCAAAAACAACTATAATTTATTGTCAACCATTGATCGAAAATTATATTCTTATTATTGAAACAAGGTTTAAAAACTACTTTGACTTCAATACTTCCGAAGCGGAATGTGCATCAATTGCTGCTCTCTCCTATCCACGATTTAAGAATAAGTGGCTATGTATGCTAGAAAAAAATGATCAGAATAAAATTTTGCAAAATTTTAAACAAATAATTTCGAAGGAAATAATTGAAGAACCGCAAAAAACATCAACAAAACAATCAAGCAAAGATAAAAGTTTTTTTGACTTTAGTTCTGAATCCGACTCAGAGCAAAACAATATTTTCGCGCCTTCAGTATCTAGCAACACGAGATTTCCCCTGCCAAAAGCTGTATTATTAATGTTACACTTCTTTGCGGAAGAAATAGAAGAGCTGCACATCCTACATAAATATCCCGAGATAAAAAAAGTCTACATTAAGTACAATACACCACTACCAGCGTCTGCACCCGTCGAGAGGCTTTTCTCATTCGCGACCATGACAAATTTACCGAAGGCGAATAAAATAAGTGACAAAATGTTCGGAAAAAGAGTGATTTTAAAGTGCAATATGAACTATTTAAAAAAATGATTCAACATTACTTACTTTGTACATTAGTATGAATAAAACTAGTTATTATTGTATGTTTTTTTTAAATATTAAAATCTTTATGTCTTAATACAAGCTTTTTTTTTCCTGAATGACAATATCCTTCCTTATACCACCCTCTATATCCTTCCTTACATCACCCTCTATATCCTTCCTAATACCACCCTCTATATCCTTCCTAATACCACCCTCTATATCCTTCCTAATACCACCCTATGTATCCTTCCTAATACCACCCTCTATACCCTTCCTAATACCACCCTCTATATCCTTCCTAATACCACCCTCTATATCCTTCCTTATACCACCCTCTATATCCTTCCTAATACCACCCTCTATATCCTTCCTTATACCACCCTCTATATCCTTCCTAATACCACCCTCTATATCCTTCCTAATACCACCCTCTATACCCTTCCTAATACCACCCTATATATCCTTCCTAATACCACCCTCTATATCCTTCCTAATACAGCCTACTATATCCTTCCTAATACCACCCTCTATATGCTTCCTTGTACCACCTCCAATATCCTTCCTAATACCACCCTCTATATCCTTCCTTATACCAACCTCTATACTCTTCCTTATACCACCCTCTATATCCTTCCTAATACCACCCTCTATATCCTTCCTAATACCACCCTCTATATCCTTCCTTATACCACCCTCTATATCCTTCCTAATACCACCCTCTATATCCTTCCTAATACCACCCTCTATATCCTTCCTTATACGACCCACTATACCCTTCCTTATACCACCCTCTATATTCTTCCTAATACCACCCTCTATATCCTTCCTTATACCACCCTCTATATCCTTCCTAATACCACCCTCTATATCCTTCCTAATACCACCCTCTATACCCTTCCTAATACCACTCTCTATATCCTTCCTTATACCACCCTCTATATCCTTCCTTACATCACCCTCTATATCCTTCCTAATACCACCCTCTATATCCTTCCTAATACCACCCTCTATATCCTTCCTAATACCACCCTATGTATCCTTCCTAATACCACCCTCTATACCCTTCCTAATACCACCCTCTACATCCTTCCTAATACCACCCTCTATATCCTTCCTAATACTACCCTCTATATCCTTCCATATACCACCCTCTATATCCTTCCTAATACCACCCTCTATAACCTTCCTTATACCACCCTCTATATCCTTCCTAATACCACCCTCTATATCCTTCCTAATACCACCCCCTATATTCTTCCTAATACCACCCTCTATATCCTTCCTAATACCACCTACTATATCCTTCCTAATACCACCCTCTATATCCTTCCTTATACCTCCCTCTATACCCTTCCTTATACCACCCTCTATATCCTTCCTAATACCACCCTCTATATCCTTCCTTATACCACCCTCTATATCCTTCCTAATACCACCCTTTATATCCTTCCTTATACCACCCTCTATATCCTTCCTAATACCACCTCCTATATCCTTCCTAATACCACCTCCTATATCCTTCCTAATACCATCCTCTATATCCTTCCTTATACCACCCTCATGGTGGAAGCGGTTCCTTTCAATCAATTGTTAATTGTATGAAGAAACAATTAATAATTAATTTAATTGCGATTAACAATTAAATGGTTAATTGCAATTGAATTAATCTCGATTAAATTAATTGTACATTACGATTGAAAATTAATCGCAACTAATTTAATCGCGATTGAATCAATCGCGATTAAAAAGTTAATTGTTCGCTTGGACGATTGAAAAATTAATTGATTGATGCCCAACTCTGGTTAAAACCACTATATTCATCTTGAAGCACCTATTCTTAAACATGTTATTCATTTGATTGATTCGGGATATAGTAATATCATCCCAGTTGAAGTAAAGCCTTTTCAAGAAATGGAGGAGTCAAGAAGAGGATTTGAACCTCAATTCTTAAAGCTTTGATCTCTCTCGCTAATTAATTGGTCTTGGATCCTGTATACAGGAATCGAGCTTCAATCCTATTAGATGCCAAGCTAAGATCCGAGCTCAGGTTCTCTATATGAGTAGTAGCTCTTGAGCATAAATCGATAATCATAATATTATTAGAAGCCATTAAGCTCAGCTTAACACCTCAGCCATATATCTTAACAAACCTAAATACTTTATTATTATTATATCCGATTTGCAGGATCTGTATAACTAAGTATTGAGAAGTAAATGTTTACTGTTTCAAAAGTGAAATGTTGCATTAGTAATTGGAATAAATGTGCAAACCGGTTCTTTAATTATTTTGAATTTTATGTGTTCTGGAAAATATAGCTGTGTATTGGAAAACATTTTGAAGAATTGAGTGATTTCAACAAGAACAGGGTGGCACTCACTAATGATGTTTTATTCGGCTATTTCGATTTTGCTGGTTAACGACTTCGTTCAATCGTTCGTCAGGGGAGTTATCTAGCAGTTAGGATCAGTGAAGATTAGAAGGCATTTTTCCAAAATTCTTTTCTGAGTGTAAACTCAACCTTCGGAAAGTGCTAAAATTGAGCTTATTTCATCATTTGGCATAAATGTTTTATATCGAAAACATTTTTAAAGAAGCTGTCTTGTATAAATTTGAGCTGGCTTTTCGAAGATCAACATCATGACGAGCCAAGAAAACAGGATGTGTGTCAATTCATTCCAACCTGTCTTGAGGCTCTTACTCGAGAGTTCATAGACGAAGCTAAAGATAAGGTCACTTCATCTCAAAAACAATCTTTGGCAGTTTTATAAAAATATGTTTTGTGAAAGTTGTCCTATTTTTTGCAATCCTCATAATGTATTTTAGTAATATTAATGTTTATTACATTCCGGAGGACATTACCTATTGAGATTACGCCGAGGATGGAATTATTAAATCATTTCTGGAAATATTCATCGAACCCACCTAGTAGACACCGAAAATTACCCCCGTTAAAATGTATATATATATATATATATATATATATATATATATATATATATATATATATACAAATATAGTATATGTGTGTGTGTCTATTAACAAGATAAACGCTTGAATGTTTGTATTTTCGACACAAATCTTGGTTTATAGAATTCCCTTAGCACACGATTGAACGAATTCATTAACTCCCTAAATCGGTCCATCCGTAATTTTTGTTATATTGCAACGAAATTCGGTATTCGTTGTGGTCGTCTAAACAGAAAAAATGTGTTTTTAAAATAAACTAATCAGTTCATTATCGGGGGGGGGGGGGGGGGGGGGGGTACTCCGGACCCAAATTACTAATATACTCATACGGGTCGTAATTTCGGTTGTATTGTAGCGAAAGTCGGTATACTTATTGGCTATCTAAAGACAAAAATATGTATCATGAATAAACTAAATTGGTTCATTAGAAAATGGGGTTTACTGTGTATTATGTTAAAATTATTCAGTAATGTAATGGTTATTGTAGATTTAGATAATGGGCGAATGGTTGTTGTAAATTTCCTGTAAAGTGAAATATGATAAATCCAAAAACCATAACAATTAATTCACTAAGAATTTCATGATTTATTCATCCTTCTTTTCAAACTATTAGTAAGTAAATGAAGATTAACTTTCCATCCTTCATTAGAAATTGCACTGACAGGAGTTTGAGATTAATCACTCCACGGAGAAGATGAATAATTGCAGGTTCACCATCCAGTCGGAGATATTGGCGGGGATTTGGTTTAATAGACTATTCGCCAGCCAATTGGTATTGAATAGCGTTTAATTATCAAACATGACGGACGGTTCATCATCTTTCCAGGCGGGTTCGATCTCTATTAACAGGTGGATGGAGAAACAGATATTTATGCATTGCAACAATTTCTCATTGAACTGGGTTTTGATGATAAACATAATATTTAAAAACAACTTACTTGTGACGTACAGCAAATAACTGACAAAAACTACAAAACGTACAATAAACACAACATTGGAACTACACATGGATATCATACGCTTGCCCTGCTTTCAGCTTTATATCAAAATCAAAAAATGCAGAAAATACAAATATTTTAAAACAAGTGTCTCAGAATAACCAATAACTACCCGTACTATACAAAAATCTCAAAAATGCACACTGAAACGAAAATCCCATACATAAAAAAAAAAATATATATATATATATATAAACTTACGTATAGTTTATTTCAAAGATACAGAAAATCAGGAACCCACTGATAAAAGAAATAGGTAACTACACCAAAACATCAGGTAAAAGATACGTGCACAAACGTACTAAACATATCCTTATGAACAGGAATACTGAAAAGTAAATGTGTAAGCTCAGAAACATCTAGTATACTGACTGATCTCTGCTCCTATTATCTCATAGCTAGGACTAGCAGCTAGCTTTAGGTACTAAGCTGTAAACATAAACACAGGTCTTCAACAATCATTCTTTAATTGAATTTAGTTAGCCTCAAGAAAGAAACAAAAAAAAAAAAAAAAAAAAAAAAAAAAAGTTAGCCTCAATTAGTTTTATGCCTATTAATTATTAATTACCTCTCCTATTACTTATCAGTGTACATCTCTTCAATAATTATTATCATTATCATTATAATTAAGTATTATTATATCATTAATTATTATAGTTATCGTTAATTTATATTATCATTATATGATGTGTCTTAGTACGCAATTAGTAGTATAAGTCAGGGTTTTTGTGACATTTTTCCCTTATAAATAATTGTTAACCTTTATTTTAATCACTGCAGTGTTAATCCTAGAAATATTGTTTGTGTGGTATAGACGTACACACGAGTTATTGTATTCTTTGTCTTTTATTCAATAAACTTAAAAAAAAAAAAAAAAAAAAAAAAAAAAAAAAAAAAAAAAAAAAAAAAAAAAAAAAAACTACACATAGACACAACTATCTGACAATAAACCCCGGATGATAAAAAACACAATTGACGAATGGCCTTCTAGTCATCGAGATAACAGACGTGAACAAATAATTCTTACTGGACTAAGGATTGGACATACTCGAATAACTCACGAATACCTTTGAGAAGTCGAGATAAACCTTTATGCAGTATATGTAACAAAGAACTTACGATTAAACACATACTGACAGACTGCCAAAGACGATGCAATTTTAAAATCCCGAACGATAAGCAAGAACTCCTAGGCAATGATAGCGAGTACATCAACACTATACTGAGTCAGTATAGTGTTGTCAGTATAGTTGTTGTTGTAGTGTTGAGTCAGTATAGTGTTGATTGTGTTCTTGAGGTAGTTCAGTATTACTGACCTACCTCAAGAACACAAACCTATATAACCTTATTTAATGGAAATAAGCACTGTTGGCACATAAATAACATTATTCTCCCATAGATACGAGGTACAATTTAACGGAGAACACAAATTCTTTTACAGTTCAAATTTTATACAGTTACATTAGCTATGCTGATTTCCTAGAACGAATAGTTCAGAGGATGCTGTTCTTTGTGTTGATATTTTAGTGCACTGGTAGCGGGATAATAAAATAATAAAACTTGTAAAATAAAAGTCACTATAATGCTTCGATAAAATAAATAAGTTAACTCTGCACAGACGAAATTAAAAGATAATAATAAGGAGAAATTATAAAAACTGATAACAAAAATAAAACGTTCTTCGAGGTAATAATAATAAATGAATAAATAATGTCTGATAAAGAAACTTGGAACACCACGAGAGCACATGCACAGGTAGACGCCATTAACACTCTGGTTTTCACAGGTCTTGTGACGCAGGGTTGCTTTGCAGGGTACCCCCTGTAAAATTATTAATTTGTCTCTTATCTTTACACTTCGGCAACACTGACGGTGGGCGTGTACGGTTGATATCAGGAGGAGGTTACACTGGCCAGGTTAGTGTTTACATCTCGCTAGCTGCCACATCACCTCCCCCCAATGACAGAGTCATGGAAGCGGACAGGAGGTCGGATGAGTCTTCCTCGACAAGTCCGATGAAGTGGTTCTGCTTGTGTGGCGGTTGATTTACTGGTTGTAGATTGGTCGGAGGAGGGCAGTGTTGTCTGAGGGTGTCCAGTGGTCCGCTGTGCTGGTGGCTCCTGGATGGTGTAGGCTGGTTTCAGGCGGTCAACTGAGACCGTCCTGGGTCCTGACGGGAGCTGGATCTTGAAGGTCTTCGGCTGTCGGTCCAGTACGGGATGGGGACCTGAGTATGGTGGTGTGAGCGGTTGTCGCACTGTATCATCTCGCAGAAAGACATGACTGCAGTTCCTGAGATCCTTAGGGACAAACGTTTGGCTACTGCTGGAACGATGAGGCGCTGGTCGTAAGTCCTTCATGTGGTCCCTCAGCCTTCGCAGGAACTCCTCAGGGTCCTCTGGTCGCTCGTTGCTTGCCAGCAGTTCACCGGGTAAACGTAGAGGCTGCCCAAAAACAAAGTCTCCTGCACTGCTAGCGTTATCTTCGCGCACTGCTGCTCTCAGGCCAAGAAGTACTGTAGGTAGCAGATCAGTCCACCTTGATGCGTTGATAAGGTGAGCTGTGAGGGCAGTTTTTAGCGTCCTGTGCCATCGTTCAATGCAGCCATTACTTTGCGGATGGTATGAGGTTGTCCTACAGCGCTTCACACCTAGAATCTGTGTCAGCTTGCGGAAGAGTTCACTCTCAAATTGCCGCCATTGGTCCGTTGTTATTTTGGCTGGGACACCGTAGCGACAAATCCAAGTCCTGTAAAGTGCTCTGACTATTGTATCCGCACTAATGTCTTAAACTGGCTCGGCCTCGGGCCATCGAGTGAACCTATCCACCATAGTTAGACAGTATCGTTTGCAGTCTGATGTTGGAAGTGGACCAATAATGTCTATGTGGATGTGCTCGAAACGAGCAACTGGGGCAAAGACTCCTGGAGGTGCGACGGTATGGCGCTGTACTTTACTCCGCTGGCAAGCCACACACCCGCGTGCCCATGTGGCAATGTCCGCGTTCATATTGGGCCAGAAGAAGCGTTGGGACAGGAGTCGCCTTGACCCACGTATGCCGGGGTGGCTGAGGTTGTGAAGTTGCTGGAACATGGCTTGTCTCAATGATACGGACGCACTCTTGAAGTGCTTGTCTCACAGAGCAGTGGTTTCGGTGAGTGTGGAACGCCCATCCATTTGAGTGACAGAGCCGGATTCCGAAGGAGCTCAGCAATGTTGGGGTCGTTTTGCTGTTCCTCAGCAATTTTCTCCAAGTCGTCTGGGAGTGTTATCTCCTCCATCCTCGACAGTGTGTCAGCGACCACATTATCACTACCTGACACATGGCGGACATCGGTTGTAAACTGGCTGATGAAGTTTACAAGCCGGATCCTCATGGGTGTAGCCGTTTCTTGGCGTTGCCGGAACATGTGGGTCAGGGGTTTGTGGTCCGTGAGGACAGCGAAGTTGCGACCTTCGATTGAGGGCCTGAAGTGACGGATTGCTCGGTGTATGGCGATCAGCTCTCTGTCGTAGGCAGAATAACGTTGTTCGGCATTCGTGAGAGTCTTGGAGAAGAAGCCAAGGGGTTTCCATCCCGATCCTTCCCGTTGCTGGAGAACTGCTCCAATCGCTGTGTTCGACGCATCACATGCCAGAGTGAGTTCAGCATCCTCGGATGGGTGGGTCAATGTGAGAGCCGATTTTATGTCTTGCTGACATTGTTGAAATGCAGCATCCGCCTCCTCAGACCATTCCATTGTTGTCGAGTCACTTTTCTTGCAGTTGCCAACAAGTGCATGGAGAGTATGCTGGTGTTCCGCTGCATTAGGTATGAACCGTCTATAAAAATTTAACATACCTAAGAAACGACGGAGTTGTCCTTTGTTGCTGGGTCGAGGGAAGTCCATGATTTGGTTGACCTTTGCTGGTAGGGGCTTGATACCTTGTGAATTCACGAGAAATCCCAAGAATTCAATCTCCGTCTTGCAGAACTCTGATTTTGATGGGTTGATGGTCAAACCGTGCTCGCTCAATATTCGGAAGACATAGTCCAGGTGAACGCGGTGCTCATCCTTGGTAGTGGATGATACCAATATGTCATCTAGGTATACGAAGACATACGGGAGTGCCAGAATGCAGTCCATGAGCCGCTGAAATGTCTGGGCAGCGTTGCGAAGGCCAAAGCACATTACCAGGAACTCAAAAAGACCGAAGGGTGTTATTACTGCAGTCTTCTTAATGTCTTCTTCCGCTACAGGTACTTGGTAATATGCTCTGTTCAGATCCAGCTTGCTGAAAAAGACCTTACCGCTGAGATTGGTGTTGAGAGTCTGTACGTTTGGAACGCTGTATCTGTCAGGAACAGTCTGCTCGTTCAATCTGCGATAGTCCCCGCAAAATCGCATTTTGCCGTCCTTCTTCACAACAATATGCAATGGGCTTGCATACGGGCTGTTAGATGGTCTGCAGATTCCCTCGTCTACCATCTTGAGAAATTCCTCCCTCGCAGCTTTGTAACGCTCTGGTGGAAGGCGTCGAGCTTTGGCTGTGACCGGTGGTCCCTTTGTCTCGATGAAGTGCTGGATATGGTGCTTCGGTTTCTGTAGGACTGTAGTAGGACGGGTTACAGAGGGGTACTTCCTTAGGAGGTCATAATACCACTCACCAGTGGGCACTGAATATACAGTGGGTATTTTGGAGCAGGCGATGGTTCCTTTGGAGGTGAGTCCAGTCTTCGCATCGAGTAACTGACGACCTCTGAGATCAACGAGTATATGGTGATGAAAGAGAAAGTCCGCGCCGATAATGGGACTACTGATGTCTGCCAAGATGAAGGTCCATGGGAGTGGTCGTCGGAGTCCAACATTCAGCGTCTTCTTGACTTGTCCATAAGTCTTGATAGTTGTACCGTTGGCTGCGTACAAAGGGAAGCTTGTTGGGTACCTCCGATCCCGTGACCTGGCAGGGAAGACAGATATGCATGCACCTGTGTCCACTAAATATCTCTCTCCCGTGTTTTTCTCCTTCATAAATAGTCGGCGTTGATGAGTGTCAGCGACAGAGTCCGCCCTCCCGGCCGCTGCCAACAGTTTTCCTGAGCCGGAGTGGTCTTCTTCCAGTCACAGGGCTGTCTGCATTTCCGTGCTTTTTCCCGGAAGGTTTCGTGAAAATAACACCACTTACGATTCCTGCTGTTTGACCGGCTCTGCCGTCGTGAGTGTGATTGGCCCCTTCGCCCTCGTGTCACCTGGGTTTTCAGCTCTCTGTCTTCGAGGCTCAACTGTCGGACTATATCCTCAAGCTGTGATAATTGGGATGGTGAGGGATGAGTGCTCTGTGGGCGTACTCCGTGGATGCTGGGCTCGTATACTTCTGCTATACGGTCGGCAATCTCAGCCAGTTTATCCACTGAAGTCTCGTTTGTAACTGCCAGCGTGGCCTGCATTCGGTCGGGTAGAGCCCTTAGCCACATATTGCGCAAGAGGTCTGAGGGTACAGAGCTGCCAGCGAGTCGTTTTAACTCATTTAGGAGTTGGTAAGGCCGCTCACCCTCGGACAGGCGCTTCTCTTCTAGTAGCCGCCTAATCCGAAGATTCTCTGATTCTGCATAGATGCGCAGGAGTCTGGTTTTAAGGGCTTCATATGGTTCAGCAGGTGGGACTTTAACTACATCTGCCACTTCTTTCAAAATTTCAAAGTCCAAGTTGGCAATAACTAATTGAAATTTAATTCTGGAACTTGTTACCTTGGATGTGACGAAGACGGCTTCAGCCTGACAGAACCAAAGTTCCGGGTCTGCCTTCCAAAAGACTGGGATTCGTATATTTGGTCATAATCCGCAAGCGCCGACTTCCTCGGTTTTCGTCGGAATTTTCCGCTCATTTTCCGTATTCGTAGTCGGGGTCACCACTTTAGTGTACTGGTAGCAGGATAATAAAATAATAAAACTTGTAAAATAAAATTCACTATAATGCTTCGATAAAATAAATAAGTTAACTCTGCACAGACGAAATTAAAATATAATAATAAGGAGAAATTATAAAAACTGATAACAAAAATAAAACGTTCTTCGAGGTAATAATAATAAATGAATAAATAATGTCTGATAAAGAAACTTGGAACACCACGAGAGCACATGCACAGGTAGACGCCATTAACACACTGGTTTTCACAGGTCTTGTGACGCAGGGTTGCTTTGCAGTGTACCCCCTGTAAAATTATTAATTTGTCTCTTATCTTTACACTTTGGCAACACTGACGGTGGGCGTGTATGGTTGATATCAGGAGGAGGTTACACTGGCCAGGTTAGTGTTTACATCTCGCTAGCTGCCACAATATCCTATGAGGCGGAACACATCAAATAAATAATATTTAAAATTAATGCTTATACACAACGTGCTACTAAATATGTAGTACTAACCTCCCCCCCCCCCATGTCTTAAAAAATTAAACTTAAAATAAAAATTCTTATTTTCAAAAAGAAAAATGCATCATCATTTAATATTTATAAATGCTTATTTATATACATAGATACTTTATTGAATGCGTCAAATTAAGTAGTGCTATGGAGATAACTGGCTCCAATATTTTATTATCGAGAATTGTAGGATCATAACCACCCTCAGCATTAATAGACATAGTAAATTCATATATATATATATATATATATATATATATATATATATATATATATATATATATATATTTTTTTAATGTGTAAATAAAACAAATTTTTGAGTTGTGTCATTTTACAAATACTAGTGCGATATAGTCGATAAATGCCTTTTACTTTTAGCGCGGTTACTCCCTATCTCCATAGGGAGAACCCGCTTATGAGGCTGACCTCACGACGCAATCCGGAAGTGCCGACTAATTTAAAAATGTCCGAGCTTTTGTTTTCCAGGAAATTCTATTTGGTACTCTTTTATTTGCACATTAATGAGCCATACGGGTTTTGCTTTAGTGGAGTTTGTTTCCTTTTTAGCACTTTCCTCCGGAGGAAAGTAGCTATTGAGGTTGCACTCATGACGGAATTTTTGAAAAATTTCTCTTCAAATCTTTATCAATCCTACCTAGTAGACACCGAAAATGACCCCCGTTAAAATTTATATATATATATATATATATATATATATATATATATATATATATATATATCGTTAACACGATAGCGGCCAGAGTTTTCGTTTTTTCTTCACGAAACGTGGTATATAGCGTTCAATTAGCAAACGATTGAACGAGTTCGTTAACCACCAAAATCGGTCCACCGGGAGGGAGGGGGGGGGGGGGGTTACCCCGGACCTAAAACACTAATTTGACCATGCCAGCCGTAGTTTTTGTTAAATTTCAACGAATCTCGGTATTCGTTATTTTGATCTAAAAAGGTAAATACGTTGTAAAAATAAACTAAATCGGTTCATTAGAGGGGGGGGGGGTTTACTCCGGACCCACATTACCAATTCCCTTATACCAGCAGTAATTTTTGTTATATTTCGACGAAACTCGGTATTCCTAGTGGTAATCTACAGAGCAAAATGGGCTGTAAAAATAAACTAAATCGGTTCATTAGGAGGGGGGGGGGGGTTTACTACGGACCTAAAGTACTAATATACTCATACCGGTCGTAATTTCTGCTTTATTGTAACGAAACGCGGTATACGTCGTGGGTATCTCACGAGAAAGAAGTGTTGTAAAAATGAAGTAAATCGGTCTATTGGAAAGGAGGGTTTACTTTAAACTCTGTTTCATTACAATTAGCCCGCCAGACGTAGGTTCCCAAAGCCGCCACGAGGAGCACTATCTTCCACTAGGGGACTGTATCCTGTTCCTGCGTCAGATCAAAAGACGGAAAATGAAGTTTTTGTGTGTTTATTAAGTAGTACAGTATCATATATTAACATAACTCTGGAGCAAATTATTTACTAAATTAATAATTTAACAGTTCTCATAAGAAATGTAAATGAGCAGAACTATTCACGTTTTTATTTTATTTATGTAGGTTATTTATAGCAAATTATTCAATAATGTAGTCTACACTACAAAAGTTCTGAGGGAAGTGCTTAGTTATGCAGCTCCTGCGTGACGGACTTTTAATTTATTTTATGTACTCCTGTGCTTCGAATATTGAATTTCATGTATGTTTGTAGGAAAAACAATTTCCAATACTATTGAAACAAATAAAATAACACTCAATTTATTATCTATTAAAATTCTTTCAATGCCATTGTTATTTATTTTACCGTTTCAGTTGGCGGTGTAATTAGCGTTTTTTTTTTCGTTTTAATCTTTTCATTAATTTTGTTAAAGAAAATTGGACATACCTAAATCCATGTTTAGGAATTATATATATATATATATATATATATATATATATATATATATATATATATATATATAATTTTTATATTTTATTTTATAGTATAGTATATTTTTATTTTTATATATATAGTATAGTATATTGTAATATATATATATATATATATATATATATAGGATACTATATATATATGTATATATATATATATATATATATATATATATATATATATATATACTTTTATATTTACCGTTTATTATCTAAGTGTGTGTGCGCGTCTGTATAATTATATCAATATAAATTTAAATATGGAGGTATTACACAATATAAGTACCATATGGTTTTAAATGTAATGTCATATCAAAAATACGTTTCCCTGCATCATATCGAAAATGTACTACTCACTTTTGTATATAGGTTTGTATGTGTTCGTATATAGGTTAGCTACACCGCCAACTGAAACAGTAAAATAAATAACAATGGCGTTGAAAGAATTTTAATAGATAATAAATTGAGTGTTATTTTATTAGTTTCAATAGGATTGGAATTTGTTTTTCCTACAAACATACATGAAATTCAATATTTGAAGCACAGGAGTACATAAAATAAATAAAAAGGAAACAAACTCCATTAAAGCTAAGTCCGTATGACTCATTAATGTGCAAATAAAAGAGTACCAAATAGAAATTCCTGGAAAAAAAAGCTCGGACATTTTTAAATTAAGGCATTATTTTCCTGGTGAATATGGTCAAAATATATCATCGCCGCTGGCCTTCTATAGCTGTTTTCACACATCACTTTTTTGTATTGTTCCATAAAATTTATTTGGTTCGACTCCCACTAGGATTTTTATAATACATACATGCAATTATAAATTAGAATTAAAACATTATTTATTTCTATAAAAAATTAAATAAAAAAGCATGCAGTCTAAATATAATCACATAGTCACGCACACACACGTGGTATATATATGTATATATATATATATATATATATATATATATATATATATATATATATATATATATATACATACTAGCTGACCCGGAAATGTTGTTTTGTCATATACATCATTTCTAGTGAATATTTTGGTAGTGAAATAATAATCCCGTACCAGGCTGTTTAATATTTATGCAATATCCGTTTTGTCCCTTCCAGAACATTAGCAGATATTGGATAACGTCGTATGAAAGGCGTGTATCAGCAATGGCCTCAAGATTATTATTTCTTCTCTGAATCACGATTTCTCTCGTAGCTGCACGGTCGCCAAACGTGCATCCACGCGATTGGCGAGTGCGTTTTCGGAGTCCTCACCTCCCATTAAGTAAATTTGTACAAATTTATGTCGTTCGTTCGGCATTGGTAGCAATGATCCCATTTTGTGGCAAATTTGGCCATTGATTTTAAATGTTGAATTAAATTGTTGACCATTTGCAGCATTATATTTTACTATTTCCGTTGCTCCAAACAATGTCATTTGGAAACATAAATTTAATGTTCGAATTAACTTCAGGAACAGGTTAAAATCTGGAGCCATATTTATCTTCGTCAGAAGATTATATGTTGGGTAAAACTAAATTTTATAATTAAAATTTAATTATTATAATTAAAGCACTAATATTGTTGTTATAAAATGAGGATTGGTGGTAGAAGGTTGAAAATTTAGGGTTATATGTTTTGTTTTTTTTAATGCTAAATCATAAAAATTAAACATTTTTTGGGGTGGGCCCCCTTATCACTTAGGGCTATAAAATTAGTTATAACCCTACTCCCAGACCTACTGAATTTACGTATTAATTAATTATTTCATCAAAATCGGTTAAGCTGTTTCGGAGGAGTATAAACACTAAAACTGTGACACGAGAATTTTATATATATATATATTGCGCTGGACTAATACGCTGGAGGAACTTAGTCCAAATGCCGAGAGCACTAAAGATTTTTATCTTTTCGTGTCTTCGTTCGCGGGTTGGATTCAGCCTCCCAGCAAAGGGTAAGGTCAGGGGACCGGAGCATAGTATTGGCCATACTATTTCCCTACAGTACAGTTTGGTTACAAATCAGATACTTTTACAGTATCTGCCCCTCGTGGCCAGTTACTGGATTGATTTTTTTAATTTTTTTTAATACATATATATACGTACAAACCAAGTGTCTAATAACGGACCTCACTCAAAGAGGTAATTCATTAAAATGTCAGAGGCAGGGTTCGAGGTCGTGAATTAAACTTTTTTTAAGGTGGTTGCACTTCCTAGACAGTCAGTGTTTGGCTATCAACCGCTCGCCTCCCTTTCTATAGATATTTCATGGACTTTTTTTAATCAAGTCAAGCCTTATTTGATCGAAAAAGATTAAATTTCAGCAGTTCCTGTGTTTATGCAAGGAACCTCTTTCAGGCACGAGCATAGTCCTATTAGAATTGCCGTCCTATGATAGCGCATAATCTTCAATTCCAAGGCTTCAGTTTGGCTCTGAAATCCAAAACACAGCCTAATTGTTGGAGGAACATAATTTCCTAGGAAACCGGATATTCGAGTGACCCTATTTTCCAACACAATTCAATTTCCTATGAAAGCATTTTCTATTATCAACATCCAGTTAGAACCTGATACGCTGGGCATTTGTGAATTCCTAGTAATTCAGTGGCTACTGCTTCTATTGCCCAATAAATAGAATGTTCCTTTATATTCAATAAAATCGTATTAGGCAAATGCCCTTTGAAATTTTGATAATTTATTTTATTTAACTGTCAAGTGTCCCATTATAACACAATGTAGTAGTGTGTCATCTGTGAGATCTGTGCACTAACATTTAAACCAATCACAGATCTTTAAGAAATGATAGTAGACAATTTATAAAACTTTTCTTTTTTTTTTTTTTTAAGACATCGTAACATGAAACTATCAATCCAAAACATACTGAAAAATTTCGCGGACAGGGACTACTTGGATATTCCACGACATGCAGGCCTCACTTGGCTCAAGGTAGCCCACATTTGGACAAGATATAACAACTTTTAGGGAATACAAATACATATATACCACAGATTAAAAAACTTTTGATCATTCTAGTTTATTGTTCTTAAAAAATGTTTTCATATTAGTAATATTATTTTAGGATAACTATTTGGTGTATAAAAAATATCGAGTTTTAGCATTTCCTATTTTGTGAATTATATTAAATATTGTAAAGTAAATATTTAAAACTGTTTGAATTTATTTCTTTATGTTCCTTTCCTGTAAATTGTTGTTGTATAAAAAGCAGAAACTGGAATATAATCTTTTTTAACTTCTTCAGAGTATGGGGTAATATTTACCCCACAGTGTCATTACCGTAGATGTGAATAGCTGTGTTAATCCGGGGTTAATAATTGTCAATCGCTGTTCTTGCAGATGCTTATAAAACAATAATTCTTCATTATTCAATACACACGGATAGTATTAGTCTATTTAAGTTCTTGTAAAGCTTTTTCCCTAACAAGCGTGTTAGCGCGGTTCCTCCCTCCCCCATAGGGAGGAACCCCGCTTATAGGGTTGATACAATGAAACAATCCGGAAGTGCCGACTAGAAAATTTCGCGTTTCAGAACCCCTAGAGACCGAAAATAACGGTGGTTCAAATTTGTATATATATATATGTATATATTTATTTATATATAAATATATATATATATATATATATATATATATATATATATATATATATATATATATATTTGTCTGTTCGCTCATTTCTGGCTTCCCTGATGGTCCGATTTTGATGAAATTTGGTACAAAAATCTGCCGTCCAATTTGAAAGGTCAAGTTCGTTAACCAGCAAAATCCGCCCACTGGAAGATGGCGTTTGGGGCGAAATTCGCGCAGAAAAAATCGTAACGCTTACGTTTTTGAGTTCATAAGCTTGTAAGTACTCTTTTTATAGGCTTCTTGGGCTAGAAAAAACGAATGAAACCATTTTCAAGGCGATAGCTTTAACCGTTGTTGAGAAAATTGGAAAAAATTTTTTGAATTCCGTTTTTGGTTTGGGTACTTAGAATCACGGGATTCAGTTGAAACATTATCTGCATGTTCTAATTTCATTAAAACTAATATGTTGAAAGTTATGTTACGTTTGGAGTTAAGGAAGGGTTAGAATAAAATATTTTATGAACAGACATGAAAAGTTTTGGTAACTTTGTATACTTTCCTTAATATCTCGAAAAAGGTTCTGAATCTTGGGAAACGGAAGATGACCATTAGAAAGGTTACTAAATGCTCTGCAAAAATGGTTCTAAAGAAAGTTTTGATTACGCGATGTCAATCGGAGAAATAAGTGCATAAAACTTTAAAGTAATTGATTTCGCTTATTCGAACTGTTCTTTTTCTCTTTGATTTTGGTACTTAGAATTATGGGATTCAGTCGAAACTTTTTCTGCATGTTCTACATTCATTAAAACTAATATGTTGAAATTTTTGCTACGTTTGGAGTTTAGGAAGGGTTAGAATAAAATATTTTATTAACAGACATAAAAAGTTTTGGTAACTTTGTATACTTTCCTTAATATCTCGAAAAAGGTTGAGAATCTTGGGAAACGGAAGATGACCATTTGAAAGCTCACTAAATGCTCTACAAAAATGGTTCCGATGAAAGTTTTGATTAGGCGATGTCAATCGGAGAAATAAGTGCTTAAAACTTTAAAGTAATTGATTTCGCTTATTCGAACTGTTCTTTTTGTCTGTTTCATTCCTTGTTATTTTTAAATTGCTTATAGTCAGATAATGTATTTGACAATAAAACAGATTCAGTAAAATAATAAGATCAATTTATTGTTAGAAATGTAGCGTTCAAAGAGAGAGATCACAAGGCTTTCCAAATGCCTCTGAGCGGAGGCCTTTCTGCCCGACTTATGGTATAGCTGACCCAAACAGGTAAGATTGTAAACCAAGACCTTTCAAGACTGGTTTGTTTGAGATTTCATTTGGATAGCTGTTTCGCTATTGATCTAAACAAAGTAATAACTGTTTCCATTCTATGCCTTCATAAACACTAGAGATAAGAACGGAACCGCGCTAAGATGACGCAGTTCCTGCGAATCGGACTTTTTTTTAATATAAATTTGAACTTGAATTATCCTAGACTCAGACCCGATCATTCCTATTGAGCGACAACAAAAACTTGCAAATACTATTATTTTTCCGGCTACAACTTTCTTATTATTTTTTTTTTATTTATTTTTTTTAAAAAGTTAAATATTAAAAGTATTTTATTTTCTTTAATCAATTCCATTTATAAATCCATCCCGCCTGAATTCAATAAACAAACCTTATATTTAAATTCAGCACTTCCGAAACGATTGAAAGGGAGTAATTTTTTTTCCAAACTAATCTTTTAGTGGTGGAAATATGAAAAATACAATCTACCTAAAAGGATGTAAGTTTCTTTCCGAGTATGGCTTTTCCAACCTAAGCAGATGCCAGAGCCGGAGTGCCTCTTATACCACAAAATCAATAGTCAAATTATATATATATATATAATAGTTCAAGGTTCAAAATAAATACTCTCGTTATAATAGAAAACATTTTTATCAAAGTAAGAACTTACAACTATTTAAGGGTCCTGTTGAAATATCAGTGTAAAGGGGGTAATAACTATATTATTTCACTGATATTGCTTGGTACTGCAAAAATGCACACTAATTGGTATATATAAGGAATTTTGCTCGTTACCTTTACTATATTTAGCCAGTCGAGTAGAACCCCGTTTATGAGGTCGACTGGAAAACATCAGTCTTATTGAGTTTCATGGCCACAAAGTGAATTAGCTTAGCATGTATAGCTCGTGTTTACCTAAGCTATCATAATATTCGCAATTCGAAGATTAACAATTACGAGACATTTATCCATGTCACATCATATCGGTGATCACAGTGAATAACTTGGTAAGTTTAAAATCTCAATTTTTCAGGACAGAAAATTACCAGAGAACGCACTGAGAAAACATACTATATTATGAGATACAAGACGCCCACATCTTTATTAGTTAACTCACAGCCTGTGAGTTAGTGATTGTGAGATAATCGTAGTGCACTTAACACATTTTGCCCAAATTGTTTCCTGTGACCATTGATATTATATGACTTTGTATCAACAGAAACTTTTAGATTCATGATGTGTTTTGGCGTTCCTCGTAACAGATTGTTGCGTTTCTCTTGAGATGTTTAAAATATTTTTCTGAATGGCAGTAGACTTTTTACATGGTCATAAATTCTTTAAAACAAAATAGGACTTTTACCACTCGTCATTCATTTGCCGAAGCTACGCAAATGCAAATAATATGGCAGTAGGCGTTATGACGTGAATAGGAATTGCACCCACTAGCCTTACCCGTGGAAAATTATACAAAGCAAAGCCAATGCAGAATGCAGAGCCTACGATGCCTTTCGAGGCCAAATAGACTTTCATCGTAATGTCTGGGATGTTCTTGGAGATGATATTCTCTTAGAGCGATGAGATTCTTGTGAGCTACCTTTCTCATACTCTTCTTTTTATGAATAATCATACAATAGAAATAAAATAGCCGTTCCAACTGGTGGCGGTGGCCTTTCTTTCGAATAAAGAAAAGACATCAACCTTATCCTGGCATGCATCCTTTAGATAACCCGCTCTAAAATTCTATCATAAAATTTAAATAAATACATTGTGAAACAGTATTAATTTAATTAAGGGAAACTATCAAAATTGTTGAAAAAGTTTTAATTAACCTCGGTGTTGTATGTGTTAATGCATTTGCGCACAATCATGTGAGTATGAGCATATAAGTATGTGTGTGTGTGTTTGAGAGAGAATATAAATTTAAATGGCGACATTACCCGCATGTTTGCCTTAAAAAAACTAAAAAAACTCCAAGACATTTATAATCTTGTTTCTAATTTTATTTGACTAATTATTTATTTTTTTAAATTTTAACTTAAACTTATGCATGACAAAGATTTAACATGTATAAGTGGATTTACGGTACGCATTTTCTACAGGTTTCCACCCATTTCTAACCAGAATAGGGTTGGTGCCTTAATGGTTGTTTAAAAGAAAACCATCATCTCTTGTGAGAGTCGAACCCATGATTCCTGATTTAATACAAGAATAGTTGTTACTTCTAAACGTTGGTATGGGAAAATGAATTTAAAAAGTAGATCCCCGGATACTTTAATATAATAAAATGTTATTGAAGTGAAGCCAAAGCCTAAAACCAACAATGTTTCCTCCATCCATTCCGAGAAGTTCCTCTTTATTCGCCGCCATGTGTAAGGATAATTATTTATCTTGGAATTATGAATATTATGATAACTAAAGTAAATATGACGCTTCCTATAATAAATCTACACCGCTATCATGTGTTTTATTTGAAAACACTGAAATACTATTGAAGCAAAATTAATACACATTATTATTATCATCAGACCTATGATTTGTTCCACTTCATATCTTTTTCCTTACAAAACAACTGCATTTATGTAAATACTACTGTCCAAAACGATTATTGCTAATTTATTTATCCAATGCATAAAACTAATGACGTCAGTGACTTCATTTTAAAATCCTATTTTAATTGTTTTCTTAACCAGGCTATGTAGACACTCACTTATAACACATTCGTACTTAATGGAAAGACAGGACAGACCCGTGTGCTCACTGTGTAATGTTACCCTGACCATAAAACACATACTCACAGACTGCAGAAGGCGAAACACTTTACTCATGCAACACGACTTACACACATTACTCGCAGCCCTCACTGTGTAATGTTGCTCTGACGATAAAACACATAATGACAGACTGCAAAAGACGAGACACTTTACTCATGCCACACGACTTACACACATTATTTGCAGCCCTCACATCAACACTATGTTACATTATTTAAAGAACACCAACTTATACAAAAAAAATCTAACAATTTTCCTTCTTCAAACTTGTGCTTTCAATTTTAATTGTTTATTTTAATATCCTATAGGTGTGATTTAATTACGCTAATTTATCTTATTTTATTTAGTTTGTGTTTTATATTTGTATTGTGATGTATTGTAAATGTAAATGAATTGTGGTTTATATTTCTATTTATAATTTTTATTCAGTTGAATCTTGTTTTAAATACACTTATGTATATATATATATATATATACATATATATATATATATATATATATATATATATATATATATATATATATATATATAACGTATTTAAGTTTAAATGGAAATTGGAGAAACGTCAATAAAATGTAAATGTAAATGTATGCACATATTTTATAATCTGTATTAGGGCTCATCGCCATTGATGCGAAGACCATACAATAAAATAAATAATTGTTTTCTTTAATTAATGCGACAGGTAATTTAACCATCTTAATTAGAATCCGGAACATACGGGGATTCGGTGAATTTAAATCCTTCTATGGGTACCTAATACTATGTTTATGATGATAACATTGTCTTTCTTCACATCTGTGCTAGGTACCTATTTAAAGAACAAACAAAAACAACATAAGTTTAATTATGATGATGATAATGTAAAGATTTTAAAAACTGTTAATGATAATAAAGCTAGGAAATTAACTGAATCCATTTACATAACTAAAAATATCAATAGAACCATTAATTTCAAAACTGATGTTAAAGGTATAGGACAACATTATGTTGACATATTAAATAAAATTAATTTCTGATGACATTGTAATAGATTCCTTTCATAGTTTAATGATCTTGGTTACATACCTCAGTGCATTTTATATTAAATATTTTAATAAAAATAATGTTAAGTAATGATTAATCAAATTATCTGTGATATGTCATACATAAATTATTATACATTTTAATCATTTGAAATTTGATGTTTTAATGTAATTTTAGTTATAGAAAATATAATAGGCCTAAGTATGTTGATAAGGTCTTCTAATATGGCTGTGAGATGATGAACATTTTTAATTGTCTTCAAGTGTATTTTGACTTGGTTCCTTTTAGGAATCATTTGTTGTAATTTATGACATTTTAAATGTAATTTTAATTATTGACAGGACATATAAACAGGTGAGTCTATAATTAAGGAAATAAAATTTAATAATTGGCATTAGATGATGTAATATTTGGTTAATAGTAATTATAAAGCGTGTTTTCTGCAGTATCTAGTAATTAATATACTATGTAGATCTCCTGAAGATGGACGATTAGTCCGAAACGTTGTAATGGTGAAATAAAAGTATGTTGCGGAACTGTGAAGGGTTATTCCTCATCTTTGTTGCTATTATTATTTTATTTAGTTTGTGTTTTATATTTGTATTGTGAATTCAAATGAATTGTGGTTCATATTTCTATTTATAATTTTTATTCAGTTGAATCTTGTTTTAAATACACTTATGTATGTATGTATATATATATATATATATATATATATATATATATATATATATATATATAACTTATTTAAGTTTAGAAATTGGAGAAACGTCAACAAAATGTAAATGTAAATGTAAATGTATGCACATATTTTATAATCTCTATTAGGGCTCATCACCATTGATGCGAAGGCCTTACAATAAAATAAATAATTGTTTTCTTTAATTAATGCGACAGGTAATTTAACCATCTTAATTAGAATCCGGAACATAAGGGGATTCGGTGAATTTAAATCCTTCTATGGGTACCTACTACTATGCTTATGATGATAACATTGTCCTTCTTCACATCTGTGCTAGGTACCTATTTAAAGCTTTGCCTGCATTAGGCTTCCAAGTTGGAGTGTAAGTAAACTCATCAGTAGCAAGAACTCCGTTAAGGATGGACCATCGTCACCAAGATTTGTTGAAGAACCTAAAAGAACATTATTTAAATGTGGTATTATCATCAATTAAAGGAGAATTCAATAAAGTCAAGCGGTTGGGGAGCAGACAGGTTCTACGATGAGACACTATTGTAGATATCGACTGTTAACGAAAGTGGCAACTGAAGATTAAAATGTTTACAAAAGTTTCAACAGAATGACATTCGACTACTTTAACGTTTTATTACGGAAATATAATGGATTGTCAATGAACATTCGTTAGCCTGTTTACTCGAGTTGACAAGGGCCAGGTGCGTAGTAGAATTGTGGTGGGTAGAATTGTGTCGCTATCTAAATTCCCTTATTGTACTCGGCACGTTTTTTAATACTTCTCACTGAGCACCTTTACACGTTGGTGCAAGTACTTGTACGACAACCACTAACGATCAGTACAAAGCTCGTGTATACAAGGCATTAGATGAATAATCATTTCTTGCTGTAGACTTCATACTAACTAGAGTATAGAATGGGACATTCCAGGTTCAAATCCCAGCCCAGCGACTTAAAAATTTGAAAACATCACCGAATTCATCCAGCTGAGTGCTCACTTTAGCCCAGCAAGTCACTTCTAAAGAAACCCTTATGGAGCTTCTCCTACAGATTTATAATCCATACTATTATAAGAGTATTAAAAAATAATTTAAAGAAAAAGAGTCATAGCAGTTTAGAAACAAAATTAAGTAGCAATTGAGAATATTTCTTTTTCATCCCCCAAAAAGTAGAAAATATGAATATTACAAGGAACCCAGTATATTTCTATTCCTACTTTACAAACTGTTACAGGAAGTAATCGTTGGAAATAATACAGACACAAACAAATTGGGAGGAAACAGAAAATAATGGTCCTACTTGAATAAAGTTACAACCAGCTCTGGGGAAAAAGACGTTCATTTTTTTATTGGAAGTCGATCTTTTTTCATTAATAATTCACTGAAAAAGTTACAATCAAAAAGCGACAAGAGCAGTTTCAGACATGAAATTGAACAGGAGTTATGGTCACATAATATTCTTATATTTAATTTTTTTTAATGAATCAATGTTTGCAGAGATATACCCATGCCAATAACATTGCCGAGTATAATTTTTGTGATCAGAGCATTAATGTATTTTGTATTAATTTATTTAACGTTTAACGCTTTTTAAAAATTTTGTTAGGCAGGTTGTCATCATGTTTCCACCCTTTTCTAGCCCGGATGCTTTTTAATAAAATCTCCTAGTGAGAATTTAGGCCACAATCTTAGGCAAGGACATCGAATCCCTAAAAACAATATATTTGAAAGCACGATAGAATTATTAATTATTTCTGAGCTATTCGAGAAAAGGGAATGTGTCATCAAAGTTTTGACGTATATTAGTATTCTTTAGCGTCATCTTAGTGCGTTTCCATAACGTGCTTATCCCCAGGGTCATTTGGAAAGATTGGAATAGAACAGTTAATATGTGGTGATTTACCACCTTCTCCAATAAGATCTTAATAAACAGTAAGATTGTAGATACCACAATGAACAAGAAACTGATTTGGAGTTATTGAAGGAAATGTTAATATAATTTTTTTTGTTTTTAAATTATTCTTCATTAAAGCCAAAAGTAGAAGTGAATTGTTTATACATATATTATTTTATATTTATATTTATAAAGTACTTATATTTTATTTTTGTATATATTTATTTTCTTTAACTTTATTTATTACTAGCTACCCCTACTACTACTTACCTTACTAGCGTGCTACGCTACCCCTACTTTCTGCATTTATAAAAGCAAAAATAAATTGGAAACCAAATAATTAATATTAAAATCTAATAACGCAAATGTGTAACTGTGTGCCACGTTTGGTCAAAATCGGTCAAACGGTGTAGATTTATATAAGGAATAAACATGCAGACGGACAGCTAGTAGACGTTTTTGACCTAGCCTATGCACTCCCCTTATCACGACCTACCTTTGTGCCAAGTTTGGTCAAAATCGGTCGAAGAGTGTGGATTCGTATAAGGAACAAACATACAGACAGACTGCTGTTAGACGTTTTTGACTTAGCCTACGAGACATCCCGTATCACGACCTACCAGTATTCCAAGTTTGGTCGAAATCGGTGTGGATTTGTATAAGGAATAAACGGACAAACAGACAGTGATTTATATATATATATACTAGCTGTTACCCAGTGTACCATGCTACACCAACTTTATATTATATAGTTGTAAGGAACAAACATACAGCTGGTAGATTTTTTTCACCTTGCCTATTACACTTCCCGTATCAAGACCTACCTGTGTGTCAAGTTTGGTCAACATCGGTGAAACGCTGTGGATTTGTATAAGGAAAAAACAGATAGACAAAAAGCTGACAGATGATTTTGACCTAGCCTATGAAACTCCCCGTATCAACCCCTACCTGTGTGCCAAGTTTGGTCAAAATCGCTAAAAAGCTGTGGATTTATATGAGGAACGAATTGAATGGCTTTTTCTTTTTTTGTTCCACAATGTAGTATCCTTATACTGTGGGAGTTCATTTAGGTTCTGCAGGTTCCATCTTCCAACACTGCCTGCATTAAAATCAAAGTAATATACATTTTTTTTTTATAATTTTTTTTAAGTATAATAATAATAATATTAAAATAGAGAAATATGATAGCGTAATGATAACAACTATAATAATAATACAAATAAAAATAGTAACAAAAATATTGAAAAAGAAACAAAGTATAATATCAAAATTATAAATTAATTGAAAGAAATACAAAAAAAAAGAATGAATATAAATGAATCAAATAAAATAAAATAACTGATTAATGAAAAGAAAACGTCCGTTCTTGCAATGGCTTATTCTTGCGATTGTTAAAACAAAATTCAATCAGGATTGTGGTCATGAGAAACTGTTCAATTATTTACAGCAGCATTATTTTTCAAAAACAAATGCACTACTTTTCTCATTTGTTCCGATACTAAACATAAAGGTATGAATTCTGTATACGCACTTTTGATAAGATTATATGATATAATAATAAAAAATAATGATTTGTCAAAATGAAATTATTTACAGTGATAATCCATCGTCTCAGTTTAAAAAAAAATATATATATATATGTCAAGATTGCTTTACATACATTCAGAAAAATTTCACAAAACGTTTTAGCGGAAATATTTTACTACAGCTCATGACAAACGTGTAGTAGATAGGGTGGGAGAAAGACTAAAATCCTTGGTCTCTAATGGAAGTTATGAGCAAATCTGAAACTAAAAATGTAAAAAACTCAGTAGAGTTTGCTAATGTTGCATCTAGTTTAATGACAAACACTACAATTCTCCGTATGAGCCAAGTAGATATTGAGCCTGCTATAAGTTCGGACAGTCCATGGGTTACTGTTAAAGACATAGTTTTTATTAAGCAAATGCATGTGATAAAATGCAATTCGCAAATCAAAAATTCAACTATGGAAAACAAACTGAAACCAGCAAGTTAACAGATCAAAAACTTAATGTTTCAAATTTTAATGTTAGTTAGTGGTGTGCAGTTACATGTGATAAAAATTAAGTTGTATTTCATTTTATATTGCCCAGCAAACCCTTCACTGAAGTAATGAATGTTTTGTACATGTAGGTAGTTTTCATTCTGAATAGCTTTGGGTTATTTTTTATAGTTTTTAAAATTAAATCGCTGTACTATAAAAAGTAATATATTGTTAGCTAAAATTTTAATTGAACAATTTTTTGTATTTAACGGAAAAAAAAAATTAAAGAATGAAAAAACCATACATTTTAATTTTTCATGTGATAGTGTATACCTTTTAGAATAATAATAAAAAAATATTTTAGTGATTTTCTTTTTATCGTTTGATGATATTCCACTTAGTGTGGAACGCCATATTTAATTTTTACAAAATGCATTTTACCACTTCAGGATTTTTTCAGAACATTTGTAATTACTTTATGCTTATATTATTTTTTTTCTGGCTTCCATATTTATTGAAGTATTGTCATAGAAAATGTCATCAACATTGGTCGATAGGTATGATTTATATTCTAGAACTAAGTGCACTTCCTTTGTCCAATCGATGATAACTGCAAAATTTGAAATACTTTAGCAGAGCATGAAATTAAACTATTTGAGATTGAGAAAAACTATTTTATATTCTTACTTATGTCCATGAAAGGAATGAACATGCCAAGTTTCATTAAAATCTGAGATCATGGGTGTCAAATCCTATTTTTTTGGGTTGATTTGACATGGAATGACCCAAATGTTTAAATATCATGTCACACATAGATGATTTTAGGAGGTACGTTAAAGAACTAAAAGTATTTAAATTATTAAAGTTCTGTGCAGGTTAATGGGTTAATGTTGAAGACATAGTTTATGTTAAGCAAATGCATGAGATAAAATGAAATTCGCAAATACAAAAAAATTAACTATGGAAAACAAACGGGAAACTCCAAATCAACAGATCAAATACTTGATATTTCAAATTACTTACTAATATATGATATTAATCCAAAATCTGAGAATATAGGGTTATAATTTAGATAATCACAACATTTTTCAACTGATCAAAAACTTAATATTTTAAATTACTTATTAATATATATTAGTCAAAATTCTAAGAAGGCTATAATTTAGGTAAACACAAATATTTTACTAAAACTAAAAAGTTTTGGAAATTAGATAAACAAACCAAACTTAAAAAAAAGGATAATGGTTAATGGCTTCTAGGAGCTCAGTGTTGCTCTACATTTTCATCAGAAATTAATAAAATTGATCTTATATGATATTACTTGTCCAAATCTTGAGAATATACGGCTATAATTTAAATAAACATACAAAGGTTAAAACTGAAAAGTTTTGTTCGCAAAAGAAAAACTTTTCGCAAAAAAAGAAGAAAGTCTTTTTAGCTTGCTAATCTCCACCTAGGCAACACTGGAAAGAAAATTACTATTTCTGAATAATTCATTCTTCTTTAATTGGCAATTTGGAACTCGTTACTTCCGAACTGTGAAGCCTAAAAGATTTTATATATATATATATATATATATATATATATATATATATATGATTATGTAATGATGTAAAGTCATCAATGAGTTATTCTAATTATCAAGAACATCAACAAATAAATTTGAGACAATATTCAAAATGGCTGTCAGAATATGAACGGTTCAGTGTAGCCAATTTTTCTTCAACAAAACTTTTGACCTTTTGACCAAATTTTGAAATTTGACTATTTTGACCTAGCCTAGGAGATTTCCCGGATCAAGACGTATCTATGTGCGAAGTTTGGTCAATATCAGTCAAACGATGTGGATTTGTATAAGGAACAAACAAACAGAAAAACAGACACGTGATTTTTATATATATATATATATATATATATATATATATATATATATATATATATATAGATTATATTGTTTTATTTATATTCTTTTATTTTATTTTATATATTTTTTTTTTTTTTGGACTGGGACTGATTTTCAAAGTAACAAAACTGTTAAAAAAGAAGTGGCGGAACTCTAAAAGAAAACAAGTAACAAAATTATTAGATTAATTTATTTTCTTTGCTATACATTTTTCTTAATATAAATGTGCATTTTTGATGAAATATAACTGAAATAAGATTTGTGCTCTATTCTACCATTTTTTTTGTTCTGTTTTTATCGTCTTTCATTATTTCTTCTGGAGTTTAATTTGAGACGTATTTCTTAAGCAATTGTTTCGGCCAGTTCGCCCAAGCTTCAGAAGCACCACAGCTCTATCATGAGAGCGTGCAGATTGAGCTCTGTTATTATGAGTGCTTGTAAATCCTAGAATTAATCTCTTCCTTCATTCAGTCGGAAAATTCATCTTTCTCAAACTTAGTACTTCAACCACGCCGAATGGATGTATCCAATTAAAAACATGTCTTCGAATTATCTCTTACTCCTCATGAGCTGTCCACAGGAAATTGATTACCTTTTCTGTTTCTAGTGATTTCAATATTAAATATAAAGTATTTATATATATATATATATATATATATATATATATATATATATATATATATATATACATGTAGAGCACATAATAATAAAAAGAAAAAAATATGAATTTGAAGTTTTTATAAAATATGACCTTCTGCCAATTATTAAAGTATATATATATATATATATATTAGTATGTGTTCTACATGTTTCGCACCGCTTGACACCTCTTCAGGAGCAACTAAAATAAGTACATATCACTTCAGCCTCAGCTGACTTGAAGGAGGATCTTCCGCATATATTCTATGTTGTTTTCACTTATAGAATATTTTTTTTTTTATCTGATGTTTTTTTTTGTCCTAGTCGAATCCCAACCATCCCGTGTCTTCGTATTCTTAAAAATAATCCAACAAATGAAGTAGAAGGTTGAGCAATCTTGTTATATCCTTCCTAGATGCCAGAAAATTATTGTTAAATTTTGTTCCGGTCTCTCTGCATTTCTATTCGTGCTCTGCGCTTTACAGATTTTAAATGCTTTGAAGTTTTGTACTGCCGCTGTATGGATTCAAATCGATAAGGCTGGGAGTAGGCCTGTGTGGCATGGAATTTGTCTGTGTGCGGAAGGTGTTGACAGAACCAAAGTCAACAAATATACATCCAATACAGCAAATAGAAGATACATTTCGAACGTCAGCGAATGAGAAAAATCATTGCAGTCAGCCATCATTTATTGCAATGGAGAAACAGTACACTCAACTAATAAATCCGGAAAATTTTTAAAAAACGTCTCCGTCGAAAAATATCTATACATATATATGTATATACATCCCACGAAGTCAAAAAAAAAATCTGAAAGTTATTGCTTAATATTTTTGTTAGTGAAGGTTATATGATAACTACTTTGAATCAGGAGTGGAATTAGATAACAAACAAATGAGTACTTGATAATGAAAAATACTTACAAAGTTATACTCTGAAACTTTACAAATTTTATATCCAGAAATCGTAAGAATCAAGTTAAATATTAATACAAAAAATTGTTTGAACAAGTTTCAGCTTTTAACAAGGCGTTGCGAACAAGTTAAACGAAGCGTTACGAACGAATGAAGGGATAATTCAAACTTTGAAGTAAAAAATTTAAAAAAAAAAACAAAAAAAACTGACTTAATTATTTGATTGAGCTTTATGGTCAATATTAAAACAATTTAGGCAGTAACCCGGATTCCCTTCATACTCTGCACAAAGCGTATACACTTTTTTATCAGCCTGGGTACAGGCCACTGGTGTCTCCTATGCAGAGTTCGTTCTGTAGTGCACGTTACGGGACATATTTGTCCCGTACTTTCTAATAATTTGTTTAATTTTTTTGCATCCATTTGACTATGACCCCATGACTAACACAGTTCCTCTAGGCATTATTTAATCAAATTTTAAGTAGAACCGCTGATTGAATTGACGAATGTAATGTTTACTAAAACTGTTCCTACAGCAAGATTTAGATAAGAAATGAGGGGCTGGCCTATACTTTTGTCGGGCGTAAATATTTACATTTCAGCTAATCCTTGGGCAAGAAAGATCAGGACTCATTACAGGCATGCTCTTCGAAAAGCCAGTGCCATTAGAACAGTATTTATTAGCTTTGGATTAAGTATTACATTAAATAATGACAAAAACTAACATAATATTGGGTGGCCTATAATTTGGTCAGGGGACCCATGTTCCGTACCAAGGCCAACTTGTTAATTATCTAAATCATTAAGATTTAAAAATTAAATACTTAATGGCGTACTTCTGGCTGTGGGTAAAATAAAAATAACTAAAAAGAGCCTAAATCTAAACAGCCTAAACAAATTTTAGATATTTTATATTTTCGGTAATACAATTTAGATGGAAATCTTATCTTTAAATTAAAATGGATTCTTTTAAAATGTTATAACTGAGTGTGTTTGAAGAAATACAAATAGAAGTTGTTCGAAACAAGATGAAGATGTGGTGGAATACTACTGATGGTATGATCTGTCAGGCGTGTTGCACGTGGAAGAAAGTTTGTTTAACTTCTCTAACTTTAGTAGGTTTCATCCGCTGAGCTATAAGCCTTAAAGTAACTTTCTTAGGCTCATATTTGAGCTAAACTTGGACTTTTCATCTTGTTACGGATTTATATCTTTCTTAGAGTATATACTGTGCATAGGATACGTTTTGACGTTTTTTATACACTATTTCGAAGTATAAAATTACTCAGTTTTCTTGCGGTACGCTGTTCCAAACCTTGGGAATAAGCATACCACTGAAAGGTGTTATTGGTTTTTAGTGAAGACAGGACTGTATTTTGGGAGTTTGCAAACAGACGAATTAAAATAAATTATTATAATGCATAGTTTCACAAAGTGATTGGTTGGGAATTATTGGTCGAAAAAAGGATAGATTCTTGGTTATTAGGTTAGCGCTAAATTTAGTAGTTTAAAAATTGGGGACAGTAATATAGAAATTATTGATGCTGAATAACTTGGAGGTGGCTCCAAGCAGACTGATATAGGTCCTCATACCTAGTTAAAATTGTCCAAGCGTTTACTTACTTATTGTTACTTACTTAGTGGAATTGCAGCATGGGCGTATATAGAAAATAATTTCGGAGGAGGGGGGTATGGAATACTAACAATCTAAACTGGAATAGTTAGCCACCTAAAACGCTATTACACAAACAACAAAAATATTTTGTCTGATCTAAGTGATCTTAAGTCCAGAAAAAAAATTGTTAAGGTTTTTATGACACATTTTTACCGATGAAATCAAAATTTCGGGAAGGGCATGAGCCCCCACCACCCCCCTCCCCCTTATAAACGCCCAAGAAATGCAGATCTTCTTTTCCTTCTCCTCCACCCCGCCATGATGCTCTTGAGTTGCTGAGTGTTTACTCGGACATTAGCATATCAAGAAAGTGGCCACTTCTACGAAGTGAGCACATAGTTTTAGTAGTACTGGAGTCTCCTGGGTTTTTTAAAGGCTTCTTTTGGACTTTTGATATGTTCACCTCCTATCCAGCCCAAACAAGGTTACGA
Source organism: Gonocerus acuteangulatus (assembly GCA_946811695.1). Taxonomy (NCBI): domain Eukaryota; kingdom Metazoa; phylum Arthropoda; class Insecta; order Hemiptera; family Coreidae; genus Gonocerus; species Gonocerus acuteangulatus. The sequence goes on from OX328123.1 coordinate 47,544,878, forward strand.
AGTCAAAAATTGTGTTCCAAAAATTTCCACCTATAGCTGTTTTCAAGCATTCGTTGCCTGGACTGTTTACCGTTTCTGAGAAAAGCGGAAAAAAGTTGTTAAATCAAGTTTTTGATTTGGTTATTTTATTTCTATTTTTATTTATTAGGAGAAACAGTGCACTCCAACTATTTTCATATCATCAACAATTGGTCAACATAACAATGTTGGTCTCCTTCACCACCGTAATTGAAGTTTGAAAACATCACAAGCCTATTTGCTGTGAGGCCTAAATCAATAATATAGAATACCGTCCGGCAGGAGCTGCATAACTAAGCACTTCCCTCAGAATTTTTGTAGTGTAGACTACATTACTGAATAATTTGCTGTAAATAACCTTTATAAATAAAATAAAAATGTGAATAGTTCTGCTCATTTACATTTCTTATAAGAACTGTTCAATTATTAATTTTGTAAACAATTTGCTTCCAGAGGTATGTTAACACATGATACTGTACTACTTAATAAGTACACAAAAACTTCATTTTCCTTCTTTTGATCTGCGCAGGAAAAAGATACAGTCCCCTTAGTGGGAGATAGCGTTCCTCGCGGCGGCTTTGGGAATTTACGTCTGGCGGACTAATTCTAATGAAACAGAGTTTAAAGTAAACCCTCCTTTCCAATAGACCGATTTACTTCATTTTTACAACACTTCTTTCTCATGAGATACCCACGACGTATACCGCGTTTCGTTACAATGCAGCAGAAATTACGACCGGTATGAGTATATTAGTACTTTAGGTCCGGAGTAACCCCCCCCCCCCAAATAACCCGATTCAGTTTATTTTTACAACCCATTTTTCTCTGCTGATTACCACCACGAATACCGAGTTTCGTTGAAATATAACAAAAACTACGGCTGGCATGGTCAAATTAGTGTTGTGGGTCCGGAGTAAACCCCTCCTCCCGGTGGACCGATTTGTAGTTAACGAACTCGTTCAATCGTTTGCTAATTGAACGCTATATACCACGTTTCGTGAAGAAAAAACAAAAACTCTGGCCGCTATCGTGTTAACAGACATACACACACACACACACACACACACACAAACACACTCACACACACATATATATATATATATATATATATATATATATATATATATATATATATATATATATATATACAGGGTGATTCAGGTCTAAGTAGCCAAACTCTAGGAGGTGATTGTAGACATAATTTCCAACAAAAAAGTTCATTTCAAGTATGGTCCGACTCCGAAAGGAAAAGAAGCTATATCCAATTTTCTGTTTTTTTAACGTAGTCATGTTTTATAATGAATAAGAAAGGATTTCTTAAAAACTATTCAAGATAATTAGATTCTAATTATTCTATCATAAAATAGATAAAATTTCCTTTAAAAAGACAGTAATTTAATTCACTAAAATCATTATTAAAAGATACTTTCTGGATGTCCAATAACGCACTTCTGTTTTTATCTATGAATCAGAGTTTTTTCGCGATTTTTTTTCATCAGCCCCCTAACGGCAGGGCCGCCACATCTCAGAGCCGGGCCCAGGACCAGATCACGGGCTCCCACTTCTCAGATCCGGGCCCCCACTTCTCAGAGCCAGACTGAAAATTCTAGTACTTTGATATAGGACTTTGGACATTTTGGAAAATTATTTTAATCTTGAGTTTCGAGCGAAATGAAAATAAAAGCCGACAATCTGTGTAGCAAACGTACTTGTAGTTTTGTTACGATTCCTAATGAAATATATTATTCTGGGACTATTTTTGTCGTTTATGTACATTAAAAAATATATAGAACCCATTCCACTAAATATTGGCTTCGCCCGTCTATTTTTCTAAATCCCATTCTTTTTACAAGCTGGGTATATAACCTATACATTTTTTTCCAATTAGCGAGGCCCGGCCCGGGCCCCCAGGGTGTCCGGGCCCGGGACAACAGTACCCGGCTGTCCCCCCCCCATGTGGCGGCCCTGCCTAACGGACTACAGATAATGATTTTAGTGAATTAAATTACTGTCTTTTTAAAGGAAATTTTATCTATTTCATGAAAAAATAATTAGAATCAAATTATCTTGAATAGTTTTAAAAAAATCCTTTCTTATTCATTAAAAAACATGACTAAGTTAAAAAACAGAAAATTGGTCATAGCTTCTTTTCCTTTCGGAATCGGACCATACTTGAAATGAACTTTTTTGTTGGAAATTATGTCTACAATCACCTCCTAGAGTTTTGCTACTTAGACCTGAATCCCCTTTATATATATATATATATATATATATATATATATATATATATATATATATATATATATATATATATATATATATAAACATTTTAACGGAGGTCATTTTCGGTGTCTTCTAGGTAGGATCGATAATGATTCAAAGACATTTTTCAAAAATTCAGGAGTGCAACCTCAATAGCTACTTTCCTTCGGAGGAAAGTGCTAAAACACATAAATTGTAACAGTACCTCATGAAAGAAAATAAATTAACATAAAAAGTCCAAATATATTAAAAATCTTAAACTGATTAATAATTATAAATAAAAACAAATGCGTAAAAGAAATAAAAGAAAAATTAAACATTAACAAATTAACCCATACCCATATGCTTCCCACTGGAGATACTCTACTCAATATTAACTTAGTGCAGTACAAATACACTCCCATACACCAGCTTAAAAGTAAAACATGTACAATAAATAAATAAACGCAGGTGATCCTCAACGGCCCAACCCAGAGAGGGGTATCCCTCGACGCAGTTAATCGACTAAAGATGATGCAGAAGCCCTTTAATACCCGTAAGGTAATGCTTCTCCGCACAACATTACCTTATACTACCAGTGTAGTTAATGGCCATTCAGTTGCGATATTGTAATAAGTATAAATAAATAATATACTTAAGACGATTAATTGCTGGCAATGATGGTTTTCGCTAATTACGCCTAAAGAAAATGTAAATTGAATTTTAATAAGTTATTATCTAAAGTAATATCATTAAATCTAAGATAACAGGGAATATATTTTTATATCATCAGCATAACAGGTTATTATTTCAGAAATTGAATAAATTAAAGCACCTTGTATTTCTAGGAGAGAGTGAGAATATAGAGTGTGGAATTACAAGATATAATATTGCAGCAAGCATTGCAGAAGGGTAGAATTCCCAGTCTAATTCACCTTTTTTTTTCCTTATAAATATTTTCTGCGCATTTCATATTTTCTGAGTAATAATATTACTGAATACCAAATGGAATACATCAAGATGCAATTATGCGCCCCCTAAAATGGGAGTTTAAAAATGTTATTAATCTGTCGCATTATAGAAACCATTTAAAGCTTGTCTAACAAGCGAGAGCTATACATTTATATGGCCTACTTCATCTAGTGCATTAATGTTAGCGCGTTTTCTCCCTCTATAGGGAGGAAACCCATTTACGAGGTTGAAGTCCCAACGAGAAGATTTAACGTTTCAGAGCACATATATTTAGAAAATAAGGATGGTTAAAAGTTTTATGTATATGTATGTATGTCCCACATTGAGGTGTCATAATTTTAAGGATTTATTCTGCACTTCATTTGTAGTTCAGGGACGCAGAAATGAGCGTCCTATCTCAACATGTAGCAGAGCTATTCAAACTTTTGTCTCTTTTCAAAACTATTGGGTTTTGGGGGGGGGAGTTAAGAAAACCCTAATAACAATAGTTCACATCTATATGGCTCTTAGTTTAGCTCCTAATTTACATCACAACATTTCAATAATGGGTGTTTCTTATTGGAAATTTAATGTAGATTCTAAAAATGTGGCTCTAAAAATTTACGATACATAGACTAGAAATCCGGAAAACACTGTTTTTCATAAGAAAACCCAATACTTTTTAAAATAGACAAAAGTTTGAATAGCTCCTGCTACATGTTGAGATAGGACGCTCATTTCTGTGTCCCTGAACTACAAATGAGGTGCAGAATAAACCCTTAAAATTATGACATCTCAATGTGGGACACCCTGTATACAGGGCGTCCCAAATAAGACGGCTCAAACTAATTTTGCGGCCAAACGGTTGTTGTGCGCTCGGCGCTAACTGAAATGTTGAGGTTTGCAGATGACCCCTATTATTATGCACATCATTTTAAACGGAATTAAAAAAGAAACTCTTTGCTGCAAACCGCACTTCGATATCTTTAAAAACAAATATGTTTCGTGCGATTCAAATTTCATTGTTTTAAATTAAAACGATTTTTTGGAAGCACTTACAGAGGTCGGTTATGAATGTGTGATACATGACTTTGAGGTATTTTTTCCTCAACTTTCTGAAAACAAATGTGGCCAATCCTCTAAATGTATTTTTCCTAATAACTTTAATAAAATTGAAAATAAGGCATCTTTTTTATGTATTTAGTGTGATTTTTCATTTGAGACGTACAATTTAAGTGATAACTATCATTTCATGGATAGATTAAATAATAAATTGTAAAGGTAGCTCTTATCTTGCAGTTTCAAAGCTTCTATTTTACTGTATTTTTATTCCGTCAAAAATGAATAGTGTCTTCAAAGAAAAATATGGCCGATCCTCTAAAAGAAATACTTTTCCTAATAACTTTAATAAAATTGAAAATAAGGCATATTTTAAAGCATTAATTCTTTAGGGAATAACTAAATTAAATCTGATCATTCATGTTATCTATCTAGTCCTTTGGATCCGATATTCCTTATTGGATTATGGTTCATTATTTGGTTTTTGTTCATTATAGTGTAATATTCGCTTTCGACCATGAAATTCACAAGTTGTGAGATTTTGGATATAATTATTTTTTTTTTTTTTTTTTGATATAATTACTTTTGGTGCCATTGACCATAGCAGTCGACGCACCCTAATTAAAAAAAAATTATTTTTTCGGGGAGTATAGATGTAAAGCTCGGATGGCCGGTGGACTTTACGTGCAGTATTACCCAACCCGAGTTCATCCGTCTTACAAAACGATTTTGCGTCTGATGTCAAACACCCGACAAGGACATTTCTCTTTCACCAGAAGACATCGTTGAAGAGACCAGGACACCATCTTGGACCTTGTTAGGAGAAATCCTCACACCAGTGTGGGATCACACGGATTTCAAAAAGAAATGTTCACCGTACACTTCAGCGCAGTAAGTACCTCCCAATCCTTGTATCAATACCTTTCAAATAGGGATATGGATGTGAGGATGATAACATGAATGATCAGATTTAATTTAGTTATTCCCTAAAGAATTAATACTTTAAAATATGCCTTATTTTCAATTTTATTAAAGTTATTAGGAAAAGTATTTCTTTTAGAGGATCGGCCATATTTTTTTCAGAAAGTTGAGGAAAAAATACCTCAAAGTCATGTATCACACATTCATAACCGACCTCTGTAAGTGCTTCCAAAAAATCATAATTTAAAAAAAAAAAAAAAATTTAAAAAAAATAATTTAAAATAATTTAAAACAATGAAATTTGAATCGCACGAAACATATTTGATTTTAAAGATATCGAAGTGCGGTTTGCAGCAAAGAGTTTCTTTTTTAATTCCCTTTAAAATGATGTGCATAATAATAGGAGTCATCTGCAAACCTCAACATTTCAGTTAGCGCCGAGCGCACATGCGCGGTGAATATGTTAAATAATTGACATATTTAGAAAGCCTAGATCAAGCCCTACAACTTTTACCTTTGGCATTTTTTTCTCAGACCAACCTTTTGGCCGCAAAATTAGTTTGAGCCGTCTTATTTGGGACACCCTGTATACAGGGTGTTTAAAACTCGATTGTCACCAACCTTTTGTCCCACAATTTTTGAAATTTAAAAATGAAATTTGGTGGGTCTTAACGTGGTCGAATGAACTTTCGTTGGACCTAATGCACGACCCCTCAACTTTCTCCAGTTCTTCTCCAGAGACCCTAACTCTGGACTCTCCAATATAAAGGAGTTATTTTTAGGACGGATTATTGTAGAGAATTGAATTTTATGTCGATTTTATATCTATCATTTTTTCGCCTTAGCGCACCAATGAGTAACAAATTGCGAAAAAACGATAAAACCCTTGTTTTTCGTCACTTTTCCGCCAATAACGTATAAATTATGCCCGTAATGAAAAACGTAGTTGATATAAACGTTGTAGAGGATTTAATTTACTTTCCAAAAAATGCCTTTAAATGCCTAAAATGTTAATAGGAATGCAGCAAAACACACTCTTGTTTTTGAAGTTTTCAGAAAAGTTTATTATCAACGTGATCTACGCTTCTGTAAAATTTAATAAACATTTCCTAAACTATTTTTGCTCCATCTAGTTTTGGATTTAAGAACGTTTGAAGAAAAAATCAAATTCAATTACTTTATAAAGGCATTAAAATAATAAATTTAAAGGAATATAACTTGTTATTGGAAAGTTGAGGGGTCGTGCATTAGGTCCAACGAAAGTTCATTCGACCACGTAAAGACCCATCAAGTTTCGTTTTTAAATTTCAAAAATTGTGGGAAAAAAGGGGGATGTCAATCGAGTTTTGAACACCCATCGAGTGATATATATATAGGGGAAGGTGTTGTACCTTTGACCACTTTGCAAAATTGAATTTTTGGGGGGTTATTTAGACAGCCCATGTGACTATGTAGAATAGAGCCTCTAAAAGTAACAGAAATAAAGGTTAGCTCACCCATGAAATTTACTCTAGACTAAAATAGATGGAATGGAGTCCATAAGTCGGAGGATTGTAAAAGTTATATGGTTTAATATGAAATCCGATACCTTATATTCAAACTGGGTTTTCTTACAAGGCAGATCAAATGCTGTTATTATTCGAATTGCTACTTCTATATTATTCTTTTAAGGGCCATTCACAGAACTGTTGAATGTTATTTCAATTATTTAAAATGAGAAAATTCAAGAAAGAAATGTAACAGTGGATTTGAACATAATATTGGATAAAGGCTCGAATGGCATATTAATGGAAATTCTATTCAGTTGGTAATCCTGTATTGGTTCATTTTTCCTTTAATAATCCCCGGCCCGGTATCAGATTGCCTACTTCATCCCTGAACCATTCCATCGAATCCTATTGTTGATAATCTAATTACGGCTCTTAAAAGTTACTCCTAAGTTCCTATCGGACTAGTTGCCTAAAAGCTTTCAGAATAATCACCATCTGAGAAAGTCTATCAATTTTACTTAATCCCTCTGTCGATTATATAATAATTCGTTTTATTGAGATCGTCATTTAGCTATGAAGTATTCTCTACTTTAAAATGAAAGTAAGTTTGAATGGTCGATGAAATTATTTGACAATATTTTCCTTAAATGATGATCAGCATTAGGGCAATGTTATTAACTCATTGAGAAGAGATCGTTGACCGTTGGTGATTGGATGGTAGAATTTGTCAGAGTTTAGTCGTAGTATCCAAATAGAACTACATTTTTTTATAAGGAAATGAGTTTTATATTTTACCGAGGTTTCGGTTTGAAAGTCTAGCCTTCATCAGGGCTGTAACGCCCTTCCCCCTCCCCCTCACCCCCACTTCCCATTCTCCCTTCTCCCCCTTCCCCCCTTCTCCTCCTTCCCTTCTTCCCATTATCCCTTCTCCCCCTTCCCCCCTTCTCCTCCTCCCATCCTCCTCCTATTCCCCCTTCCCCCGTTCTCCTCCTCCCATTCTCCTCCTATTCCCCCTTCCCACCCCCTTTCCCTTCTTCCCATTCTCCCCCCTTCTTCCCATTCTCCCCCCTTCTATCCCCCTGTATTTTCTACACCTTCTAAAGGATATTTAATTTGAACGTTAATTTATTAATAACACACATTCTTGGGAAGGGTGTCTATCAGTTAATTCTATACTTGAAGCAATTTTTTTTTTAAGAAATGCCACCACCCCAAGTGGGAATCTAACCCATCACCGAAATCGAACGTCATTACTTAATGTAAAATATAAGCAACCAATAAGAGTCTGATGTCAAAAATGCATAGATATAGATGGATAGCATTTCAAGAAAAATTATATAATTTATGCGAGTTTCTAAAATTCAAAATAAGGTTAGTAATGACATTTAGAAAGCTTAAAATGCAAATTCCAAATATTTTGTTTTCAAACGTCTAGGTGGTTTTGCTGGAAATCTACGTTGATAAACTCACTTTGCCGTTAAAGAAAGTTTAATATTTAATTCTTGAAACCTCCAAAGAAAAATGCGTTTTTACCGCTAAAATTGTCCCAATGCACAAATAAGCGACAGTAGCCCCCTGTAAAATTAAGTTAAAAATTACACCTTTATCTCAAATTTTCCTGCTTAAATTTCTCATGAAGCTCATTTAACATTTAAATATGAAATCCACAAATTTTATATCAATATTCTAGTTGTTCAATTTTGTTTCTCACTCGACCATTAAGGATATTGAAATGGAAAATGCTAACGGAAAAAATACTTAAAAAAAAAAAATAAAAATAAAAGTTTTTGTGGGAGAGGAACTAATTTTACTAACATTTTTTACAAGAATTTTGTGCTCTAATCGACGTAACAAGAATTGATGGAGCATCCTAAATAAAGAATAAAAAAGTCCGACTCACAGGAACTGCATCATCTTAGCGCGGTTCCATTCACACACAAACAGTAATTACTTTGTTTAGATCATTCTTAATGTAAACACATATTCCAAAGAAAAGCAAGATTGTCGGCAAGGCACAAGAAACTATCCTAAGCGGAAATTACTCTTTCCGCCGTTCCAAGTTTCGCTCTACGAAGACTCTACTAGGAATATGTTTCTAATTGACTTAACTTGCTTTACTAACCTATCCATTTTAGAGTTGAATGCAATTAAAAACACTTACCTACTCATTTTACTGTTAAGTGCAATTAAACAAAATAAAATTGTACAAGAAAATTAGAACGTAGTGTTATATTTTAATGTGCTATGCCACATACAGCCACAAAATATAATTATATTTCTACTACAGCATTTGGCTGCATGACTTACTACAGGTAAAATATTTGTCAACTCTTGATTTATGAGGCGCAATAAAAGCCTACCTGCCTGGTAGCTCGACCCGGGCAGGTGTCTGACCCTACACAGAATGTTCTCTTTCACATTCTCTTTCAGCAGGAACTGCGTCATCTTAAAACGTATCCGGTGTCATCCATAACTTAAAATAGAACTAAAATTTTTTTATTTTATTTTATGAAAATTGCTAACACCCACAGGTTAGAAGCGGAAATTCCTCAATCTAAAGCAAGACTCTCAAAGTCAATTCAAAATACAAACACGCTTTTCAATTACTTATCATGTTTTATTGAAACAAATGCAATCAAAATAACAGCAAGCAATTAAAAACTAAGGCAAACAGAGAAAAACAAAAAACAATTAAAAACGAAGGTAAACAGAGACAAAAAAAGAGGAGTAGATACAATTATTAGTTTGTTTTGATCTTTCGTTAAAAATTATAAATATCTTTTCCATTTTCTTATCTTGTTTTACTCCTACTACAAGTAATAATAAAATAACAAGAAATAAAAACAGACAAAAAGAACCGTACAAATAAACGAAAGTTTTGTGCAATTATTTCTCCGATTGACATCGCTTCATCAAAAAATTCTTCACAATCTTTATTGTGGAGCATTTAGTAAGCTTTCTAATGGTAACCTTCCACTTACCTAGATTCTCACCGTTTTCGAGATATTAAGGAAAGTATACGAAGGGGGCCTAATAGATATTCATACGGCATCTGAGAATCCCAAGATTCCGTAAAAACAAAATATTGTTTCTACTTATACGTATCCTGTTTTATTGACAAATAAATTTGACATAAGCAATTACAAAAATAACGAGCAGTGAAAAAAAGACTGCGGGAAGCACACAAATAGATGCGTTTATATCAACGAAAATAACTAAGTTTTGAGCACTTATATGAACATCCCACAAGCACTTATTTCTCCGATTGACATCGCCTAATCAAAACTTTTATCAGAACCATTTTTGTCGAGCATTTAGTAAGCTTTCTAATGGTAACTTTCCGGTTACCAAGATTCTCAACCTTTTTCGAAATATTAAGGAAAGTATACAAAGTTACCAAAACTTTTTATGTCTGTTAATAAAATATTTTATTCTAACCCTTCTAAACTCCAAACGTAACAAAAATTTCAACATATTAGTTTTAATGAAAGTAGAACATACAGAAAATTTTTCAACTGAATCCCATGATTCTAAGTACCCAAGCCAAAAACGGTATTCAAAAACTATTTTTCCAATTTTCTCGAAAACGGTTAAAGCTATCGCCTTGAAAATGGTTTCATTCGTTTTCCTAGCCCAAGAAGCCTATTAAACGAGTACTTACAAGCTTATGAAATCAAAAACGTAAGCGTTACGATTTTTTTTGCGCGAATTTCGCCCCAAACGCCATCTTCTAGTAGGCGGATTTTGCTGGTTAACGAACTTGACCTTTCAAATTAGACAAAAGACTTTTGTACCAAATTTTATCAAAATCGGACCATTTTTGAGCCGTCAGGAGCGCGAACAGACAAGCATGTATATGAATATATACACACATTATATATATATATATATATATATATATATATATATATATATATATATATATATACAAATTTGAACCACCTATTTTTTCGTGATGTATGGGGTCTGAAACGAGAAAGTTTCTGGTCGGCACGTCTGGATCGCGCCGTGAGCGGGTTCTCCCTATGGAGATAGGGAGGAACCGCGCTAATATCAGTGTTGGGCAAAAATCATTCAGAATAATGAATAAATTTTATATTTCATTCTGAATAATGAATAATTTTTCATTCATTATTCAGTGAATCAATGAATAACGTTAATTTTTATTTTTATTCATTATTGAATAACAATGATTTATTGAATGAAAATTTTTATTGATTGAAAATGATTTTATTGAATAAAAATGATTTATTGAATGAAAATTTTTATTGAATAAAAATAATTTATTGAATGAAAATTTTTATTGAATAAAAATGATTTATTTGAATGAAAATTTTTATTGAATAAAAATGATTTATTTGATTGAAATTTTTCGTTAAGTACATCAAAATTTTTCTTTCTTTTAATGAAAACTATATATAAGACTGACATTGTTTTTATATATATATATGTATATATATATATATATATACATATATATACACACATATATATATATATATATATATATATATATATATATATATATATATATATATATATATATATATATATATATATATTTTTCGTTAAGTACATCAAAATTTGTCTTTCTTTTAATGAAAACTATATATAAGACTGACATTGTTTATATATATATATATATATATATATATATATATATATATATATATTCCTTTTTTATCCTAGGAGGCATGGGGTCATTAAGCAGTCTTCCTTTATTATACTACTTTATTTATTGGGCCCGACATGTTTCGTGCATCTTTTCTTCGCACCTCTTCAGGGGCACTTCTACAACAAAATATAATTTTTTGCACATCCACACAAACCTTTTTTTACTATATTAAAACTATCAAATTTGAACTGTTCCACAAAAGGCATTAACATTATCATGCTCATTAAATGTTACTTCTACCCTAAATATTGCAATAATTATAGCTAAATTACATATTTTTTATAAAAGGTGTTGAGTCCTACCTTGCAAGGAAGTCCTCCCGTTACCAAGTACTCCCTCTGGAGTCCTGCTTAATACTAACCCTGTAAGTGGATGGCCAAAATGGCCCTGTCGTTATCTGTCCTTTGTTGTTGTCCTAGTAAAGTCTACTCGTCAAATATTGTTTTATACATTTTTGGGTATTAATCTATTATTCCATAGAAAATTTGGTGAACATTTTTCAGATCGGTTCTTTTATTCACTGCTATTTTCGAATTTTTTAAAATATAAATATTTTCTTTTATTTTTCTTTTCAGGGTATTTCTTTCTTTATTTAATATTTTGAATTCTTTGAAATTGAAACTGTGTTTTTTTGTTATTGCATGATCCGTCAATGCTGTACCGTTTTCTTGTGTGTCAATGCTCTTTACGTGTTGTATAATTCTTTTACCTAATAATTGCGCAGATTCCCCAATATAACATTTGTTACAGTCATTGCAGTTGATTTTATAAATATTATATTTTGAACTTGATGCTTTAACCCTGTCTTTAATATTACTAAATACATTGTTTATTGTATGTTTATATTTCCAGCCAATTTTACAAACATCTTTACATATTGTTTTTATTTTGTTTTCTATAAGAGGATGATAATCGAAAGTAAAATATTGCTTAATTGGATTTACATCTTTGTCAATACTGTTATTTAAAACCAATTGTTTCCTTTTTTGTAAAAATAAGTGATTATTTAACGTGGTTTCTTCTAATCTGCCGTTATTTTTAATGAAAAATTGATTAATATTAGTTTGCACCAATAATCTTTGTTTTTTGTTCGATATATCGGAATTATCATTAAGATCTCTTTTACGCTTATTATTCTGCACTTCCTTGTTTATTACTTCTGTTTTAACTTTTTTAGATGGCCTTGATTCAATAAAAGTTTCAGAATATTTTCTTTTCTTTTTGTTTTGTAAATCGTTAAAAAATTCGTCCGGTAAATTAAAAAGTTGGGGTTCAAATTTACATTTATCACTATTTTCCGGAAGGTCAATTAATCGTTTATTATATATTATGTGTTTTTCAGCCCTTTTTATTTGAATTTCAATTAAATCCCTAGGGTAATTATTTTCCGTGAATAAATTTCTCAATTTATTTTTTATTTCACTGTAAAATTTAGGAGATGTTCTCCGTAAAGCTGATAATGTTCTGTTATATAAAAGGTTCTTTTTGAAATTAAAAGGGTGGCTGGAGTAAAAATTAATCATCCTTGTTGAATGATATGTCTTAGGTTTCCATTTATACTCTAAGAAATTATTCTCATTTCTAATTATTTCCATATCCAAAAGTCCCAAACTTTTATTCACTTCCAACTCTTTTGTAAACTGCAAATTATTGCATTTATTATTAAAAATGTTTAAAAGTTCGTCTATGTCATTTTCTTTTACGCATAAAATAAGGTCGTCAACGTATCTGTATAAAAACTGTATTTTAATTTTGACCTCCGAAATAAGTTCTGTAAGAATAGAATTCATAACTATTCCACTAATAGCAATTGAAAGTGGGTTTCCCATCTGTATGCCATAAAGTTGTTTATATAATCTATTATTAAATTGAAAATATCCAAATTTGCAACATAAGCGAATTCCTTCGATGAATAATTCTTTATTTTTAATTTTTGTGTGTTTTTCAATCTGGTTCCAATTGTTATTTATTATTTTGATTGCTAACTCTACGGGAATATTTGGGAACATGTTAACCACGTCAAATGATACTAATTTAAAATCCGGTAAAATCTTAATATCTTTAAGATTGTCTATTAAATGTGTCGCACTTAAAATATCAAAAGGGTTATTATCACAGAATAATTTTAGATCATCTCCTAACATTTTCGCTAGTTTTTGTATTGGGGATTCACATGCACTGATAATAGGTCGCAAAGGCTTATCTTCTTTATGCAACTTGATAAGTCCATAAATTAACGGGGTCATACAATTATGATTTACTAGTTTTCTTTTATCTATTTTACTAATATAGCGCTTCTTTACCAAATTGTCTAAATATTTAATAACTTTGTTTTTAAGGCTAGTAGTCGGGTTATAGTCTATTTGTTTATAAACGTTTGGATCCTTTAAAATGTTTTCCATTTTCTGGTTATATGTATCCCTATCGATTAAGACCGTTTTATTCGATTTGTCTGCTTTTATTATTAAAATGTCAGGATTGTCCTTTTTAAAATGTCTAGTCGTACGTTCGTACTTATTTAATTTTTCAGCTAATAAAATATCTGTATGATTGGGTATGTTTTTAAAGCATATAGTGTTTTTAGTGTTATTTAGAAATTTTCACTTTATATATATACACATATATATATACACACACATATATATATATATATATATATATATATATATATATATATATATATATATATATATATATATATATAAATCACGTGTCTGTCTGTTTGTTCCTCGTACAAATCTACTCCGTTTGACCGATTTTGACCAAACTTGGAATACTGGTAGGTCTTCATACGGGAAGTCTCGTAGGCTAAATCAAAATCGTCTACCAGCTGTCTGTCTGTATGTTTATTCCTTCTACAAAATCCACACCGTTTGACTGATTTTGACCAAACAAGGAACACAGGTATTTCTTGATATGGGGATTGTCATAGGCTCGGCCAAAAACGTCTACCAGTTGTATGTCTGTATGATTGTTCCTTATACAAATCCACACCTTTTGACCGATTTTGACCAAACTCGCAACAAAGGTAGGTCTTGATAGGGGGATTGGCATAGGTTAGGTCAAAAACGTCTATCAGCTGTCTGGCTGAATGTTTGCTCCTTATATATATCCACACCGTTTGACCGATTTTGATCAAACTTGACACATAGGTAGTCATATATATATATATATATATATATATATATATATATATATATATATATATATATATATATATATATTTTTCGTTAAGTACATCAAAATTTGTCTTTCTTTTAATGAAAACTATATATAAGACTGACATTGTTATATATATATATATATATATATATATATATATATATATATATATATATATATATATATTCCTTTTTTATCCTAGGAGGCATGGGGTCATTAAGCAGTCTTCCTTTATTATACTACTTTATTTATTGGGCCCGACATGTTTCGTGCATCTTTTCTTCGCACCTCTTCAGGGGCACTTCTACAACAAAATATAATTTTTTGCACATCCACACAAACCTTTTTTTACTATATTAAAACTATCAAATTTGAACTGTTCCACAAAAGGCATTAACATTATCATGCTCATTAAATGTTACTTCTACCCTAAATATTGCAATAATTATAGCTAAATTACATATTTTTTATAAAAGGTGTTGAGTCCTACCTTGCAAGGAAGTCCTCCCGTTACCAAGTACTCCCTCTGGAGTCCTGCTTAATACTAACCCTGTAAGTGGATGGCCAAAATGGCCCTGTCGTTATCTGTCCTTTGTTGTTGTCCTAGTAAAGTCTACTCGTCAAATATTGTTTTATACATTTTTGGGTATTAATCTATTATTCCATAGAAAATTTGGTGAACATTTTTCAGATCGGTTCTTTTATTCACTGCTATTTTCGAATTTTTTAAAATATAAATATTTTCTTTTATTTTTCTTTTCAGGGTATTTCTTTCTTTATTTAATATTTTGAATTCTTTGAAATTGAAACTGTGTTTTTTTGTTATTGCATGATCCGTCAATGCTGTACCGTTTTCTTGTGTGTCAATGCTCTTTACGTGTTGTATAATTCTTTTACCTAATAATTGCGCAGATTCCCCAATATAACATTTGTTACAGTCATTGCAGTTGATTTTATAAATATTATATTTTGAACTTGATGCTTTAACCCTGTCTTTAATATTACTAAATACATTGTTTATTGTATGTTTATATTTCCAGCCAATTTTACAAACATCTTTACATATTGTTTTTATTTTGTTTTCTATAAGAGGATGATAATCGAAAGTAAAATATTGCTTAATTGGATTTACATCTTTGTCAATACTGTTATTTAAAACCAATTGTTTCCTTTTTTGTAAAAATAAGTGATTATTTAACGTGGTTTCTTCTAATCTGCCGTTATTTTTAATGAAAAATTGATTAATATTAGTTTGCACCAATAATCTTTGTTTTTTGTTCGATATATCGGAATTATCATTAAGATCTCTTTTACGCTTATTATTCTGCACTTCCTTGTTTATTACTTCTGTTTTAACTTTTTTAGATGGCCTTGATTCAATAAAAGTTTCAGAATATTTTCTTTTCTTTTTGTTTTGTAAATCGTTAAAAAATTCGTCCGGTAAATTAAAAAGTTGGGGTTCAAATTTACATTTATCACTATTTTCCGGAAGGTCAATTAATCGTTTATTATATATTATGTGTTTTTCAGCCCTTTTTATTTGAATTTCAATTAAATCCCTAGGGTAATTATTTTCCGTGAATAAATTTCTCAATTTATTTTTTATTTCACTGTAAAATTTAGGAGATGTTCTCCGTAAAGCTGATAATGTTCTGTTATATAAAAGGTTCTTTTTGAAATTAAAAGGGTGGCTGGAGTAAAAATTAATCATCCTTGTTGAATGATATGTCTTAGGTTTCCATTTATACTCTAAGAAATTATTCTCATTTCTAATTATTTCCATATCCAAAAATCCCAAACTTTTATTCACTTCCAACTCTTTTGTAAACTGCAAATTATTGCATTTATTATTAAAAATGTTTAAAAGTTCGTCTATGTCATTTTCTTTTACGCATAAAATAAGGTCGTCAACGTATCTGTATAAAAACTGTATTTTAATTTTGACCTCCGAAATAAGTTCTGTAAGAATAGAATTCATAACTATTCCACTAATAGCAATTGAAAGTGGGTTTCCCATCTGTATGCCATAAAGTTGTTTATATAATCTATTATTAAATTGAAAATATCCAAATTTGCAACATAAGCGAATTCCTTCGATGAATAATTCTTTATTTTTAATTTTTGTGTGTTTTTCAATCTGGTTCCAATTGTTATTTATTATTTTGATTGCTAACTCTACGGGAATATTTGGGAACATGTTAACCACGTCAAATGATACTAATTTAAAATCCGGTAAAATCTTAATATCTTAAAGATTGTCTATTAAATGTGTCGCACTTAAAATATCAAAAGGGTTATTATCACAGAATAATTTTAGATCATCTCCTAACATTTTCGCTAGTTTTTGTATTGGGGATTCACATGCACTGATAATAGGTCGCAAAGGCTTATCTTCTTTATGCAACTTGATAAGTCCATAAATTAACGGGGTCATACAATTATGATTTACTAGTTTTCTTTTATCTATTTTACTAATATAGCGCTTCTTTACCAAATTGTCTAAATATTTAATAACTTTGTTTTTAAGGCTAGTAGTCGGGTTATAGTCTATTTGTTTATAAACGTTTGGATCCTTTAAAATGTTTTCCATTTTCTGGTTATATGTATCCCTATCGATTAAGACCGTTTTATTCGATTTGTCTGCTTTTATTATTAAAATGTCAGGATTGTCCTTTTTAAAATGTCTAGTCGTACGTTCGTACTTATTTAATTTTTCAGCTAATAAAATATCTGTATGATTGGGTATGTTTTTAAAGCATATAGTGTTTTTAGTGTTATTTAGAAATTTTCACTTTATATATATACACACATATATATATACACACACATATATATATATATATATATATATATATATATATATATATATATATATAAATCACGTGTCTGTCTGTTTGTTCCTCGTACAAATCTACTCCGTTTGACCGATTTTGACCAAACTTGGAATACTGGTAGGTCTTCATACGGGAAGTCTCGTAGGCTAAATCAAAATCGTCTACCAGCTGTCTGTCTGTATGTTTATTCCTTCTACAAAATCCACACCGTTTGACTGATTTTGACCAAACAAGGAACACAGGTATTTCTTGATATGGGGATTGTCATAGGCTCGGTCAAAAACGTCTACCAGTTGTATGTCTGTATGATTGTTCCTTATACAAATCCACACCTTTTGACCGATTTTGACCAAACTCGCAACAAAGGTAGGTCTTGATAGGGGGATTGGCATAGGTTAGGTCAAAAACGTCTATCAGCTGTCTGGCTGAATGTTTGCTCCTTATATATATCCACACCGTTTGACCGATTTTGATCAAACTTGACACATAGGTAGTCATATATATATATATATATATATATATATATATATATATATATATATATATATATATATTTTTCGTTAAGTACATCAAAATTTGTCTTTCTTTTAATGAAAACTATATATAAGACTGACATTGTTTATATATATATATATATATATATATATATATATATATATATATATATATATTCCTTTTTTATCCTAGGAGGCATGGGGTCATTAAGCAGTCTTCCTTTATTATACTACTTTATTTATTGGGCCCGACATGTTTCGTGCATCTTTTCTTCGCACCTCTTCAGGGGCACTTCTACAACAAAATATAATTTTTTGCACATCCACACAAACCTTTTTTTACTATATTAAAACTATCAAATTTGAACTGTTCCACAAAAGGCATTAACATTATCATGCTCATTAAATGTTACTTCTACCCTAAATATTGCAATAATTATAGCTAAATTACATATTTTTTATAAAAGGTGTTGAGTCCTACCTTGCAAGGAAGTCCTCCCGTTACCAAGTACTCCCTCTGGAGTCCTGCTTAATACTAACCCTGTAAGTGGATGGCCAAAATGGCCCTGTCGTTATCTGTCCTTTGTTGTTGTCCTAGTAAAGTCTACTCGTCAAATATTGTTTTATACATTTTTGGGTATTAATCTATTATTCCATAGAAAATTTGGTGAACATTTTTCAGATCGGTTCTTTTATTCACTGCTATTTTCGAATTTTTTAAAATATAAATATTTTCTTTTATTTTTCTTTTCAGGGTATTTCTTTCTTTATTTAATATTTTGAATTCTTTGAAATTGAAACTGTGTTTTTTTGTTATTGCATGATCCGTCAATGCTGTACCGTTTTCTTGTGTGTCAATGCTCTTTACGTGTTGTATAATTCTTTTACCTAATAATTGCGCAGATTCCCCAATATAACATTTGTTACAGTCATTGCAGTTGATTTTATAAATATTATATTTTGAACTTGATGCTTTAACCCTGTCTTTAATATTACTAAATACATTGTTTATTGTATGTTTATATTTCCAGCCAATTTTACAAACATCTTTACATATTGTTTTTATTTTGTTTTCTATAAGAGGATGATAATCGAAAGTAAAATATTGCTTAATTGGATTTACATCTTTGTCAATACTGTTATTTAAAACCAATTGTTTCCTTTTTTGTAAAAATAAGTGATTATTTAACGTGGTTTCTTCTAATCTGCCGTTATTTTTAATGAAAAATTGATTAATATTAGTTTGCACCAATAATCTTTGTTTTTTGTTCGATATATCGGAATTATCATTAAGATCTCTTTTACGCTTATTATTCTGCACTTCCTTGTTTATTACTTCTGTTTTAACTTTTTTAGATGGCCTTGATTCAATAAAAGTTTCAGAATATTTTCTTTTCTTTTTGTTTTGTAAATCGTTAAAAAATTCGTCCGGTAAATTAAAAAGTTGGGGTTCAAATTTACATTTATCACTATTTTCCGGAAGGTCAATTAATCGTTTATTATATATTATGTGTTTTTCAGCCCTTTTTATTTGAATTTCAATTAAATCCCTAGGGTAATTATTTTCCGTGAATAAATTTCTCAATTTATTTTTTATTTCACTGTAAAATTTAGGAGATGTTCTCCGTAAAGCTGATAATGTTCTGTTATATAAAAGGTTCTTTTTGAAATTAAAAGGGTGGCTGGAGTAAAAATTAATCATCCTTGTTGAATGATATGTCTTAGGTTTCCATTTATACTCTAAGAAATTATTCTCATTTCTAATTATTTCCATATCCAAAAATCCCAAACTTTTATTCACTTCCAACTCTTTTGTAAACTGCAAATTATTGCATTTATTATTAAAAATGTTTAAAAGTTCGTCTATGTCATTTTCTTTTACGCATAAAATAAGGTCGTCAACGTATCTGTATAAAAACTGTATTTTAATTTTGACCTCCGAAATAAGTTCTGTAAGAATAGAATTCATAACTATTCCACTAATAGCAATTGAAAGTGGGTTTCCCATCTGTATGCCATAAAGTTGTTTATATAATCTATTATTAAATTGAAAATATCCAAATTTGCAACATAAGCGAATTCCTTCGATGAATAATTCTTTATTTTTAATTTTTGTGTGTTTTTCAATCTGGTTCCAATTGTTATTTATTATTTTGATTGCTAACTCTACGGGAATATTTGGGAACATGTTAACCACGTCAAATGATACTAATTTAAAATCCGGTAAAATCTTAATATCTTAAAGATTGTCTATTAAATGTGTCGCACTTAAAATATCAAAAGGGTTATTATCACAGAATAATTTTAGATCATCTCCTAACATTTTCGCTAGTTTTTGTATTGGGGATTCACATGCACTGATAATAGGTCGCAAAGGCTTATCTTCTTTATGCAACTTGATAAGTCCATAAATTAACGGGGTCATACAATTATGATTTACTAGTTTTCTTTTATCTATTTTACTAATATAGCGCTTCTTTACCAAATTGTCTAAATATTTAATAACTTTGTTTTTAAGGCTAGTAGTCGGGTTATAGTCTATTTGTTTATAAACGTTTGGATCCTTTAAAATGTTTTCCATTTTCTGGTTATATGTATCCCTATCGATTAAGACCGTTTTATTCGATTTGTCTGCTTTTATTATTAAAATGTCAGGATTGTCCTTTTTAAAATGTCTAGTCGTACGTTCGTACTTATTTAATTTTTCAGCTAATAAAATATCTGTATGATTGGGTATGTTTTTAAAGCATATAGTGTTTTTAGTGTTATTTAGAAATTTTCACTTTATATATATACACATATATATATACACACACACATATATATATATATATATATATATATATATATATATATATAAATCACGTGTCTGTCTGTTTGTTCCTCGTACAAATCTACTCCGTTTGACCGATTTTGACCAAACTTGGAATACTGGTAGGTCTTCATACGGGAAGTCTCGTAGGCTAAATCAAAATCGTCTACCAGCTGTCTGTCTGTATGTTTATTCCTTCTACAAAATCCACACCGTTTGACTGATTTTGACCAAACAAGGAACACAGGTATTTCTTGATATGGGGATTGTCATAGGCTCGGTCAAAAACGTCTACCAGTTGTATGTCTGTATGATTGTTCCTTATACAAATCCACACCTTTTGACCGATTTTGACCAAACTCGCAACAAAGGTAGGTCTTGATAGGGGGATTGGCATAGGTTAGGTCAAAAACGTCTATCAGCTGTCTGGCTGAATGTTTGCTCCTTATATATATCCACACCGTTTGACCGATTTTGATCAAACTTGACACATAGGTAGTCATATATATATATATATATATATATATATATATATATATATATATATATATATATATATATATATATTTTTCGTTAAGTACATCAAAATTTGTCTTTCTTTTAATGAAAACTATATATAAGACTGACATTGTTTATATATATATATATATATATATATATATATATATATATATATATATATATATTCCTTTTTTATCCTAGGAGGCATGGGGTCATTAAGCAGTCTTCCTTTATTATACTACTTTATTTATTGGGCCCGACATGTTTCGTGCATCTTTTCTTCGCACCTCTTCAGGGGCACTTCTACAACAAAATATAATTTTTTGCACATCCACACAAACCTTTTTTTACTATATTAAAACTATCAAATTTGAACTGTTCCACAAAAGGCATTAACATTATCATGCTCATTAAATGTTACTTCTACCCTAAATATTGCAATAATTATAGCTAAATTACATATTTTTTATAAAAGGTGTTGAGTCCTACCTTGCAAGGAAGTCCTCCCGTTACCAAGTACTCCCTCTGGAGTCCTGCTTAATACTAACCCTGTAAGTGGATGGCCAAAATGGCCCTGTCGTTATCTGTCCTTTGTTGTTGTCCTAGTAAAGTCTACTCGTCAAATATTGTTTTATACATTTTTGGGTATTAATCTATTATTCCATAGAAAATTTGGTGAACATTTTTCAGATCGGTTCTTTTATTCACTGCTATTTTCGAATTTTTTAAAATATAAATATTTTCTTTTATTTTTCTTTTCAGGGTATTTCTTTCTTTATTTAATATTTTGAATTCTTTGAAATTGAAACTGTGTTTTTTTGTTATTGCATGATCCGTCAATGCTGTACCGTTTTCTTGTGTGTCAATGCTCTTTACGTGTTGTATAATTCTTTTACCTAATAATTGCGCAGATTCCCCAATATAACATTTGTTACAGTCATTGCAGTTGATTTTATAAATATTATATTTTGAACTTGATGCTTTAACCCTGTCTTTAATATTACTAAATACATTGTTTATTGTATGTTTATATTTCCAGCCAATTTTACAAACATCTTTACATATTGTTTTTATTTTGTTTTCTATAAGAGGATGATAATCGAAAGTAAAATATTGCTTAATTGGATTTACATCTTTGTCAATACTGTTATTTAAAACCAATTGTTTCCTTTTTTGTAAAAATAAGTGATTATTTAACGTGGTTTCTTCTAATCTGCCGTTATTTTTAATGAAAAATTGATTAATATTAGTTTGCACCAATAATCTTTGTTTTTTGTTCGATATATCGGAATTATCATTAAGATCTCTTTTACGCTTATTATTCTGCACTTCCTTGTTTATTACTTCTGTTTTAACTTTTTTAGATGGCCTTGATTCAATAAAAGTTTCAGAATATTTTCTTTTCTTTTTGTTTTGTAAATCGTTAAAAAATTCGTCCGGTAAATTAAAAAGTTGGGGTTCAAATTTACATTTATCACTATTTTCCGGAAGGTCAATTAATCGTTTATTATATATTATGTGTTTTTCAGCCCTTTTTATTTGAATTTCAATTAAATCCCTAGGGTAATTATTTTCCGTGAATAAATTTCTCAATTTATTTTTTATTTCACTGTAAAATTTAGGAGATGTTCTCCGTAAAGCTGATAATGTTCTGTTATATAAAAGGTTCTTTTTGAAATTAAAAGGGTGGCTGGAGTAAAAATTAATCATCCTTGTTGAATGATATGTCTTAGGTTTCCATTTATACTCTAAGAAATTATTCTCATTTCTAATTATTTCCATATCCAAAAATCCCAAACTTTTATTCACTTCCAACTCTTTTGTAAACTGCAAATTATTGCATTTATTATTAAAAATGTTTAAAAGTTCGTCTATGTCATTTTCTTTTACGCATAAAATAAGGTCGTCAACGTATCTGTATAAAAACTGTATTTTAATTTTGACCTCCGAAATAAGTTCTGTAAGAATAGAATTCATAACTATTCCACTAATAGCAATTGAAAGTGGGTTTCCCATCTGTATGCCATAAAGTTGTTTATATAATCTATTATTAAATTGAAAATATCCAAATTTGCAACATAAGCGAATTCCTTCGATGAATAATTCTTTATTTTTAATTTTTGTGTGTTTTTCAATCTGGTTCCAATTGTTATTTATTATTTTGATTGCTAACTCTACGGGAATATTTGGGAACATGTTAACCACGTCAAATGATACTAATTTAAAATCCGGTAAAATCTTAATATCTTAAAGATTGTCTATTAAATGTGTCGCACTTAAAATATCAAAAGGGTTATTATCACAGAATAATTTTAGATCATCTCCTAACATTTTCGCTAGTTTTTGTATTGGGGATTCACATGCACTGATAATAGGTCGCAAAGGCTTATCTTCTTTATGCAACTTGATAAGTCCATAAATTAACGGGGTCATACAATTATGATTTACTAGTTTTCTTTTATCTATTTTACTAATATAGCGCTTCTTTACCAAATTGTCTAAATATTTAATAACTTTGTTTTTAAGGCTAGTAGTCGGGTTATAGTCTATTTGTTTATAAACGTTTGGATCCTTTAAAATGTTTTCCATTTTCTGGTTATATGTATCCCTATCGATTAAGACCGTTTTATTCGATTTGTCTGCTTTTATTATTAAAATGTCAGGATTGTCCTTTTTAAAATGTCTAGTCGTACGTTCGTACTTATTTAATTTTTCAGCTAATAAAATATCTGTATGATTGGGTATGTTTTTAAAGCATATAGTGTTTTTAGTGTTATTTAGAAATTTTCACTTTATATATATACACATATATATATACACACACACATATATATATATATATATATATATATATATATATATATATATAAATCACGTGTCTGTCTGTTTGTTCCTCGTACAAATCTACTCCGTTTGACCGATTTTGACCAAACTTGGAATACTGGTAGGTCTTCATACGGGAAGTCTCGTAGGCTAAATCAAAATCGTCTACCAGCTGTCTGTCTGTATGTTTATTCCTTCTACAAAATCCACACCGTTTGACTGATTTTGACCAAACAAGGAACACAGGTATTTCTTGATATGGGGATTGTCATAGGCTCGGTCAAAAACGTCTACCAGTTGTATGTCTGTATGATTGTTCCTTATACAAATCCACACCTTTTGACCGATTTTGACCAAACTCGCAACAAAGGTAGGTCTTGATAGGGGGATTGGCATAGGTTAGGTCAAAAACGTCTATCAGCTGTCTGGCTGAATGTTTGCTCCTTATATATATCCACACCGTTTGACCGATTTTGATCAAACTTGACACATAGGTAGTCATATATATATATATATATATATATATATATATATATATATATATATATATTTTTCGTTAAGTACATCAAAATTTGTCTTTCTTTTAATGAAAACTATATATAAGACTGACATTGTTTATATATATATATATATATATATATATATATATATATATATATATATATATTCCTTTTTTATCCTAGGAGGCATGGGGTCATTAAGCAGTCTTCCTTTATTATACTACTTTATTTATTGGGCCCGACATGTTTTAATATTACTTACTTGGTTTGTAACGTTGCTGCCATGAAAATTAAATGTTAATGATAGGCTTATAATAGCCATTATTTAGAAAAAAAAACATAATGCCTAATTATGTTTTACTATCACACGTGAACTAATTATTCAAATAAGCTTTCAAGGTCGCTCACTTTTCAAAATGTTCATAACTGAGCTTATGTGCTTTGGGAGTATTTGTATTGCTAGCGAATGAAAACAGTCTTTCAACTGGCGCAGATATTTAAAATTATTTAATATACTCTTCTTCCTGATTTTCAAAAAATTGCACACTTGGACTTCTGCTTTCGTAAGAGAATCGTCGCTGGTTACGGTCCGACATTTCCAAAATAAATAAAAATCATTAACTTTAGATAGGCGAGCTGTAGGTGTCACCTCCATTAGTGCATTTACCTCTTCTAAAACTTTTTATTTAAAAAATCCAAAAATATCGTCAAGTTTCAATTCCGCATGGATATCACTCAACATAAATGATATTCTATCAAATGAATGGGAATTTCGAAATGGGCGGCAAGCAAGAGCAGCTGACTGCCTTTAAAAATTGTTGTCTATCCAGCGAGCAGTCACGCCAAAAAAAAAAGTCTGCGCTTTGGAGACCAGATGTCTGCAGTAATACAGAC